>OZ026616.1:12285149-12585149 GCA_964020975.1 Hermodice carunculata | reverse complement strand
GCACCGTGTCTACATTGCACCTATTCATTTTGAATTTGCGAGTGTTCAAGTGCCTTCTGAACGTATAAAGCTTATGTACATTTAGTGTATAAAAAGTACACCAGATGGCACTTCGCTCCACATGTAATCACATGTGATGGACATTGTTGCATGTGCCAATATAACAATGAGAGAGTCCTTACTTTATGTCCTCAGTGACCTTGGAAGAGAATATCGAGGTCAAAAATATGTCAAGGTCACTGATATTATATCAGATTCTAGCTTTGGACATTGCCTATATGTCCCATAAATTTGGCAAGTCTGATCTAATTTCTTTTCAACATATAGAATTTTATATCTTAAAACACATTTTGGCTCAAAATTTCCGTCAAATTATAGGTGACGCCACTAGTATCACTAGCAACTTAGACTTTGATCTCCCCGACAATCCTACCGAATTTGGTGAAGATCTACCAAAAATTAAAGATGCTGGAGTGTTCACAAAATTTTCCTATTTTGACCCCTACGTTACACAACATTGTAGGAGGCGCCACCAATATTGAAACGAACCTGGATTTTTACCCACCATATAAGTCCTGAAAATTATATTGGGCTAACTTGAGAAGTGTGGACAGTATTGCAGTCACAAGATTTTCACATTTTGACCTGGATATTACATGATACTATAGGTCGCGCCACCAACACTGCTGTCGACAAGGATTTTTAAACACTTTATAACTTCCAAATGTTATAAGGGCCTATGTCAAAAATTGTGGAGTGCAGAGCATTCACAAGATGATCCTATATTCAAACTGGCCATTTGACCTTGACCTTCAACTCGGACTAAACAATTATGTGCCCTACATCCAGCTTTCCATATATAGTCTGATTGTTCAAATCGGGTAATAAATTTTCGAGTTATTGAAGAAAAACACTATGCTAGGACAAGCGGCAAACTACACAATCATTGGGTCACAGTGACCCAAAAAGTAGGTCACCAAGTACAGTTTTATGTGAATCAAGTGAAATTTTGATCTGGAGGCTCAATTCTCCTTGCCATTGGTGTTCCAGCTACACCATGCCATTGCAGAATCATATTTTCAACTTTACAGGCTGGCTAACCTCACAAAAATAGGTCAATGTTGCTCATATCATATAAGATTTTAGCATTGGATATGGTCAATATAGCATAAAAATTTAGCAAGTCAAATCCAATTACTCTTTCAAATATGGAATTTTATATCTTGAATCACGTTTTAGCTCATAATTTCCGTCAAATTATAGGTGGGGCCACTAGTATCACTGGTAACTTGGACTTTGACTTCCCGCACAATCCTATCAAATATGGTGAAGATCCATTAAAGATTAAAGATGCTAGACTGTTCACAAGATTTTCACATTTTGACCCCTATGTTAAAAAAATATTGTAGGTGGCGCCACCAATATCGTAAGGAACCTAGATTTCCATGCACCCTATAAGTCCAAAAGTTATATAAAGATATTATAAAGATGGGGTAACATCAAATCTTTTAAAGTTATCGCGCTCACAGACCAAAAGTTTACGGATGAACGGACATGAGTGATGCTATAAGCTGTGCCACCTTTGGTCAGCAGAGCTAATAATAATAATAATAATAATAATATTTAAAATAATAATAATAATAATAATAATAATAATAATAATAATAATAATAATAATAATAATAATAATAATAATAATAATAATAATAATAATAATAATAATAATAATTATGATGATAATGATAATAATAATAATAATTTTCCTCAGCATGTCACGAATTTGCAGGTCAACATCTAAATATCTAAATTTTATAGTATTACCTGATGGCACACTATACAAATATAAAAAGACAAAGCATATGCTTTGAGTATTTTATTATGTTACACACTCTCAAAAAGTGAAAATTATCCAAACTACAATGAAAGTTCTGTTTTGCGGGCATTTTCACTATGCCCTTACACAGGAGCTACTGCAGTTACACATTCAGCCTTAAAAAAAGCATGTTTTTAATACTTTCTAACATTACCACTGGAAAACCAATGGATTGCATAATTAAAACTTAAGAGTGTAAAAGATATGCACATGGCTTTCTGAAGAAATCTCACAATATTTAGGGTTCCGTTACTAAATGCCACATTTTACATACCTAAATATTATTAAAATCCGAATTCTAATGCAAAAACTGAATCATGTATTTAGTTATATAATTAGGCCTTTCAAAAATAAATTTAACTTTAATTTTTTTAAGAAAAAAAATAAGAAACTGTGAATTTTCGAGGAATCACCAGGGAGCGCTAAATGGGTATGATCCGAAATTTGATGTATATAGTCAATACCAGCTTTTTCTGGAGATATGACCTTTACTATTCTCCCAGCATATACGACTGTAACCCGCCCATGTAATTCTATAAGCCTGTTGTCATTGTATTTATTGTGAAATAGGTTGGGGGTTGGGTAGAATACTGATTACAAAAGGACGATTTGCTTATAGATATCTGAAAGGCAAGTCTAGATTAAAATCAGAGGGGAAATTACAATAAATGTATCATCTAGTTTATTGTACGTTAGTATATGATAGCCAAGAAAGCTACCTGGTCATGGTAAATGGCAAAAAATAGAGTACCATAGTAGCATGTTTTCCCGCACAGAAAAAGTGACAAAGTATGTTTTATCATGTGTGAAAAAAATAATGGCAAAACGTGGCCAAGAATGTTAGAGCAATTACAAATAAAGTTCATATTACAGTATAATTTTGCCAGTGAAGCAAGAGAGAACGCTTGGAGGTACCAGGCATCCTGTTTCCTGGGAAATGGCCGCCATCTGGGATTCTTGACCAATCAGAGACAGCTTTTAGACCTGTGACATAGAGGGCACTTCGGGGGTCATACCCCAACCCGTGGTATAACAAGTTACAACCTATATTTTCTTATAGGTATATATGTCCTCTTCATGAAAAAATAGGTTGTGGAATCTGAAAAGCGTTTTATCATATATAATGCTGCTCGTTTCCATGACAACCGATGCCATCTCTGAGACCACTAAAATTTGTCCTTAAAAATAATAACTTTGGTGATACTGCTTGAGGAAAAGCTAAATAAACACCAAAATGTGCTCAATTGCTCTAATATAGTCACAAAATACAGAGTTTGTTCAAAGTGCCCAATTATCATATGTTAATTTATGCAAATATATGAAATTTACATCGAAATTAAGTATCGTGCGACGAAAAACATACTATATTTACTAAGATATAGTTTCGTTCTTTTAAAAAAGGCAAAATGATTAGGAAGAGTATTCATACAAGTTTTGTTTTATCATGTTTATATGAGTATACCATATGCATATTAATTAATGTGTTAATATGGCTATCATATATCATGTTTGCTCAGGGAGCCGTCATAACAATTGCCAATACAACTGATAAAGTAAAATAGTACTTTGTACCATGTATTCACACCTACACGTAATTTACAGTGAACCATCCCATTGAGTCCTGCAACATAACTAATGTATCTCTGGCATCAAACTATAACTCAAGATGCCTTTTAGTAAAGGAAAACAGTACAAGTACTTGTACACACTAAATGCAGAAAGCTGATCAATGATGGTCACAGTTTGGAGATTCTACGCCAAGATTCAACCATCATCTTCCTCATCATCACTGTCTGTTTCAGTGTCGAAAGTGTCATTTGCACACTCATGTCCAAAGCATTCACATAATTCTGTACATTTAAGTCCTGTCTGGAGGCAATGGCAATTTCTTGCGACAGTACACTCAATATCGGTGCAATACATATGAGTCAGGTTGCGGACTTCCAGTGGGGCTAGCTCCTTAGTATACATCAAAGGCTTGAGGTAGCCTTCATTAGACATTTCCCAGCCATTACCATTGGGATCCCACACTTTAGGGTTAGGAATATGACTGTTGTATTGGTGTTTTTTTGTCCAAAACCACTTCCTAGTAGTCATTACCCTATTCTGCAGTCCGAACTCTTTACTCACCCTACGCTAACCTGTCCCTGTCTAACCTATATACATATAGAAGTACTATTGTCCAAATTGCACACGTTCCTCTGTAAAATTTTAACATAGGCTGTATTAGCTGAAATAAATGAAAGGGTCTTTGGCGGTAACTACTCATCATGTTTCGGAGCCTTTTACCCGTACATGTCTCTATGAGTAGCGGCTCCTTGTCTAAGCTAAATATTCAGCAAAGACAACCCACATAATAATGAATAAATATGAACGTGGCAAATGATGAATTAGCTAAATACGTGAAGTTTTGCTTATAAATGCAGACCTTCATTATGAAAGAAGAATACCTGGCAAACAAACTATAGTTACCAAATTTGTGCAGTACAGGTTCAGTTAAGAACAATTTGACTTACCCTGAACCAATATGTACCCTTTCTAGCTGGACAGCTTATCCTAGTTAAACCATCCGCCAGTGTTTAACTGAAGTGGAAACAAGCTGGGGCATTATATTCAGTCCCAGTGATGGTAAAATAAACAGTTGCAGCTAGACCACCTGTATAAACCAAGGGAAATCCTAACAAGGACTGCAACAATGTACATCCTGGACCAGAAATGTAAAACAAACTCCATGATGACACCTACTCGTCAAACAATTAAGCTCTATTTCATTGCCAACCGTGAGTCAATGTATCAACGTAATGTGTCAGGTTTGTGATATTTGAGAAAATACTGTCAATTTTGAGTAATTTTTTTAATACTGAGTAAATGTGCATTTCGGGATGTCAGAAAAGATTGATAGTCGTTAGCATTTATGCCAAAAAAACGTTATCAAAACAATTTTTCTTAACAGGATTTTAAGTACAATTAGGCAAACATGGAGCTGTCGTAGGCCGCTGCTTGCTACCGATAGCCCCCCCCCCCGGGGGGGGGGGTTAACCTGACAGAAAACATGTAAGCCTAAAATGTTTGAAAGTGAATATTAAAACAGGAAGATGCCAAAAGATAAAGTTAAGTGGCAAAACAGACAAATGTAATAACTGTAATTTATTGTGGCCAAACTTTTTAATAATCTTTGGATATTAACAGTACAATTATAGGGCAAGTCAGAAAAGAATGACAGTCATTTGTATTTCAGTCAAGAGAATGCAATGAAAATATTAACCAGATATCAAGTACAATTAGGCAAGGTTATAACTGTCGTAGGCCGCTGCCGATAGCCCCTGTGGGTTAAACCTAATAGAAAACAAGCTAGCCTAAAATGTCTGAACGGTGAACATTAAAACAAATGATGCCAAAAGATAAAAATTAAGTAGCAAAACAGGCAAGTCTAAAATCCCTAAAATTATTGAAGCCAAACTTTTTAACCATCTCGGGGTATTTGCAGCAAAATTTGTAGAAATATTTGATAAAAAGTACATCTTTGAATCCCACTGACTCCATTTTATTGTAAAAAAGAAAATGGTTCTAGATGCAAAGGCCCGAAATTTAGAACACATTCGACCAAATCTATCTCAAAATCTGTGAAAAAAAAAAACGTTTTATATCCAATAGTATCCGAAATAATACTGTCTGGGAAAGGGTAATTAACTATTTCAAAGTTAAACTCATCTATTTTGTGATAGACTTTAATACAAAGCCTGTCGTTAGTGACCTGAATATCGATGTCCAAAAACACATCTCCGAAACCATCTGAATTGTTACCCTCCAAAGGGATATCTTTTGGGTAAATTTCTTTAGCAATTTTACTGAAATTTTGTTCATTTACTGAAGGAATGTCATCAATATATCTTGCGTTGTTTGATAATTTTGTAGCCATTTGAAAGCCTTTTTTCATCAATTTATCCATATACTTAAATTCAAGCCGAGTTAAATACAAATCTGTCAGCAAAGGGGAGCAGTTGCTACTCATTGCAATGCCTTTTATTTGTTGAAAAACCAATGGTCCGCATTGAACAAAAGTATTATCCAAAAGGAAATTTTATAGCATCTATCAAAGTCTCAACAGTGTGCGACTTAATGTTACTTTTTGAATATATATTGTCTTATGCTTTCTTTGTATATGAATTAATATTAATGTATGGTTTACCATTATGGTTGAACATTTTGCTTATTAATTCTGAAAGTAAACTTTTGACTTTGTCTATGAGTAGATTTGTGTGCAGTGTAGAAAAATAAAAACATTTGATATTTTTTGCTTTTACATCTCTGATTTTAGAGAAGAATTGCTAATAATCCAAAAACAATTTAATTCACTGTTTCTAGAAATTGCATTACAGTATTTACGAAAATGATTCCTAATTGCAGTCAAACACAATGTTCCTTCTTTTGATAATTGCCTTGTTGTACATTTTGCAACACCGGCTATGAATTTAGATTTAAAAGGGTTTTTATGTAATTTGGGTATCCAGAACAAAAGTGGAATAGAGGAGTCCTCTTCAGAAATTTTGATATTAAAATTCCTTTTCATCTCGCTTTATGTGTATCTATTAAATTATCAATGGATTGTTTGTGTAATTTATATACGTCATTTCCTCTTATGTCTGAAATATTGTTTATACCAAGTTCTTTTTTCAAAACATCCAGATAATATTTTTTGCAGATGATCCCAAGTTTGTTCCCTGCCTTATCTATGTTAGTGACTACAAAACTTTCTTGTAGTTCTTTGACTGCTTTTGAAACTTCAGGTTGTTTTAGATTAACCGTATTGAAATTCTTAATGTGGGATTTGTAACAATAAATTCTTTTTCTAAAGACTTTTTTCAAGTTTGATAACCATCTTCCTTTAAATTTCTGAAATTCCATTTTTTTTCTTTCTTTGCCCGTTTCATACAGTAGAAATCAAATGCATCACATGTATCCTGAAAAATACTGTCAATGTTCAACTTGGGACATATCCGAAATTTTGTACCTTTTTTCATAATTTATTTTAAACTTGAATTTTTTATAATATCCAAATTACCTGTAAATACATATTTGTGGTATGCATCAACAAAATCAGAATATTTACTGTTACACATACAGTCACAATTTTGATTCGCTGCGATGTCTTCAGGAGTAATTGAAGCCAGAAATTGCTTGTAATTCATGATACTTCGTCCAATATTGTTGCCATATTTATAGGAAATGAGGGGGGGGGGGTCTTTTATTTTGCACTCCTTGGGAATCATGTTACGAACAAATTTCAATTGAAAAGGGACTGAATGTTTAGTGAATCAATAATTTTGTGTTTGAAAGGAATGCTGAAACATTTGATCTAATTTTTTCTTATTAGAATCTGGTTTCCGAATAGTTGTTGTGTAAGCGTACGCAATTTCACAAAAGAAAAAAAAATGCGGAAATGTGTGTACTGAATCAGTGACCCAAATTTTCATTGATGTTTGTTATGTCTCGAAATGATAGTGCTTTAAGAGCTGTATATAATTGATTATTGCCATTGTGGCACCAGATGGCACCTTGGTATTCTGCCCTTTTCACATGTTGCTCAAATGCATCCTCAGGAGGCGGTAGTTGAGCAGCTGATCGGTCTGTGGTGGAGGCAAGCATATATCGTAGCTTGTCCAAAGTAGTTTTGTAATCAGTCCCTTTTCCTGTGTAGAGAGCTTTTCTACATAAAACACAGGTATTGGGATTTAGCTTGGCTGGGGGTGGCTTCTTAGATGGCGGTTCAAGGTTCATGATTTTAGGTTCACGGTACAAAATTATCTAACCTGCAAATACATTAAAACGTGGGTGTTCTTTCCAGGTCCAAGCTTCATTTTAGAAAATAATCCAGTTCACCATATGTATATTATCAGTCATGCAACATATTTTGACAATATGCACAGTCATTCTCAATAACACTGATAATGAGACAATCACATAGCAGAGTTAGAATTCGACATGGACTCTGGAAGTCAAAGAAATGTGCCCAGATTTGTTCTTTCTGGTGCCTCTACAACACAACACATAAATTATAAAATCCTAATTTGAAGCTGACCTCATTTGCATAAATTTACTGATAGGGTTTCTAAATTGTCTTCGCTTCATAATTTTTTATCGGTAATATATATGCTAAATTTGCTCAAATTCCAACAATGCGTTCTGGAGGAGGCACTTTCGCACAAGCTAGCCAGACCAGACAACCCGTAAACATAATGCACCCCCCCCCCCCCGTGGCGGACCCATAAAATTTCATTAAGCTGTGAACGAAAAATGTTGATAAAACGATTGGGATTCTATGTTCTATATGCTTTAAAGCACTTTTCAAGGAAATGTAACTTTTTGCATTGGTACTTCACATAATGTGTGATACACATCTCTTGAATGGCTTCAAAAACGCCAACATTTGAAGCCTAATTTGCATACATGTAATGGTGTTCACTTCATATACTCCAGTAAATTTGTTATTAGTATATCCCTGGAAATATATTACCTTCATTATTTAACATTTACCCCCATTTTTGGTAATTTGGCAACTGCAGCAAACAACATCAACAAATAGAGGTATTTATATTGCCAAATAAATGACATAATTTTGCATATAATTATAATAATAATGATGGTAATCAAATAAATTTTAAAAAGCTTCATGCCTGTTGAAAGAGTAAGGTTAGTGCTACCTTTTGATGAAATTTGGAGTCCTTATCTTCAAAATAAAGGCAGATATTAAAAAAAAAGTGAAAAGTAGTCATTTTCCACAAAAAATAGAGGTTGCCATAGAAACGGGCGTGTATACGTACCAAAAAACGCTTTTCGGACTCCACAACCTATTTTTCTGTAAAGAGGAGACATGTGCGCACATTTTGATATAGGTTGGGTTTTGTTATACCTTTGATTGGGGTTGCACCTTTTTTTAGGGCACTTTTGAAGCATTTGCCGCTAGCCTATTTTCTTATAATGGCTCCTAGTGATAGGTAAACAGAAGCAGCTAGCCTCTGGAGCCCAGAAATTAGCTTATTTCCTTTATGGGAGGCGGCATGACATCAGTGGAATTCCAGGGAATTTGTTGCTCCAGCCACGTGTGTCCCCATCAAGCCTTGTGCCCATCCATCACAAATCTGGCCAAGCAATATGGGGTTAAAGGGCTGTCAGACAAGATGTAGAGGTCTTCCACTGGCTTGTTAGAATCTGGTATTTGACAACAAAGCATACGAAGGATGTGTTTGTACTGTGTGTTGTATAATATGTTTGTACCGGCATTCGGTGTGGTTGTGGGTTTGGAGATGTATGACACGTATGTAAAACCAACAGGGGAGGTCAGCGGCACGGCTGTTAGAATGGCCTATTTCCGAGCATAAGAGGGTGCGTTTTAGGCACTTCAAAATATAATATTTCTGAGTGAAAGTTTCAAACTTGCATCAATTTGTAGCAATTGTTATAAAGATTCATTATAAACCATTTTGAATAACCAATGTCGGTTTTAGCAAATTATTATCAGATTTTCACCCACCCACTCACCCCCCGATCTTGGTGTTTTTCTACTTTCAATATGTCCCAGTGGGAATTTACTTGTTTTAAGCCTTCCACCACACTTTTGAATATTAACTAATCCACTTGGCCAATGCAGAAGAGAGAATTTAGCCATGCCCGATGTGTTCTGTGTGCATCGCGGCCTATTGAAAATGTGGAGATTAATTACGCCATTGCTGACTTTATGCGGTCATCGGAGGGCAGGGAATGATAGGTTTATTAAGGATATAATGGATTGCATATTGATGGAACAACTGCTTTTAGAACAGGCATTAGGAAAAGTAGTAGTCTTTCCAAATATTTATTTTGTTATCAGTGAAAAATAGCAGTTGTATGAAAAACCCTCATCAAGACTTGTCGCCATTACTGTATTTCCCGCCATTATGTCAAGAAGTGATCTGATTGGCTGTTGGCAGTATAGCCCTTGTCTCAGGATGAGACAAATACTCATCCAATTCATTTCTGCCGTGGGCCAGACTCCTGGCCTTTTTGAAGCCGAATCTCAAGTATATTTTTTCGTTAAAATGTTCCTCTTTACTTAAAAATAAACACGTGTCCTGACGTTACTTTCTGTTCGTGTCATTAAAAAGTGATTTCAACGATCTTACTTCTTAGCTTATTGTAAATTCGACGATCAGCCTCGCCCAGCTGACAGTTACAGACTGAGATTACATAATGGTGTCGAAGTAAATTCCGGAACGTGCCAGCTTCAGTGCCCACACATCCCATTACTAGGAGCGCATATGATATAATGATGGCGAACCAACAGATCGCCTGGGGGTTTGAAGATTAAACCACTAATCTTCGTAATAAAGCGGTTATCGGCGGATCGATATATGACAAAGCAACAATATCAATTGAAAGCCAATATAAATTCACAAGGGACTAACAGTGTAAATATATATTTTGTTGAGCTGTTAGTGTCGTCGGCGAATTAACCTAACAAATTTTAAAACATTCCTCGGACATGTTTTAATACGAAGCACATTTTTTAATTAATCGATGGTGTATTTTGCACTTTGAGACGTTTATAAGCCACGCTCCCAATTCCGGAACATGCCAGCTTCAGTACCCACACATCCCGTTACTAAGAGCGCGTGTGATATAATAAAGGCGAACCAACAGATCGGCTGGGGGTTTGCAGATTAAACCACTAATCTTCGTAAGCGGTTATCGGCGGATCGATAAATGACAAAGCAACAGTATCAATTGAAAGCCAATATAAATTCACAAGGGACCAATGGTGTTAATGTATATTTTTTGAGCTGTTGGTGTCGTCGACGAATTATCCGGGCAAATTTTAAAACATTCCTCGGACATTTTTTAATGCGAAACACATTTTTGTTAATTAATCGATGGTGTATTTTGCACTTTGATACGTATATAACCCACGCTCCCAAATACTCAGTAAAACGTCCGTTTAGAAATAAAAAATCCTTGATTTTCAAGATTGTACAAAGTATGAAAATATAATGATCTCGTATGTCTACATTGAATCTTTGTCCGCTCTTGTCGCGAAGTGTCCTGCTCATCTCAGAATCGTCATAAATATTCCAGATTCAAATTTCTCACTGAAAGCCTTTGATTAACCAGGGACATAACACGTCCCTGGATTAACATACCAGCATGCCTGTCATAAAATAAGAACTTCAATTATTGGTTCTAAGTCAATAGCTATCCTTGGCATGCCGTGTGCCCAAAGCTTAACAAGAAAAGCTGTTAATTTAGTCTACAGCCGGACCCTGGAAGCAATGAAAAGATTTCGACACTCCAACACTTTATTGAAAGAAGGGAATTTGTGCAAACATCGCTTTCCTCTGGGGTTTTGGCCACCAGACGGCAGAGCATCCCACAGAATGAAGAGATTTTTGCCATGTAGACTTTCCCAATGAAGCCTACACTTTCAACCATGCAGTTTGGCTTGTTCAAAGCATTGCATTAACATTATGCTCCTTTTTTTAATGTCTGTGTGCCAACGCAGACATACTCTTTTTCTAGGAATTCTTTCTTTCTTTCTTTCCTTCTTTCTTTACAAGCACATTTGTCCGACATTTCACTTGAAAAGTATCACACATAGAAACTCCAACCTTGGCACCATTACACTTCTATAGATGAAGTCTGGCCTTTTTATAATGAGAGGCCATGCTTTTCAAAATTATGCAAATGAGGGCTCATTAAAGTTTCAAATCTTCAATATCTTATATACTATAGTAGATGTGGTTCCGAGTGTATAGGAGTTCGATCATAGCAAGGTAAAGGCCATCTCAAATGTCAAGGTCCTGTCAAGGTCAAAGGTCATGTCAAGGTCAAATGTCAATTTTAAGCCAAACTGTCATTTTTGAGGTCAAGGTTCACTTCAGGTAGAGTTCATCTCAAGGTCAAAGGTCATTTCAAGGTCAAAGGCCACTTTCGATAGTGGCTTTCTTCTAGCCATAACTTGGTAAGTTTTATCCAATTTTGATCATGTTGGGTTCAAATTGTAGCTATTGTAACACTGCACATTTTTAAAACTTAATGTGACCTCTAAAGGTCAAAGGTCAAGGTCATTTGGTCCTTTGAAAGTTTCATCCAGTCATAACTTGGCCAATTTTCATCCAATTCTAATGATGTTGGACTCGAATTATAGGCATTCCAACACTGCACATTTTTATAAGAACATGTAACCTCAAAAGGGCAAAGGTAAAGGTCATTTAGCCCTTTGAAAGTTTCATCTTGCCATAACTTGGTCAATTTTCATCCGATTTGGTTCATGTTGGGCTTACATTGTGGGTATCGTAACACTGCGCAATTTAAATGTGACCTGTAAAGGTCAAAGGCCAAGGCCATTTGGACTTTGAAATATGCATCCGGCCATAAGTTTAATGTAACGTGAAGTATCAAAGAATAAACGTTGCAGCATTTAATATTTACAACGTTTGAAGACACACAGACAGATTTGCTTTGAAGCAAATCTTCTTTTCTAGTTTTGTTTTGTTTTGTTTTGACCTTGTGTTTTGTGATGTGAGGTTTTGTGCAAAGAAAGGCATAGCTCTCACAGAAGTATGTGTCATTTGGTAAAGAAATAGACAGTTTCAGACTGAATATACATCTATCTTTAATAATTGTCAGCTTCAACATCTCCAAAATATGTTCCCCACTCAAATCAGCACTGCACCCGAAGCTTTCCTCGGTTTGCTCGACCCGCACCACGGAAAGTTGGTGAGCAAGCGAATGCTATTCTGCCAGGGTGTTATGCGCGATTTCCGCACAAAATATCTTCATTTAACCAGTATGGAAGTAAAACAAACATGATGCACACATTAGATACCTGGATGCATTTGATTGGGTTGAATGAGAAAGGTTTTATTACATAGAAAAATACCACTGCAACTATCCCAAGGGAAAATTATTCCAGAACAAAGTTAATGTTGTACTCATTATGACAGCGTGTGTCCATGCGGGCCAGCCACAGAGAGTTTGTGATCGGTTGCAGTAATCATTGTAACAGAAACAGTAATTCGACACTTTTTGACCCCTTCTTATTATTCCACAGCTATCCCTGCTTGTTGTAGCTGCAACATAAAAACACAACAATTTGCATAATTATTTCAATAAACTGCAGATTGTAGTTAACCCTTTAAGGCTTCCGGGACCCGCGTCTCCCCTTCATTTGCGACGAGCACTGGGCACCAGAGAAACGTGGTTACTCATAAGAAAGAGAATATAATTTTCTTTGTAATAACACACAAACTTAATATTTACAAGTCTTAAGCAATTGTGTTTTCAAACGTTCTCCTACTTTTAACATGAAAAGGTCCATACATGAAAAACAAAACAAACAAACAAAAACAAAAACAATGGTAGGTATGATATTTTAGTTCACGCAGGCCAAAGGGCACATCAAACTGCTTACTTAAGCCAGTTTAAAGGTTTGGTCTCAAGACAAAGTAAAATTAATAATGAATGACTCCTGACACTGAATAACGTCATTGTTTTGAGTCTTATTTTGACGGTGGCTAAACTAACATATATGAACTTCACTCCTATAACAATCTGAATTCCTAGAGTACTTACTGTTTGTCTTCACAGCTTCTATAATATCCGACATATAGTAACATTTCCTTGTTGCATTTGGGAAATCTGTCAAAAAAAAGCAAAAAAAAAATAAATAAATAAATAAAAGTAAAAAATAAAGTTATCATCATCATTCAGGTACGTATATGGTTTATTGTGACTGACGACGAACCATGTGGGAGGTGTCCTCTTTCTGTAACGTCTACACAGAGAAAAATATCCTCACCGGAAGGGCGGGAATGAGCGTGATTCCAAATTTTACTTATATTTCAATGAGGTGTGATAATTTTCAGGGTTACAATGTAATTTATATAAAAGCTCGATAAAATAAGAATGGGTGTGTGCCTGCTTCTGGTGTAACACCTGAGAAATCAAGTAAGTTCAGCTGTGGTACAAGTATGGTAGATGAACTTTTGTTACCAGGAAAAATGTCAATAAAATATCCTTCAAAGTTGATGGCATTTGGTACTGTATTATCCTACTCTGACACAAAAAAACAGAATTTTTTAAGTGAACAGACTTAATTACAGGCTATTTATGCCAGTATAGATTCTTTGACCTTTTCACCCATCTAGGGAAGGGGCGTTGGTAAACAATGCGACAGCCTAAAATAGAAATACCTATTTACATCCGTTATTCGACAAGAATGTGTTCTATGAATGAACCCGACTGGTTCTGAAAGTGTCACGGTGGCTTCATTGTGTGAGCAGACATATAAAGAAACATTTACTTTGATGAGAAAGTATGTGACACAATATGCCAGAGCATGTTGGATTGTGTTGCGTCAGTTGAACAAATTCTTTTCCAATACGCATTTCAGTTTCAATTGTCAACAGAATACAGAATGGACAATTATGCCGGATCTGACACGTGGAGATGTTTATGTTTTGGGCTGCTGCATTGCTTACCACCCCTCCCATCCAAAGACGGGTGAAAGGATCAATGTCTCTATAATGGCATACGTAGGCTAAAATTCTATCTGTTAGCTGGTGTGTTTGTGTGTGTGTGTGTGTGTGTGTGTGTGTCTGTGTCTGTGTCTGTGTGTGTGTCTGTGTGTGTGTGTGTGTGTGTGTGTGTGTGTGTGTGTGTGTGTGTGTGTGTGTGTGTGAAAGTAGAGGACTATACAATACCGCACACCACTGAGAAAAACGACATCACGTCTGACGCATATATTATAGATATTTTTTGCTGGTTGCAAAAGTTCATCAGTTGTAATTTAAACTTTGTGAGATACTTATCAGCATGTATGAGCAAAATTTCTGAGCATTTTTGAGATATCGTTAAAACAAACATTGGCCAAACGGACCGACAATAAACCTGAAACAATGCTTCTTGAAGTATTAGAAGAGAAACTATTGACATAAAAGGCCATTTATTTGGATTAAGTGAGGCACGCGTGTAAATGTTCATTATGTTTGTGTGCCAACCCAGACATATTGTTTTTCTCGGAATTCTTTATTCCCTTCTTCCTATCGTTTTTTTTTCTTTAATGGCAAATTTGTCTGACATTTCATTTAAAAACTATTATACGTGGAAACTCCAAGCGTAGCATGAATATACTTCCATACATGAAGTCTTGCGTTTTGTAAAGAGATTCAACGGTTTTGAAAATTATGCAAATTAAGGCCATTCAAAAATTTAAATCTTGAATATCTCCAAAGCTATTCTAGGTACAAGTAACCAACCCAAATTAATTCATGGGTTCGTAACACTGCATATTTTTTTGCAATTTACATGAAACCTCTAAAGGTCAAAGATCAAGGTCATTTGGACCTTTGAAATTTCATCTAGCTGCCACGTGGTCAATTTTTTCTCCAATTTTAATCATGTTGGACTCAGTCGTCCGTCGTCCATATGCCCGTCCGGCCGTTCACAATTCACATTTTCGACTTCTCCGAAAGAGTCAGCCAGATAGCCCTTCAAACTTGGTGGCAATGCACCTTGGGTGGGTCTCTACATAGTTTGTACAAAAGGTCACGATTCAATGATTTTTTTTTTATCTTTATGAACTATTTTGTTCTGTTTGGCGGGCAAAGTTAAAAAAAAATATGCTTCACCGAGACCGCTCACTCAGTTGCTTTGATATCACACAGGAACACTCCCAAGAACTCCTAGCTTTTAATTTGTTCACCAGGTGGTGCTGCAATTAAGAAATTGTGATTATTATTATTATTATTATTGTTATTATTATTATTATTATTATTATTATTATTATTATTATTATTATTATCATTATTATTATTATTATTATTATTATGATTTTGATTATTATTGTTATTGTTATTGTTGTTGTTATTATTATTATTATTATCATTATTATTATTATTATTATTATTATTATTATTATTATTATTATTATTATTATTATTATTATTATTATTATTATTGGGGGGGGGGCTATTTCTTATTTCTTCTCCAGAACAGTCACTCAGATTAAGCTGAAACTTGGTGAATATGTTCCTTGTTGACGGGCCAACAAAGTTGTTCAATAGATTCCTGATTTTTAACGATTTTTTCAATTCGGATACTTATCGGCAAATGCATCTTTCCTTTTGATTACTAAGCAAGCCATTTGGGAATCTAATGCTAACTCACATTTTGGATTTCTCCATAACCATCAACCAGATTGACTTTAAAATAGGTGGCAATGTGCCTTCGGTACCAGGTTTGTTGAAATGGTCATGATCCAGTGATTTTATTTATTCATTTTTTTATGACTCATTTTTGTTCTTTTTGGGGGGCAAATCTTGAGAACATTTTTCTCCAAAACCGCTCACGCAATTACTTTGATATTACACAGGAACACTCCCAGGGACTGCTAGTTCTTAATTTATTTACCAGGTGGTGCTACAGTTTTATTCTCTTTTTTATATTTCTTGTCTTTTGTTTTCGCTATTTCGACTTCTTCTCCAGAAACGTCACTCAGATTAAGCTGAAACTTGGTGGGTATGTTCCTCGTGAAAAGGTTAAACAAAGAGGCTCACCAGATTGCACTGCTGTGAACTTTTTATTTTAAGGATTTTTTTCAATTGGAGTACGTATCGGTAAATACACCTTTCCTATTCATTAGTATGTAAGTTAATGAGCATTCTCATGCTAATTCGCATATTGGATTTCTCCGAAGAAACTGTCAGTCAGATTGATTTCAAATTTAGTAGCAATGTACCTTGGGTGGATCTCTACCAAGTTTGTTTAAATAGTCATGATCCGGTAATTTTTTGGGAAAATCTTTAAAGAAGTTTTAATAGGCAAGTTATCATGGAAATTTCTTGCAATGGTTATAACTTTAAGGCCAGATTTGTGTAAAATTTGGCAGGGGTGTACTTTTGATTAGCGTCTACCTATTTTTGTCCTATTGCAAGTTTGATAGAACCACATCTGTGACGAATCTCTAATTCACCTCAGCATGGGCTGTTCACATACCACTCTTGTTTATATATATATTTTTTAGTTCTTTTAATGGGCAAATCATAAAAAGTCTTCTTCCCCAAAACCACTCATCCAAGTCCTTTGATACCACACAGGAAAACTTTTAGGGACTCCTAGTTCTAATTTTGTTCACCAGATGGCCCTGCAATCTTTTTCTATTTTGTCATGATGTTTTTGTGTGGTTTTGCCATTTTCGACATCTTCTCCAGAACCGGTTTAAACAAAGTTATTCACTACGTGGCACTGCTCTGGATTCCTGATTTTTCAATGATTTTTTCAATTCGGGTACATAATGGTAAATGCACCTTTCCTATTGATTACTATGTGAGTCAATGGCCATTCAAATGCTCAATATCATTTATTTCTCCACCAGGTAGTAATGTCATTTTTCAAGTTCTCTTAAAATATTCGTCAATTTCTCATGCGCCAGTAAAATTTATATTGTGAATGAATTTATCGTTAGGCAAATATTTGAAATACTTCTAAATGCCATATGCACTAAGCTAAAGTTCAGTACAGGTTTATTCAGATACAACTTTGATTTTAGGAACAAGCTTAGGTCAGCTGAACACCGGCAGTTCACACAGCCCTGTAAGTTATTTTCTAAATGTGACCACTAAAGGTTGAAGGTCAAGGTCATTTTGCCATTTAAATTTTCTAGTAACCACAACTTTATCAATTTTTGTCCTATTTTGTGCATGTTGGCCTCAAATTGTAAATATCGTAACACTGTACATTTTTGTAATTTACACATGACCTCTTAAATGTCAAAGGTCAAGATCATTTTGGCCTTTTAAATTTTCATCTAGCCATTACTTAGTCAATTGTCGTCCAATTTCAGTCAAGTTGGGTTCAAATTGTAGGTATTGCAACACTTCAAACATTGTAATTTACATGTGACCTCCAACAGTCAAAGTTCAAGGCCGTTTGGACTTTCAAATTTTCACTAGTCATATTTACAACTTTTGAAGGCACACAGACAGATTTGCTTTGAAGCACGTACTCTTTTCTAGTTTTCTTCTTTTACTTGTGTCACGTGCATTACAGTAACAAGTTTCATTCAAATGATGTGCATGCAATATCAATTTGATCGTGTACCTCGGTTGAAGAGCACGTGACCTGCTACTCGTAAACGGATCACCTACGTCACAGCATACTTTTTTCGCCAAGCAAGTGTTGATTTTGTTTCTACTTCATGTTCATTCATAGTCGAGGAGCTGATTCTCAACAGAGGCATAGTTGAACGAAAACGTAACACCCTTGGTATTCATTTAGTTCGACCTTTTGCCCTGCTAGGGGCATATCTTGGGCATATTTTAAGACCTGTTGTACAACCAAATTGTGAAATCCCTAATATGTGACAAGTTATTTTCAATAACATTATGTCCATGAAGAATCAGATAACAGCCGTTTTTCAAAATTGTGTAAAAAGGATAGAAAGAAGCTGTATTTGTGGAAATATCCTTGCAGTGATGACCAAATTTGGCTCATAATACCAAATTTGCATAAAAAATGTGCTGATGATGTAAAATTGTCATATTAAATTCAATGTTAACATTTAACTGTGTTTTACCAGTCTGATTACATGATAGTTCTTTCAATATAAAGAACAAAAAAGTCAATTTTAAAAATCCTGTTTGAATAGTCTTCCACGAGTATATCATTAGTAATATACATGTTAATTTCAAAGATTCTACACAAATATTTGGAATTTTACAAGTAGATATGGGCATTTATGTGCAAAGCAACAGTGAAAGTGCTGAGTTGGCAACTTTAATAAGTCGTTTTAAACTGGTAGTTTCAATTTTGATCTGATGTTTTTTTCCAGCGATACATCATAATTGTATAAAATGTCAGTTACAATTGTTAGGTTTACACATTTATTACATCAATTATATAACATCTCAAATCCATACATATCTTTATAATGAACTTCCATAGTTACCCAGAAACTTGAGCTTGTTTTAATTTCATTTTCGAATCATATCCCTGTTTCACACGTTTTTGAAAGAGCAGTAAATGGTGAGAGTCAAAGTTGTCAAAATCAGTGCATATTCTAGGAAAGACAACTTCGACACATAAACACCATAAGCTGGTCTGCATGTAATATTACTGTAAATATGGCGGTAATATACTATGTAAAATTCAAAGCGAGACATGTGTCACACAATT
The DNA here is from genome assembly GCA_964020975.1 of Hermodice carunculata. Taxonomy (NCBI): domain Eukaryota; kingdom Metazoa; phylum Annelida; class Polychaeta; order Eunicida; family Amphinomidae; genus Hermodice; species Hermodice carunculata. Next base: position 12,566,071 of record OZ026616.1, on the reverse strand, counting down.
TAAACTTCATTAATAATTCACTATTATTGTTACACATCCTTATGTCTAAAATGGAAATTTTGTGTCATTTTCTGTAGTTTCGTTTAATTGCAAATCATCAGGGTATATCTGTAAAATATATCTTGCAAGTGCTTATTATTGATCCTTAATAGGTCATCAATATCTAAATGTCAAATGAAAACATTTATCATGAAATTTCTTTTCTTTTGACAACTTTACAAGACGCTTAAACTCACACTAAAATAAATTTAATGGGCCAAATGAGTTGCACAATTGGTACCCACTGGAACACCAATTGTCTGCCTAAAGGTGGAATCTCCAAAATTGACATTAATGTTATTAATGAAAAAAGTGCAACAATTCAACAAACTGATCGTATTCAAATGTAGCCATCCTTCATATCATTACGAAAATATGTACCTTTGTAAGATATGATAATTCTGTGCAAGTTATTTTCTCCTATGTTTTATAAGTGAGAAACTTGATACATTCTTTCAAATCATAATGAGGAATAGTTGCATATCAATTGGAGAAATCCCAAGAAGAAATCTGATTAAAAAGTAAACTGTTACCATTCAACTGCTCCAACTGGATCTTCGATGTCAATAAAAACCCAAAAAACTGTTAATACCGGAAAATGCATCTATCTGACTGCAGTATTTAAACCAAAATTCATGTACCCTCTTCAAGCCTATAGACATTAAAAATGACAGTTCCTTAGGGGAGCAAAGTTTGGAAACTACTATGAATTGGAACTTATGAGGATTTTTATGCAGTTTTGGAAGTGTGTAAATGTTGGGTAAATGGGCATGTACGTCAGAAATGTCATACTAAATAAAGATAAAAATTGTTGATGTTTGTTCAAAGTAATATCCATTGATTCATTTACTTTATCATACATGGCAGAACTTGAGTTAGTCAACATGCCTAATTCATCAATTAGAACCTATGATAAAACTATCTATAAATGACCATGATGATTTGAAATGTGAGGGGAATTATAACATGGAAATGGGTATTTGTTTTCTATATAGTCATCCAGATTAAATTCTTTGACAATTTGTGTAGGGTTAAACATCTCGGAGGCAACAGTTTTCAAATTCTGTATGAAACTTTGGGGGCAGACTCTCAAGGTAAGATGGTATGCATGATTCCATCTCCTTCTGCAATATATTGGACAGATTTATTAGATCAACAGCACTATCATAATGCATAATGATTCAATCAAATCATCTTTTGGTGTCTTACTATCTATAACTATAGGTTTAAAAAGTCTGTGAAAAGATGTGTCATTAGAAATATGTCATATTTTGTCAAATTCTTTTCTTAGGCATAAATTGTTGATATCTTGTTTTAATTGATTTAAAACTGATAATGGCATGGAATAAAGTACAGACCTAACTCTTTGAAAACCATTTGAATTATTTAATTGTTTACTCAAAAATTGTGGTGTAACATTAGAGTGGTGAGACTTACTAGGGTGTGAAATTGTTTATGATGTCGATATGTACATCCTTGCCTTGCCTAAGTATGAATCAATTGTGATGAGCAACCATTCTCTGAGTACTTTTTAGAGACATTCCCTGCCCCTTTTGGTGAATCATTAAGAAGTACTTGAATAGATTGTAAAAATGGGAACTCTACAAGCAGGGGCTCATTATTTATCCCGTAACTACATTATCAAAAAAAAAAAGAGAGAATGCAAACTGGAGGATAAAGTTGTCCGTATCCTCCTAGTTCCATTGTCAAATGTCATGATAGCCTGGTTCCCGCAGTGCTGCTGTGGTATGACCACTGGACACAGACAGGGAACCAGTTACTGGATAAAAGTAAAACCAGCTGCGTGGAGCATATTCGTCACTCTGACTGGCCCCGTGGAAGCACTCGGCCAGTCTGGTGACTCGTATGCTCCACTTGGCTGGTTCTGATATTATGTTCTTATCGCAAAGTGGATGTTCATACCCATTCGGTCTGGGGGTCACCATACGTTCTCACCTCAAAGTGGTTTGTTCATACCCATTGAATCACGAATATGAAAAACCAGGATTAAAATGATTGATGTGGGCCATTTTGTTCCAGTCATGCAGAGAGAGTAAGCAAATACGTTGGCTATCAAGGAGAATAGGACTTTACAGGCATTTCATTTCCCAAATTACAAAGCCGAATCCTTGGATGTCTATCAATGTTGATGGTCTTGAGGGAAAAACGTTATTCCCAACGTAGGTCTTCACTAACAAAAATAGCAAAAATGCAGCTTTGCTGCTTCTTAAGGTCAGACATTACGTTTGGACAAAAAATTATGTCTTGGCTGAGATCTCATGACATTGAGTATAATGGAAAATTTCTTCCCGCCTTCCAAAACACTTTTTGTAAAAGAATAAACGGGCAAAACATTTGGTCTACAGAGAATCAAGACCAGACAAACAGGCAGTTTATGTAGATTCAAGAATATAGGAAACAAGTTGCTAGCCCCCTTTTGTAATTTATACTGATTTTGGGTCTATCATTGTTCCACTCAATGAAAGCCAAGGCACTCCATAAAAAAGAACCTTCGTTTTCCTTCACGATTTTGCATGCTCGCCATGTGCGAAGACAACCTCGATTTTCCTCAGACAAACCAAGCTAGTACGGGGGGTAGGGATGAAACAATGTTGCCAAGCACTTTTTGGAGCAAATAAAAGTGGAAATTTGCAGTCTTATTGATATACTAGATGACCCTGTCCCTATCATGATGACAGGGTAATTTCGGCAAGAAAAGACTTGTTGCTTTTGTAAAAGCCAATATGCAGACGGTCAGACAAGGTACGTAATCATAATTACTTAAATGGGCAGTATTGGGGTGCAACACACAGGCATTGTAATACACAGGCTTAAGTCAAAGGTAAGAAGAGAACAGACGTGTAGGAATGTGTGTTTAAGGGTAAAAGAGAATACGAATCAGAAGATGATGATGCACAGGACCACACAGAAAATTCCTATTTCGAATTCATTATTTCAGTGCAGATTCACAACTTGATGATGCTCATGTAGTGATGATGGAAGCTGCTGGAAAAATTGACGTGGGGGAGGTAAAATGTATTCCACAATTCCACAAAGTTCATTTCTTTCTCATTGGGAAATGCTTGGTTTATAAATTTATTGCACTTTCTAAATCGTAGTCTGGATGAAATAGTTGGAGGGGTCAAGGACTTCAATTATGTGGGCTGATAGTTTGAAGGACTCCAGAAAGAACTGTTGATTGAGAAGGGGGTCTATCCCTTTGAGGACATGGTCTTGAGGGCATGTTTTAAAGAGACCTGCTTCCCGCCCATTGGTGCATTTTACAGTAAACTTGCTGGACAAGGTATCAGTAAAGAGACTTATGCTCATCCATAGAGAGTGTGGACAGTGTTTGACTTGAAAGTATTGGGAGAATATCATGATGTCCCATACTTATTGACAGATGTCCTTTTGTTATGAGACATGCAAGAAAATTCCCACACCCTGTCATTGAGGGAATAACGGTTAGGTGCAGCTCATTATTTCACACTTCCAGGGCTGGCTTGGGATGCCATTCTGAAAATGTCTGGAGTGTCACTTATCTACTGTGTCGGACATGGACATGCATTAGATGACTCAGAAAGGAACTAGAGGAAGTTTGGCTATGATTACCCATAGGTATGCAGAAAGAAAACAAAATGGAGAGCGAGTATAAACTTCATTTTGTTAAAAATGAATGAAAACTGTTTTTTAAGTAATGACCAACCTACACAATTGATAGGTATGAATCGAAAATGATGCACATGTATATATAATACAGGACATTTTGGCTTCGTAGACTGCCAATGCAACGTAACCATATCCAGATTTCCCCAAAATTACATATTTAACCTTCACCTAGGGCTAAATTACCTTACAAATTTCAGACCTGTGTGTACTTAAAAGCGTATTCAATAAACTCTAATATTGTTTATGCTAATGGCTATTGATTGTTGGAAATTTTGATGTTGCTATTTTTGTGAAACAAGATTATAACCTGAAATGGTTCGAATCGAAGCACTTGACCTTTAACTTTGACCCCAAACTTCTTTTATAGTTAATATGTGCTAATATATGTATATACCGAATTTGCACCTTTTACAGTCAACTTGTTTCTTTTCTTTTGATGGTTTGTGTAATAGGATACACCCATAGAGTGATAAACAAAATTTGGTAAAAATTACAAAGCTTAGTGCTTTATTATAATAGTACAGAAACACATGATCCATATTCATGAATTCCAAACCCAACAATGACGGCAAAGAGATTTCACACTTGCCAAAGCATCAACATTTCTTTTCCAATACCAATGTAAAGAGACAAATTTCACTCCTGACTTGAGACAGGCAGTCACCCATAAAAGGCAACTGGTGGTTTTAAACCGGTCCTCTCAACCTTAGAAATATTCATCATTTACCTCAGACACTAGTTCTTTTTCCAAAATGTATAGGCCTAACCAGCCAGAACACAAATTTCATTTCTTCTGCCAAAAATAAAAAGAGACCTGTAAGGCCTATCACCTTTTAGTTCTCCCGACTTGTCAGTCAGCTGAGTTCAAAAGGCACTGCATTATTTTGGTGATACCACAATTATTTGTACAACAGGCCTAAAATGATCCTTAGGTACCACTTTCAAACCAAATGAATACTGAGGGGGTTACGTTATCATTTTTGGGCTGATATAGCTTCTGGACTATCAATAAGATATCAAAACAGAGGACATGGCAACAGATTCCTTCCTTCTTTGTAACAAACAGGTTCCACTTGTTACCACCGATACCGTTGTGTTGAACAGAAATCTAAAACAAGAGGTCCGCGTGGCCTTATACTCTGCGGATATGTATTCAGATGACCATCACATAAAATCTCAAATGTGACCTTGGGAAAGCACTTACTTCAAGGCCATCTACATTGAACATTGATAAACATCCACACGGCATGCTTTAGTGGTGCATTTGGCACCATTGGCCTTATTCTTTCCCATCATGTTGAATAGAATGTCCTTTACTCAAGTGCTAAATGACCTCATATTAATATATCTGAAGGTCACCCAAAATTTCACAAAGTTTGACCATTAGCCGAACCCATATTTGCTGTAAATTTGGTAATTGCATCTTAATCCATTGTTACAATAAGGAATTTGATACCAATGGAGCGAGTTTCAATTATAACCGTCAGTGACGCCACCATCACTACTAGCTTCATGGACTTCAGTCTTTAGCATGTTTTTATAACGGTTCATGGAGCTGTGTACACGACACGAACTGCAATGACTGACCATCAAAATATCATTTCCGGAAATGCATTCCCTGTGTGACCCTGAGCAAGGAGGTCAAGGCCACCTTTTTTACCACATAACTGAAATTCAATACCAAACGTCCACATACGATACACATTTGTGATACATTTTGTATCATTAGCCTTGTTCTTCCTCAAAATATTGAATTAATATGCTTTCAAAATGTTTCGATCATATCGTCCGTGATATAGAGGTAGCGCCACCAATGTCGGCGCGTTTTCGTCATATTGCCCGCTGGACATTTCTGATAGGTTTCTCGGTGATTCAAGGAAAACTCTTTTTAATAGGTCTCTCTCATTTTTGTTTTAGCTCATACACTACGTGAAACTTAAGGTGGCGCCATTGTATCTAATTCAATCTAGAGTTGTATGCCCTTTAAAGGTCCTCAAAAATAGTGTTGCCTTGACAATAAGGACTGTATCGCGTTCACAAAAATGTTTGCGGACAGACGCATGGATGGATGGACATAACGAATCGTACAAGGTGTGCGACCTTCGGTCAGCAGAGCTAAAAACGTAAAATGTATAAACAATATGTCGATGCCCTGCTCAAAAATGAAAGTTTTGTTTTCACACATAAATTCTGTTTATGTTTGAGGGGGGACATAGCATGATCAAAAATCGGTTTCGGCATTAATTCTGAAAGTTGAAGTGAAAAACAAATTACAAATTAAACGCAAATCGAGCAGAGCCGATATGTGCCCATCCTGATTCCATTTCTCCACATTCTGCCAGTACGTTCTTTCGCTAGCCGCGCTTATTAGTCCATTTCTTTATATTGTCCACCACATTCCTTACAAGTAATTTTGTTCGTGCTTTTGTAAGATTTCCAGTTTTGCTATACGACAGTAAAGTTATGCTTTGGTCATCAGCTACTCTTTCAATATCATTCTGTGTACCTCATTTTCAAAATCTCGAAAGTATCGGTGTAAGGGTGTGATCATAGCATCGAGTCCAGTTTTATATGAAATACGTTCCCACATGAAATACTGTTCCCCCTACAACTATGCATGCGTATGCATACATTATATAAGTATCAAGCCCCGCCAATTTTAAACGGTCTCCTCTCGCAGTCAAGTCACCAAACTAAAAGACAAGTGAGATTATTTCTTGTCAAAATCAAACGATTTTAATTTTTCCTAGACACAGGCAAATATCCTCAAAATGATCCATCAATTAATGCCACAAAAACCTGAGAAAACTGGAAATCGTTTTCGCCTAGATCAGTATGATCTATTCCCTTTCATGGGAGAGAGATGTGGCAGAACGCATGTTAACACTACTCTGGCCGCGTCGTGGTCGGGCGAGTCGTTGAAGAAGGGGGCTTTTCAGGACGGCCATCCTTACAGTGCAGCCTGCAGGTAGCGCATCCTGCAATGTCAAGTCACCTCGCGGATTTTCGGATGCAACCGAGACAAGCGCCAGCTTTGGTGATATTTCGTGGCAGCTACGCCATGGTCAGTGCTATGCGCAGACTCAGTCCCATGCAGTTGCACCGGCAAAGATCGGCTTTGTCGTAGCCTGGCCGTGGCTCCTTCCATTAAGGCTAAATTTCTCGATCCTTCTCCTTTCCTTACCCTGCATCTTTCCCCTCGTCCTCAGTAAGTACCTCTTCAGAAAAAGAACAGCTGAAGCTGAGATCCAGCTCATTCTCTGCTGAGAGTGTCAAGCAGTGCGTCGGCATGTGCAACACCTAAAAGTCGCACGAGTAAGTTATGGCCCCTGCAGAATGTGGTTGGACAGGTGGAGACCTTTGCAAGCTGCACACTGACGATTCCCGTTAAAAGTCCTGTCTCGACGTCATGTTTACCCTGAGACCGATTCTTCGGTTTAACTCTTTTATGCCAACCGCCACTTAAGTCAAACTACTAAACGGGATATGATCTGAATTATAAAAAGGGTGCTACATTCGAGTTCCCAGTAAACAGACGTTTTATTTAAGTACCAGCATGCCTTTAGTTACCTATAATATATTAGCCCAGGTCAATAGCTTTCCTCGGCACAATTAGGGCGCATTGCGCCCAAATGGCGTCGAGGAAAGCTGTTGGCTCAATCCAAAATGTGGTGTGGAAACAGCTTTCGGTACATGTAACTTGTATCAGAAAGGGTCTCACAAAAGGCTGCCCATATCGAATGGAAGAATCATTTCTCACATAAAGGTATAAGACATGTCTTTTGTTTCTTTGTCTGTTTGTTTGTTTAGTTGGTTGGTTGGTTAAGTATTTGTCGGGGGGGGGGGGTCCTGATGTTTTTCCTTGGGGGGGGGTGTTTGGGGTTTTTTGTTTGTTTTTTTTTTTTTTTTTTTTTTTTTTTTTTGTTCTTGTTTTTTTTTTTTTTCTTGTTTTTGGTTTTATTTTTTTTTTTTTTGGTGGGGGTAGGGTTTTTGTGCACATCAACTTCACTTTACAACTTATATGATTTGCAAATATCATAATGTCGGTCTTACTGTTATCCCATTCCTTGTAACATGCTTGACATGACGTCACCAGATGACGTATTGGAATTCGGTATCGTTTGGTTGGACAAGACTTCCCAGAACACACAAAGCATATCAGATCGCCTGACGATTCGATAGGACCACGGCCTTTTGCTGCAACAGATAATTGTGTGACCGTGACATTCTGTACAGAGCCCTGGTACATGCGTTGCATGTAAAATTTATTAATCATTTAACCGCTTTTTTCGCCATATTCAAAACTTAAATGAATCACGCTGTTACAATATTAAAGTCCCTGTGTCTTTGCAAACATAAGCAAAACTAATCTGTAAGTCAATTACATGGTAACATGGGTGGCACTGGAAGTTCTGTAGATGAAATAAAAACCAATAGGCCTGAACTGTATCACATCATGTGCAGATTGTCTGTCACCGTATAACGAGCTTTGGCCGTTATTTCTTTTGCCGTTGATATCAGGTATATGTAGGTTGTGAAACCATAAAAGTGATGACTATTTAAGAAATGATCTTCAGTTGTATTGAGTTTATGCGCTCATGGCCTGCAGGGTTGACAGGCGCGCACACACACACATACATGCATATATATACATGCATATATATATATATATATATATATATATATATATATATATATATATATATATATATATATATACATATATATATGTATGTATGTATGTATGTATGTATGTATGTATGTATATATCCCCTGCAATCAACGGCTCAGAATATAACGACCAAAGTCCATTATATGGCGACAGATAATCTCCGTATTATGGGATACAGCATAGGCCTATGCTTTTATTCCGTCTGCAGAAGTTCCAGCGCCATGGAACACATTACTGCTCCTTTGTGCAAATGCCTGCCAACTTCTCCAGGCAATGAGCGTATCCACGCAATGCAGATGAAGTTAATCCCTTATATTTATATGTTTACCCTTTGTTATACGCCAGAACGTGAATATATATGGACTTTTACCTGCTCATTCTTCCGAAATCTGCTTTATATTAAAAATGGTTACCAGGTGACGTTAACAGACCAACACGAGAGCCAAGAAAATAAAGTTTACTCAAACTTTTCTTTTTCTGCTTCACAAATACAAAGTAATAATCAAAGGTTCACGCTTTGTGTTTAATGATTAAGAAGAAGAGTTAAGAGGTAGCTTGCGGGTTTGATGAAGACAGGCCCGCAAGTCGCCACATGGAAAATGTTTCGCTCCCATGAGCCTTTGCGCTCCAGTAAACAGACATTGTCGCCTCCGTGGACCAATGTTGGGGCCACGTGGTTGGTTAACCCATGAAAATCGTGCAAAACTATTTTTATATTAACGGTGCATCACACGAACATTCCTCCACAATAAATCTATGGATATTTTAACACTTCAACAACGTGGTGAGAGCTTATATTTGCTTATAATCGATCGAGTTTGTTACCGGAAGTAGCAAGGCCGTTCGTGACGTGAGAGTGGTTCACAACTTCAAACTTGTTCGCAAAATCGCCAAACTAGTAGGAGCTAGTAAGAAGGTGTCTGAACTGTGCGTCCGTAAATAACACGCCCTATGACGCTCTTAAAATAAAGCTAACTCTAAAATGCGAGTCAATGTCGGAGAATTACGATAAATATGATCTTGTGATGCCATGTCATGGCTTATGGAGCCGAGTGAAATTAAAACTAGTACCTGGAATTATTGCGTATTGTGGACAGACCATTGTAGTCAGTTTTAGGTCAACTACCCAAGATACCTGCTCTTCCTTAGGGTACATATAACCCAGGGGTACAAAATTGCTACTGTGCCTTTGTTTCAGGATGAAAGCCATCCATTTATACATGTTTAGTTTTGCCAATGTTGTTAGTTCTCTTACATGTAGCAATAAATGTTCTAAGAGTAGTATGTAAATTGGAGGGGCATTTTATTCAAAGGGTCTGATTTACACTTTCAGAAAGGATCACAACAAAACTTTTCGCATAAAAAGCTTGAAATCAATGGCCATCTAAAAACAACAGTATAACTTAGGTAACCATTTTTTGTTTTGTTTTTTTGGGGGGGTGTTTTTTTTGTTTGTTTTTTGGGTTTCTTGGGGGGGTATTTATTTTTGTTTGTTTTTGTTTTCCGTTAAAAGGAATGGTTTGCATGTCATAACTTTGACCTACACACTTAAAAACAATATAGTGGTTCTTATGATTCACCTGTGAAATAATCTGCCCACCTGTAAAAACACATCCAGTGAGGCGTTGACTGTGAATGGTTATCTTATCATCATCATTAGTGACCACATCTAACATCCAATTAACTGATTGAGTCCATAAAGGAGGGACACTTTTCATCTCAAAGTTTTGCATAGAAGTAAACATGTTACAGTGAAACTATTCGGCACAGATAAAGATTAGTACTTCATCATCCCAAAGGGAGCAAAAGCTCAATTTCACTGATTTGAAGGTCTCAGGTAAGTGAGGGCGCCTATAAGTAATGGTTGGTCTTTCTGTACAAGATTTGTTTTCCTAGCTCGACTGTTCTTTTATAATCATTTTTCGGGGGCTTTTTGCCTCTTACGTTGAAGTAACTTGCTCTATTAATATTTAGTACTGCATTTGAATTATGTATCACTATTAGTGTCATGTTAGCAGGATCATTTTGTTAATTGTACGTTATTTGTTTACAAGCGGAGTTAGGATAAGCATGTATGCTTGTTCTCCAATCTTTTTTCACATGTGGTGCTATAAAATACGTTTAAACTAAACTAAACTAAATTTAAATCATATCCAAAATTTACACTTTGAGCTACAACTTTGTGGTAACATTTAGTCCATTGGATGGCAAAACTTCTACAGAAAGACCAACCATTAAGGTTCCGTCACCTGACCGAGCGCATACAGATATTTTAAATGTGTAAAATTTGATTATGACCTCCTTCGTTGAATGACAAAATTTTACTGATGACGGCCGGCAAGATAATCATTAAGCATATGAAATAATCACAATTTCATCTATGATTATGATCAAAATGTTACCCAATGGCAGAACATATGTCATGTTATTTAAAGTCAATTCGGATTGACCCAATTAGTGTTTTCCGTACCTTAAGCCACATTTAGCGCGGAACTACATCAGCATCGAGTATGCACAGATTTATGTGCCAGCACTCTGGACAACCGCATAATGCATACATGTAAATGAATAACAGGAACCGGCCCATTTTATCCCATGCTCCCTACATATTGCTGTGCATGTAGGGGCCTCGCAAAAGACTCTCTATTTTTAACATAAGTCACTCCCTAATACTACCGTGTCTCAAAGCAACTATCTCTCTAAGATACCTGTATTTAATTTCAAAGCAGCTCCCTAAAAAAGCAGTCACCCCTTATTGTACGGTGGAATATATACTGTACTTTGAACAGAATTCCCGTCCTCTTGGTTAAAACACCATGTCAAAGAAGTCAGATGTCACATTCATCGATATACCCTCATTATTGCCCATAGTGTTACAAATATATTGTAAATAATCTGGTTTGCGGACACACCCCGCAATGAGCAAGTCCTTTCTGTAAGGTGTAAATTATGAAAATCGAATATTGCCTGCGCTGATCTGGTCCCTAGACTACAAATAAGATAGAAGGCTTTCTTGGTTCAAGCAACGAGTGCCCCAGTAAGGTCACTTTACCATAACATGTATCAGTCTGGCAAACAATTGTTACTGTGATTGCTGCACTTCTGTTTGCAATGGTTGTAATCTTACCATTTCTTTTCCATTCTTGTTTGTCCCTGTATTTTACCCTCTTTATCCGTCTTTTTTTTTCTTTCTCTCTTTTTTTTTTTTTGATACGTTTGTATATTCCCTGTACATTGTATGTGTATACATGTTTTTGTTCACCAAGTACAAGTAAATTTCTTCATCTCCCATAAACCTACTCAATTTCCTCCCGCACAGGCGCAACATTTTGTGCAATCTACGTCACTGTCCCTCACTCCCAAACTTATCCGACTTTAAGTGTACTACTACATTCTCCTTTTGTCCTACCTGATTATTTATACCTGCGTGTCTGTCTGCTTCGCCGTTACTCCAACTAACACAATATATGGGCATAAGCATAGAGCAGTACATAGTGGTCATTGTTTCTTCCATTATAAATATACTACTCTTTAAGTCTCTTGTTCTTTCCGTGAAACTCTCAATTTTCAGGTCACTATTTCCTTCTGCATATTATCATTGTTTCTTATTAACATCTGTCTAAATGGGTTTCTTTGTCTTCAGCATATCTTAACAACTTTGAATAATTTCTTCCTATGTGCTATGGATGGTCACTTGAATCCTGGTCCTACCAGATACCCTAATAACCATTTTATGATCTGCCACTCAAATGTTTGTTGCATCAAAACTGAAGTTTCGGAAAACTCGACGAAATCCGACTCCTCGCTCAGTCACAAAATCTTGATGTTATTACATTCTCTGAAACATGGCTTGATGCAAGTTATCCTGACCAACTTCTTTTCTCAGAAAATTTTCACCACCACCGCCGCCGCCACCACCACCCTTTCCGAAGCGACCGGCCTTCTGGTGGAGGCGGCGGTTTATTGATGTTTGTACAATCCTCACTCCCATGTTTAAGACGTACTGCCCTCCAAGATGAAATATATTGAATGCATTTGGATCGAAATATCAACAAAGCTGGCAAAGTGTTGATTGGAAATTATTATTGTCCGCCCGGCCAGTGCGCAGAAATCCGTGATCTGTTCTTAGCTTCTTTGGCCCATTCGATCTCCATAGCTATCGAAAACAACCCCTACATCTGATTAGTTACCGGTGACTTTAATGATAGGTATACTAACTGGAATTCCACGCACCCTGACAGCGGACTTGGTTTGTCGCTCTTTAATCTTGTTTCCCAATACAATCTTTTTCCACTTGTTGATAAACCCACCAGAATTAATGAATATTCAAATAGTCTGTTGGATCTAATTATCACCGACTCGCCGGGTCTTGTTCTAAACTAATTGAGGTATTCTTGCCCCTATCACCAACTCGGATCACTCAGTAGTCCATTATACTTTCAAACTTTCCAAGTTCAAGGACACAGCCTTCAAAAGGCCAGTATGGGACTTTAAAAAGGTTAATTTTCCCGACCTTATCCTCGGCTCCCTCAGACCTCAGCCCTGCTATTTTCGACACAGTTGGTGATATAATGTCATACTGGTCCGATTTCTTTCTAACCACTGCTTTTTACCCCCTATAAGAAAATCATCATCTGGCCCCGGGAAATCCTGGGTAACTTCAGTTATTAAAAAACACATTCAATATCGTAATCGAGCCTGGACGCGTTTTAAGCGCGCTGCCAACAAACCTCGACCCCACGCTTACAAAATCCATTATAAAATTGAAAGTGTAATACCGGTTCTATGAAAGGTCTCGCAATAAGGTTGTAAATTTAATCAAATACACTACTAGATCATATTTCCACAAACTTCGCAGTCAACTTGACGATTTGACGATAAAGCCATAAACCCTAAGAAATGGTGACGCTTACCTGCGTTTCTTCTAGGTTGCAAAATCCACCCAGATATACCATTGGAGAAGATAAGATTATTATTGTATCACCGAAAGATGTGAAATTTTCAACACATGCTTCACAAGCCAATGCAAAACCTCTCCAGATATAGATGCCCCACCTCTGCCTGAGTTTATATTTCGAAAGGAGGCACGGTTACATGATATAGATATTGATGCCCACAGAGTAAGAAAAGTTTTATCTTCCCACAGATTTTTGCCAGCCTCTCGCCCTGACAACATAGGGAATATATTACTCCAAAATACTGCTGAATCTATACGCCAAACCACCGGCAAATATCTTTAAACTATTCCTTTATCTCTCGCGTTTCCCCGCTTCCTGGAAGAGAACTAATGTTTGGCTGGTTTATAAAAAGTCCAACCGACATATCAAAAGCAGCTTTCGCCCAATCTCTCTTTTATGCAATGTCTCCAAAGTATTTGAACGTTTGATATTTAATGTTCTATACGATTACTTGACAGGCAATAACCTTCTCACTTTGAAAAATTCTGGATTCAGGTCTAACGACTCTACCGTAAATCAACTCGTATACATCGTTCATAACATCTATAATGGCCTTGAACATTCCAGTGAAGCTAGAATGGCCTTTCTACACGTTTCCAATGTCTTTGAAAGGTATGGAACCCTGGTCTTCTCTTTTAACTTCGTCAGTTAGGTATTTGTAAATAAATCCTCTACTGTCTTGGATCGAAAGTTACATATCTAATCGCTTTCAACGTGTTATTATCCATGTCAACGTCTTCTTGGCTACCTATTGAAGCCGGTGTACCCAAGAGATCTACACTCAGTCCGCCCTTGTTCCTTGCTTATCTAAACCATCTTATTGATGACGTGACTTGTGATGTCAGACTTTTTGCTGATGACACAATCTTGCTTGAAATTGTTCAAAGTCCAGAGCACCCCTCCCGTCACTTGGACACGAATCTTTCTGTCATTTGTAATTGGGGTACGTTATGGCGTGTCACCGTTAATGCCCTGAAGTCCCTGTCAGTTATTTTCTCTGCCAAAACCAATAAACCATATCAACCTCCCGTTTATCTTGGTGAATCAGCCATACCTGAGGCTGACCACCACACCCACCTCGGAATCACTCCCAGTAGTAGCTTGTCCTGGTGTGCTTATAGAACTGGCATTACTAACAAAGCTGGCCAGCGTATTGCTCTCCTACGCAGGTTCAAGTATAAACTCTCCGGCAAAGCTCTAGTCAGGTTGTACTTTTCCATATTTCGACCTGTTCTTGAATACGTTTGTGTCCTCTTTGTTAACTGCGGCAAGGGCCTATTTGACCTTCTTGAATCCATCCAATATGAGACAGCCAAAATATGAACTGGTGCCCCAAGACATACTTCACGCATTAAACTTCTTCAGGAACTCAGCTGGACTACACTTGCTAACAGACGTAAATACTTCAAGCTGATTCTCGTTTATAAAATGCACCATAATCTCACTTCTGCATACCTGTCCAACATCTTACCCCCATATTTTTCTGCTCGGGCTTTACCCCATTCTATTTCCTTTCGACCTCCTACATACAGAACTCAGCGATACAGTACTTCCTTCCTTCTCGATACTATCAAGCTATGGAACAACCTGCCCTCTGACATCAGGGATTCTATTTCCCTTCAAATATTCAAATTCAGGCTAAAGGCTACTTTGCTTGCTGTTGATAATGTCCCTGACTGCGATTCTACTGCTGACTGTTTCAGGCTTCTCTAAGCTAAACTATGACATTCAAAAAATCAATATTAGTCCGTATCCCGATTGTTCATGTTCCAACCCCACTGAAAACGTGAAACATTTCTTTCTCTTTTGCCTGCTCTTCTACTTTTTTAGGCAAAGTCTCTTAAATACCACACAGAAATGCGTCCAGGCTTCTCTAAGCTAAACTATGACATTCAAAAAATCAACATTAGTCCGCATCCCGATTGTTCATGTTCCAACCCCACTGAAAACGTGAAACATTTCTTTCTCTTTTGCTTGCTTGTCTACTGTTTCAGGCAAAGTCTCTTAAATACCACCATACCTATAATTGCTCCCAATGTTCACCCTGCCTTTAAATTAATAGTCTATATTGCTAGCGACCGCTTAGTTAAAATTTTTCTTTTTGGTAGCAAAGAATTATTGAGTGAATAATGTACTGAAATTTTCGAAGCTGTTCAAAAGGATATATCCATTACCAGACGGTTTGTATATTAATTACCTCTGTGCATTCCATATGTTTGTCTGGTCTTTCTGAGGGAGAAACATCAACATGCAAACAATGCTGCAAAATAGACCAAGTAGCTGTCCTGAACACGAAAAGAGTAGTAGATTCAGTTTGGATACATGAGCAGACAATTGGGATGGATGATGGACTTTGGATTGATACAATCAAAATCAAACACAGCGTGTTGCTAGCTTTGAGTGTTCCTGACATATTAACAGCACAGTATAACAGTCTGTTTACGATGTTCTCAGCAACCCGTTTTGAAACCACTCATTATTTTAAAGAGCAAACTGAGTGGCAGAGACGGCACATTTAGAATTTTGTCTGCTGCTTAAATTTGTGTTGTTACGCTCTCATAAAGTGTTGAATAGAAGTGACGCCAATATTCCACTGATCTCCAGCTTCAATCCGTGCGCTTTGGGCACCGAAAGGGTTAAAGGTTAAGATATGGCGGAACTGGCACCTGGTTTTTAGTGAGCTCTTCAAAAGCAGGGGACCAGGACAAGCTTGAATCAGGTTCCAAGCAGAGAATTAATAATTCATTCTTCATTCCTTTATATGAAAAGAACTTGTGACTTGTGCCGTCAAGATACCCGTTGCACTGATATACACTTACATTATTTTCGCCGTCTGAGCAAAAAGGTCAACTTTCCCAAGTTTTTCTTTGAGAGCTGTTCATTAATGGCATGTTAGTGGTAATAACCAAAAAACCTCACAAACTATTGTCCATTATATGTTATTATTGAGGACAAAAACACACAAACTGTCAAGTGATGGCAAGTTATTTTGTCGACGAACACACACACACACACACACACACACACACACACACGACCATCACGACATTGTATTGTAAATATATTTATTTTTTTAAAAAACTGGATTCCTCAGTGGCCCCCAAGTGGCTAACCAAGGGGGTCTCCAGGCATACAAACGTACAAGATGCTATGTAGGAGATACATAGGACGATACAAAAATCCGTTTGCAATGTTAAGTTCAAAGGGCTATCTACAGTGGCCAGCAATTATCATCGTAGTGTAGCATAACATACAAATAAATTGACGACACGTCTGGTTTTAGAGATGTGCAAATTGCACTGCGGCAAAAATCGCAGTGTTTGACTCCTCTGTAACATCAACACTGCCATATAGAATTTCCATAGGTCTATTACTATCCAGGTATAGCAATAAGTTTGGATGAACAGCTGGAACTAGAACATTGGACACAAGTCTCAGTAGTGTTGTCTAGGTAATTCACAAAGAGGACAAGGTAGAAGATAATGACTTGTATCCTCTTTTAAACAGTTGCATGAGCAGGCTCTAGTTTTGAGCGCCCGAGGCGGAGTTGCGTGTGGATGATATTTACAAAACGATCTCCGGTAGCGTAGTGCTTCGGAATTTCGTGGAAGAACAATAGAAGTTTGGTTAATTTTGCATTGAAGATTGACATTGTTAGAGACAATTTGACTTTGTTCAGTATGTCATTCCATAGACAAATAGTAGCAGGCAGGAACGACGTAGAGTAGCGGTCAGTCCTGCACTTGATCAGTCTAAGTTGGAGTGAATTTCGGAGTAAGCAGCCTGTTTGTGTGAGTACATAGTTTGGCATTAAGTCATAAAGGTAGGAAGGGGTAAGTCTATTCAAAATGTTGTATAAGAGTGCTAGCTTAGAAAACTTTCGATGTGTGTATGTGTGTGCAACGGCTCCAAACCTATTTCAGCGAGTAACCTATCCTTAGATGTGAATTTTCACTGCACCAGCGCAAATTCTGGCTGCTTCGTACTGTAAACCTTCCAAAGGTCAGATAGCTCTTGCCAGCAATTGTCGAAGAGAACGTCTCTGAGTTCCAGGATTGGTCGGATCACAAATGGATATAATTTTTTTAGGGTCTTTCTGGAAAGTTTAAATTGGAGTCTTTTCAAGGGAGGGAGGGAGAGAGAGAGAGAGAGAGAGAGAGAGAGAGAGAGAGAGAGAGAGAGAGAGAGAGAGAGAGAGAGAGAGAGAGAGAGAGAGAGACGCTCACTTCCTTTCGTGACAATACGATTTATATGCAGGTGCCATGTTCGGTTTTGAGAGAGAGTAATGCCTAAATAGGTGTGGCTTGTGGCCTCTGGTATCTGAGAATCGCCAAGGTATAGAACAGGGTGTTTTCTTTCTTTTGCAGGGGACCAAAACCGAGAGGGATTTGATAGCGCTAAATGCCACTCGCTACACTCGGCCCCAGATAGATAGATGGTCAAGATCATTATTGATTCGAGCTCCAGAAGCTTTGCGCTCATAAATAATTTCGAGAATGCTGGTGTCATCAGCGAAAAGCCTGATGCCACAGGTTATATTATCGACGATATCATTATGTAAATTAAAAATAGTAGAGGATGGAGCCTTGGGGGACGCCAGCTTCTATGGCTAACCATGAAGAGGTTTGGCCGTGTAAGACAACCTTTTGTTGACGATTACTGAGATAAAAGTATAGACCCATATCTTTTACATGGATTGCGAAGCAGGCCAAGCCTATATTAATCACTCTCCATGGCACAGATCGTAGCGTATACTTCCTACCTACATGTTTGGTGGAGGAAACCGAAGGACTCGGAGAAAACCACCGTGCACAGTCAGAGTGGTAGGAACTCTTTCCACATGCTTCCCCGGCCGTGAATCGAACCCGGGCCGCAGAGGTGGAAGGCGAGCGTGTTGCAGCTCGGCCAACCGTGCACCCAAATTACTGAGATAACTTCCGAACCATTTGATAATGGGTGGGATAATGCCAAATTGACGCATTTTTAAGAGGAGCCCCTCCTGCCATACCCGGTCAAGAGCTTTACATACATCAAGGAAGGCCATCTTGGCCTCTTTGCTGAGTTCGAGTCCTTTATAAATGTTATGTACGAAACTAATTAGTTGGTTAATTGTGGAATCGTTGGAAACGAAGCCTGAATTTCGCCGGGTCAAAAGATTATTTTCCATTGAATACTCATAAAGTTTGTTGAACAATCTTTCGAAAACCTTAGAAACATTACGTAATATTTATATTGAGTTGTGATTAGATTTTAACTGCATATCAGATCAGACTTTTTGTGAACTGGGCAGATGTTTGACTTTTTCATTTATGGGGAAATTCGCTCACTGATATCTGTTAAACAATTTGGTTAGGGACTTGGAAATGCTGGGGGCACATTGTTTCAGCAGAAAGTTGCTCAGACCATCGGAACCTGTCGCAGAGGATTTCGTAGACATCGTTTCCTCATAGTTCGAATGGTTCCAACCTTGCATCTCTTCGGTACAGAAAATCAGGTCGGGGAATTGGGTCGTCGTCTTCGGGGATCTTGCATTGACAGGCGAAAAATTGATTGAAGACTTCGGCTTTCTCAGTATTGTTGGATATAATTCTATCATTATCGATGAGGAAAGGGATGCTTGGGTGCAACTTGCATCATTAAACAGACTTAGATAGGTTCCACCAATTTTTAACATTTACTTACTATGTAATTCAGCCCGAAGTTCAGAGAAGTAGGACTGGATAGCTTTTTTTGTTTACCGAGAAAGAATCATTGCGGTACCGCTTGTAAAATTAAAACAATTCTCTGTGACTGGGGTTGGGTTACCATTGTATTTTTTTCTGATTTTTTTTTTTTGTATCTTTTCCAGGCACGATTTCTTCTCGGAATCAGGCGTTTACGATTGCTAGTGCTCCAGGGTTTGTCTTTAGGTCTAATTAGAACCTCTTTACATGAAATAAATTTCTGGGCTGTGTCACGACATCAGATTCTGTCTTGTATTTTATGGTATGACTTTTGTTTGAGATTTATGTATTTTTTTCTTTTAATTTCTAAAGGAAATTTTCTTGTTTTAAAGTCTGGTAAATCCAAAGCTGTCATTTTTGAAGGGGGGGGGGGGGGGTTCAGGCGTATATACGAAAGGAAAAAGGTGATCGGCCCTCCATGGGCGCCTCACCGTCACCAAAAGATAGACCGTATTTGCCTTAGGAAATTATGGACTTTGTTCACTTTGTTTTTGATTCCAAGATTCGGCATTTTTAGTTCAGTCAAGCATTTATATTCATTACAGTCGTGTGAAAAATCACACAGTACACGTATAATACTGTTCCCAGATTACATACATCTACATTCCATTTCATAAACATAAGAGTAAATTACCAAATGTCAAATGTTAATTTCTGTCGACGTACAGAACTGTAAATTCAATTGTTAATCATATCAACAAAACAACCATCCAATTGCCAAAAACTGAATTAAATATTTCGGTCAAACAAAACTTTTAACTGTATTTTACACTTTGAGTCACTGTGGCTGTAACAAGCAGTAAATTTGTTGTTACATACACGAAATGAGTATTTCACAAAATTTGGTCATTTTGTACGGGGATTAATGGCACCGAAACAATACTTGCGCTGGTTCCCCGCTGATGATCCGATTTTTTAAAGGCTAATAATGCCTAAAACTTTCTTCTAAATTTCAAATTTTATAAATATGATTTGTTCCTTTCATAAATTACTTTGCTATTATGATTTAGAACAATACAGTTTTTCAGTGAATGGTACGGAATAGGACTTTGCTCTTAGAATATCGGACTTGATAGTGTTCAAACGGTACATGGGCTTACAGAGTTAAGTTTGTTAAGTTTCTCTTTATATTAAATAGTAAGTTCAGTCATGAAAAAAAAAACCTTGGTGAAGCAGACATACTGAAGATTTGCAGCACACATTAATTATGGGACCACAATGGCGCTAAACTAATGCAGGCCAAAGTAGAATTTACTGAGGCTCCGAACTGCTTTATCGGGATCGAACCAGACTGCAAGCAATCATTTCACTAATGATTCCTATTTTTAGACTCAAGCTTAGATAAATCTAGGCACCAGAGTCGCGACATTTGAAAACTCAATTATAGGACCGGTTTTTTTTATTGGTCATTGTTTGGTGATGTTACAAGGACTAGGTCCACAGCTTTAGTCGATGCGTTCCTAGTACCACATTTTGGACCGAGTCAACAGCTGTTCTCGGTGTTCTTTGTGCGCATTGCACCCAAAGCGCGCCGACGAAAGCTGTTGACCTGGACTATTATATTTTATGTAATTTTAGGCATGCTGCTACTTGAATGAAAGGTCTTTTTACAAGGAACATGAATCTAGCACCCTTATTATAATTCAGAGCATTCGTTTTTAAGTTGTTCGACTTCAGTCGCAGTTGGCACTGAAAGAGTTAATAATTAGCGGCCAAAGAGTGACAGAAAAAAAACTGTTGACTGGAGGAACAGTTAATATCTTCGGGGTTTTCTCTGACGCTTCAGCTTATGCTTTCACAAAGCTCAGCGTCGAATACGAAAGACAAAGGAAACCAACATTTGAAATTAAGGGTCGTTGTCGACTGGTTTGCCCGGCAAAAGAGTTGATTTCTGTATTGCTTAACGTCTTAGTCCAGTCACTCCGCACACCCCATGTTTCAGCAGAGGACAACAAAGTTCTACACCTCAAAGTAGTGATCCTTACTTGTGGTAAAAAGACCTACAATGAAAGTTGTTGGAGCTGCAAGTGGCTTTTTGGTGTGAATTTCATTCGTTCTCCATGAACTTACACACAGCATCCAGTATTTGTCACTTTCGACTTTTGCCAACAAGAAGTAAAAATGAGCTATATGTAGGCACATTTCAATTTCATGCCCATTTGGTCGGCATTTTTAGATGTGTCCGGTACTCATTATGGTTTTGTCACTGTTGCAAAGGTTACAAAGAAGGAATTACCATAAATAGCTAATAATTCAACAGACGAAGAAGAGCATTAAATATTTGGGTTCGCTCGTCCATTGCGCTGTCTACAAATGTTCCTGTTAACTGTAGTGATCCTTTTTGGGTAATATTGTATTTGTGGATGTGCTGACAGTACAGGCATTTAACGGCTACTCGTTCCACCGCAAACTACATGGCCAACCATCATCTGCAATATCCGATGCAGTTTGGCTCATACCTATCTTCGATTTAACATGAAAACCTGTCAGGAACGATAGTTTAGAACTGTCCAATTAAAAGAATACGCTGTGATGTGTTTTTTTTTGGGGGGGGGGAATTTTATAGAGAAGTGGTACGTACCACCGTGGACGTGTCTCCAGCTAGTTAAAGTTATTCATGATATTAGATCTAGTGAATACACAATTGTGATTTGGAGGCGATGCAGAAGATTAGAATCAAGACAACTATTACACATTCATGGCCCGCCTGAAAATTTTCTTTTTGTGTATGAGTGTATTTAAGCTTCAAAATACACTAGATGTCTCCAATCTCAGGAAAAGCACTCGTCTTTCACAACAACTTTGACACAATACATCTTATGGGAGTACACGTTCAGCGATCTATTATCGCTTGATATAACAATGAGCGGAAATGAAGTACTTGAACAGGCTATTTGCAGAGCTCGATATCATACTAATACCGCAACAGCTTTTCGAGTTATGGGTAATAAATTGTTTTCTCGTCAGTATCATAAGAAGGCAATGGCACGAGAAAGGTTAAGGATGCTGGCATATAACTTGCCAAACGAAGGAAAGCAAAAGTGAGAGAAAGAAGGAAAGGAAAGATTTGCTTCACAGCAAATCTGTCTCGGTACTTACTAAGGTAAAGGGTGTCATTGGTCTGTAATAGTAATAATAGTTTCAGGTGCGTGACATGACTGCACTGGGTTTTTTTAACTGTCATCGGGCACAAAGAATAAGGAAAGAAGGCAACAAAGAACAATGGAAAGAAAGAATATTGAAAAAGGCAAAGTATCTGTTTACACACAATTAACATAAATACAACTACTAGATAAAGTGGTAGGGGTTCACCCTTACCAAATTTGTATATTCTAGTTTTAAAGATGACAGAGAAAAGCTTCAGAAACATGAAAGAAGGAAAGAAGCGAGAAAATAACACCGAAGGAAGCAAAGAAATATTAAAATACCAATGTCTGTTTTTGGATCGAATATGGTAGCAGTCATCAGATGACAGCACCTTGTGGTGTTTGAAAAAAAATCATGTGTTTCCATTATGAACTTTTTGAGCACTGGGCTGCCTAAGGTTTAAAAACCTCATAATTTAAATTTTGAAGTTCATATTGTTATCTTATGAGAAATTCAATTTCACTTATTGGACTATATTCGTAACAAATATCAAAATTCTAGCTCTGGCTGTTGCAGAGACGAAAATCCGAAAAAGGTCTAGTGACGGAAAGAAGAAAAGAAACAGAAAGAACGAATATTGAAAAAGCAGAACACGCTTTGTGGGATCCTAGAAACTCAGTGGTACTCATGAAAGTGGGGGAGGGGCAATAATGTTGCGTCAAATAGTTTAACCCCCATACGTCCTCTGCAGAGGAGGCTTAGATTTTTAAGCGAGATTGCATGGCAACTGAATGTTGTCGTTTACCCCTTTCTTTCCGCAGAAATGATGAATTTGCAATTCCACTTTGTTATGTTGATTGGAAACTACGAGCCTCAAACCTGCCCAGTTTATACAAAGAATGCATTAAATTCATTTTGGCAGATCTATATTCATGGTTCACCCAGAACAAAATTATCTAAAACGCCGGTTTATTGGGAGGGGAGGGGAACTGATATCGCAGTCCACATAGATAGACTTCCTGCATGTACTTTCGCGACACGAAATGAAATGATACGTCTGGACGCCCTTATTTTATATTTCTTAAACAATGCCTTTATGTTCCTAACAGTGGTTTATCATTCAATTATTTCAGTTAAACCGCTGCTTATTTTCCATCGTCTTTGTGACCACTTATATTAGCTCAACCTTGAAAATATGAGCTGTTCTCACTTTTACAAAAATTACAACGAGATACAAACTAATACAAAACTGTAGAACTATTACTCTTTGCGGTCCATTCCACGTTTAACCTCGATTCTATGAAAATACAAATTCTATTAATATGCTAATCTTGCAAATCTTATTATCCTTAACTACTGACAATAAAATGTATTGCTCTATATTTAGGCAGGTCATTCGGAGTTTTATGATCCAGAAAATATAGATTTAATCTTTTATGACAGCGAATATGCATCTGGAGATATTTACATTGCACTCGTGGCTTAATGCACTCCTGTATTTTAAGGAAATCCACTCATGATGTAGTGGTGCCAGTGGTTTGAGTATTTCACTAATTTAATGCTTTTAATGCTTCTGGATACAATACTATGTCCAGGACACCCTACATGGCGCAAGACCTGTTATCAATTTACATCACACGAAGATTTTGTTTCCCAGATACGGCGACAGTGGCCAAGATTTATAACATGGGTATTGAAAACGTCCAACAGCTGGACATGCGCATTTCAATCTCTGCGTGATTGGATCAAGTCTATGTACTTTACGCTTGTTTTTGCATCCAGTTTCTGATGAATGACTCGTTTGTTTCATATTCACTGTAATAACACCAAAGTCTCGTAGCAAAGGGATTTTAAAATGTCAACAAAGCAGTGGGAATCCAATTGTAGCAGGTGGTAGGATCAAATCTTTCTACTTTCCGCTTGTTTCATCTTGTTTCTCATCCATTTTCAGAAAAATCAAATTCCTTTAAAATGACAAAAAGAGTGTCATCCCAAACAAGAAGACATGTGTGGACGCGATAAAACAAAATGCATGAATTAAAGCAAATTTGCTGTGCCTTTCAATTGGTTTCATGGGTTGGAAATTTATAGGAGCTACTTACAAGCTTTACGTTGCCCTTGTTTTTTCGACGGGTATACGGAAACAGCCATCAGACTTCGGATAGCGCCACTTGTAACAGGGATCGAAGTTTCATACGTGGTGCCATCTTGTGGTCTATAGTATCCACGTGTCATCGGTCAAAAAGTATACGGGGGGGGGGGCAGAGAAGACAAGAGTCATCATGTGAAGTGACATCCTTAAAAATGCCTGATGGATTTGTAATTGCCTGTTGGCCACGCCGGGTCCGTACCAGTTACCAATATTTTGTACGTAAACGTATAATTAGTATCCATACAGAGTTTCTCGATGAATGACAGCAATTCAGCTGTCGCCTACAGCCGGTGAAAGAGGCTAAAATGCTAGAAATTGCATCATTGGTTCCCATTTCTTGGTAGCGTATACCGTTTGGGGAGGGAGGGAGAGAGAGAGAGAGAGAGAGAGAGAGAGAGAGAGAGAGAGAGAGAGAGAGAGAGAGAGAGAGAGAGAGAGAGAGAGAGAGAATCCTTGTGTCTGAATTATTATTGTTTTGACATCAATATTGTATCCAAAATGTTTATGAGTATTATGTGTCCGAAAACAACCCACCTATGGCATCGGTTCTTTTTCCTGTGCCTGTATATTCTTTTTCACAAATCCTGATCCATTTAAACCATAGGCAGGCTGCTTGTTCCAAAGTGGAACGCTGTCTGCTCGAAAATGAGACAAGCTATAGGTATGATTAATTTCATGCTATACATCAGATTAAAAAATTAATAAAAACCCACCAAGGGTTGTTATAAATACCAATGCCTACTCATATACCTTAAGATGGAGAAACCTTACAACCATATGTTTTTCTCCATGCGGTAAATCATTATTTCAGACACGTCTCATCAAAAGAAGAGAAGCTTTACAATGGTTCGTCCCGACCCAACTTAAAACTAACCTATCTTGTGATGTGAGTTATGCTTATTCCCTTCCCTTTTTAAACAGTACAACGGTTTCAGTGCGCATATTGGCCTACAAACAACTTACACCAGATGACCCTTGCCTAGGTAATATGAATTGGTTAATATTTGTAATCTAACCTGGAAAAGTAAAACGAGTCTAAAGAAAATCCTTTCTAGGTTGAATCCTGCGACTCTCTCGCAAATCGGGCACTAATCACTCTCATATTATCATAATTGCGACAGCGAATGGTACATTATTATACTTAAATAGTTTTAAAGATATTCAACATTTGAACTTCTTTCCAAGTGCCTCGAATTGCATATAAAAATTCTGCAACTTTTTGTGGTTCATGAAAGTGTCTACAGCACAAACCTATGAATTAAACCTGGAACGGCGCCACTACATTTAAAAATTCTGAAGATAGACATTTAAAATTTCAAATGGCCCTAATTTGCATATTTTCGAAATGTTGACCATTCCAAACCAGGTGCTTAATTTCACTGGTATATCAACAACTGTGCACAATTTAGTATTTTTCGGTGACATGGTGTCCAAGCAACACTCTGGACAAAATTAACTGTAAAGAAACAAAGAAATTCTGTATAATGTATGCACAGTTGAATGAATGCTCACCTGTAGTCGTCACGCAAGTAATCGTAGGGTAAATCATGTACACATATACCCACAGGTACGCAAGTACCGACACCATAGTCTCCACTTTTAACTTAGTTCTTATATTCCATAGCGCACACCGTTCAGATTGTCAGAGTCCATCAGAACAGTACTTTCAGCCAGTGTCCGTGATACATACTCCGTCAGCGTCGGTCCCTGGCTTAGTCCATGTTTGCGAGTTAATGATCCAGCGTCTCAGCATGAAATGCCGCTGGGCTCAGTCTATGACATGAAAATCTGATGCCCTAGTAGACATGGGCTTCGTTTCCAGGAAGACTACTTCGTATGAGTTTGGGGATACAGATGTGCTTGTTAAATGTGTTACAACATTGAATTGAGTATTCCCGCAAGGGTGGCGGCTTGAAGATCGTTGTCTCTTTGCACATACATTGATGAACAGTGGAGAACGCCGATGTGGACATTGCCTTCACATACTCATCCACTTTCAACGTGTCTGTCTCCTGCAATGAGAGTAGCTTTCATTTCTGACAATGCTATCTTCATGTATTTGTTTTTTTCAAGAATTTGTTTCTCTCTCTTTCTCTCTCTCTCTCTCTCTATCCATCTATCTATCTATCTATCTATCTATCTATCTATGTATCTATCTATCTATGTATCTATCTATCTATCTATCTATCTATCTATCTATCTATCTATCTATCTAGGGGAACATTTGTTGCCTTGCAATGGAACCATGAAAGTGTTGTTTCATTTTCAATACGTAAAAGCAGTTGAAATATTGACAGCAATACCAACGAGTATATCAACCACAGTTATTTTTGTCACGTATAAAGAGAGAAAAAGACAAGCATGCAGAAAAGAAACAAAACCCGTGTATTTATTGGCAACAGAGACCATCTCCATGGCTGTAAAACATCACATAGATAGGCTAACAATATACAATTGCCAAACAGCTACTCGAAATTACAGATTACACATACATTTAATTCTGCATGAAAAGCTCATTTGACTTATCAAATATATGAATGAATAATGCTTTCCTTTCTTGTTTCACAGTGAAATCAAATTGTCTCGTGTTAATGAAATTCACCATCACCGGTACAAGTTCACTAGAAAGGCTCCTATAATACCACGTTTGGCGTTTTTGACCTATATGTGTAAAATTGGCTATGAAAAGAAAAGACATACGGGCAGACAGACAAAAAATCCGTTTTGACGAACAGACATACATTTAAAAAAGCACTTGGTTCTGGAAAATCTTCGCTTAAAACAGTAAGGGCCTGCATAACCATCTGTTCCCCTATCAAAACGCTTTACTCGCTTCAACGCTTGCAATGTATATGTGAATAAAAAATACTCAATGACAAAATTTAAGGGATTCAGGTATCTACCACTAGCATTTTCAAAATTTATAATAAAAAGCCCAGCGTTTTATTCAAGACACTACCACTGATATGTACTTAAAGGTTATTGCTGCTGGCTGTGAAGATGCGCAGGATTGTCTTTTTATTACGTAGCACCCGATTGCCCTCAATGTAAACCTATAATGCATTTTATCAGACACCATGTTTTCTGAGAATTTATACATTGTTGAATCAGCATGTCTTGAATGAGAGTACAAAGCAAAGAACGAGAATTTGCACACTGGCGGACTCAGCATGCCTCCAAAATGGTATAAGGGCAAGAAAATGACAGAGACATGGTGCACGTGTAAGCAAGGATACACGGGCTATTTTGGATTCAAATTAAAGTGTGTGATTGTGACGGAACGCAGCTTGGAACAGGTGATAGGCGAGATTTGGCCCATTAGGACACCATTTTGTTCCTATACTATAATATAATAGAGTTTAGTTAGTTTAATAAAATACAAAGATAGCAGGACCAATGTCACAAAATAACCAGGGCTTCATGTAAATTTCATACCTATCCAACTACCACATCCTCTGTCGTTTTTGGGGGAGAGAATAGCTTAAAGTCAATATTCCCAGTGGGCCCCAAAGAAATTGTCACGGGGTACATCAGGACACACCATGCTGTCCATTGGGACGCATGCATGGTCGCTCGTTCTTAATATACGAATAATCAATTCCTGTACCCCTGAAACACACTGGTCTGTCACACAAACATCGCCTGCCCAAAGTTACAACATTACTTATTGACAGGCTACAACAGAAAACTGTTGTAAACGTGGGATCTATTGGGATAGCTTCCCGTCGGGACGCACTCCCAGGGGCGGTAATATACTAATACTACCAAAGGCAACCGGTTTAAAAAACAGATATTTCTGTCAGGAGAAGATTGTCCTCCCATCTTTTCCTTTTGGTCTGCTTCCGCAATACTTTAGGAAACGCCTCACATGCTATGTATGTCGTATGATTTGTAGTTGTAAGGTGTAAGCAGGGGGAAGAAACATTTCTCTTCCTACATTGTGCAAGGTTGTGTAAATGGACACAAAATAGCATTGAAGGTCAAAAAGTTTTGTTTTTCAGCCCCAGTTGTATGAAATCTCATGTTTGACTGCTTTCTGGGTCCTCTAAAAAATAGGAGCATTAGGTATATCCTGTATATTTAACCAGAGATAAAAGTCCCGGTACCCTCCCCCCCCCCAAATTTCCCCTCCCACCAAATTTCCACCATCGACGCTCATGTAATATACAGCTAGATTCCTGTCTCCGTATGCTCAATAGGCGACCAAAGTAAACGACTGACTTCTACAGTTGTTTGTCCTTAATTCGCATTGGTGTATTCATTATGTATACCTGTACAATGGGAATGAACTTTCATTTTTTTACACTCTTCAAAGAAAATTTGGTCCATGTCTGTGTTGACTTTTTTTGGCAGGCGATGACACAAAGTTTTCTTAACATGACCAAGAGCAATTAGAAGTTGTCTTTGTCATGTGCAATCAAGCTTGACTACACAAGATATGTGCATGTATGACTGAACTACTCGATCATGATGATACTGTGCTGTGCTGAATGCCGCCAAAATGCTGAAAAGAAAAGAAAAAAAACAATGTAATTCGGCATTACAGTTTGGGCCTTGTCACTAGGGTAAAAATGTTATTTCGTTTGTTGACAAAGACTAGAGGAACAAACAAAAGTGACACAATATAAACAATATGTCTTGATTAGGATTACATCGTGATGAATCGATATAGCAATGTGAACTACACTACAAAAAGGGGAAACAAACAGCGCTGACCAATGTGTAATGTAGCTAGCTATCTTTGCTATTGCCAGCAGCCGTTTCCGTATTTGAGATGTTACAGCCACTTTCAGAGTATTTTCTCGCAATTTCAACAACTCAACAAAAGCTCCAACTCGAAGTCCAAAACTGCACACACAAGGGAGTAAATCATAGCTCAAGTGCTAATCTTTACCATGTCATTTGAGCTCCGCCGAGAAGCCATATGCTGTACCCATCCTAAGGGGTGGTCTTCGTGATATCACTGAAACGCCAAATTTTCCAAAATTGCCTCAAATTGACCTTAAGAATAAAGCTAAGGTCATATTAATCCCAATAATTTTGGATGTCTACTAATCAAACGTTCTTGTGCCAAAACAAAGCAGTCAAGCGCCATCTTGGACATGCAATCTATGCATGAAAGACATCCGGTGCCATAATTATTATATTGCACCATCCGTATTCTCTGAAGTGATTGTGCTATTGAAACTATTTTGCAAAATCAATTCTGTGAAGGCTTTCTGAAGAAGTTCGGAATGATAAAAGACAGAGAAATTTTACAAAAAGAAGAAAAACATCGCAGTACCATTTGGTGGCCAAAATGAGAACCAGATGGCTGCAGGCGACATTGAGTCAATATCAAAGCAATTGGCTTCATGAACAAAATAGGAATTATAATCACAACACGGCTGGGTTGCCGAAAACGCACTAGAGAATCATTTTGACAACATCCACAAACATCCCCGAATGTGTCAATGCTGCTTACTCTGTCGAACTTTTTTCAGAAGTAAAAAATGTAACAGTTTGCAGACGGACTTCAACTGGTGGTATGAACTCTACCGACTGACAAGTCAGCAAAGCTGAAAATCAAAACCAAATTTGGATGGACCCTTTCGGTGGTTTTTTAATAAGCCAATTTCCACAGAAAAGATATTGAATTCTGAAGGCACCAAATAGACAGATAGAGAGAGTGCGTGTGTGTGTGTGTGTGTGTGTGTGTGTGTGTGTAAGAGAGGGGAGAGAAACATAATTCTGAGAAGGGTAATTGAACGTAAAGCAGGTCGAACATGTATCCAGTTGTTTTCATTTCTGTTGCGAAAGCAATGTTGATGAAAAACTACCTCTCACTTTGCTGCAACAAGTACATATGATAAGTCTGCCACATCAAAAACAAAACGCTGAATCTAGTACACAGCTCCTGTCATGTCAGCATTTGTATGGTACGACAACTACCCATACTGTGTTGATCACCACGTAAAATGCACGGTGCTCCCTTTCACGAACAAAGTCTGCTGCTTTTGTGATATTCTTAATCTTTATTTGCCCATGATTATAATATTCTGATTTAATATTCCACATGTCTGGAAATTTTACAGTGCCACACTATATGGACAGTCTGCAGTGTCATGTTACTGGATGGCAACCGCTCTCTTAGGATTAATCAATTTTGTATGTTTTATGCATCTGGTGTGTAACATTACTCCTCCGTGTATGTTTGTGGTAGCCGCTACTTGTGGAGGTCTGCCAATATTCCTTCGCCCTTTACTAGCTTTTCTCGACTCCCACACTTCTACATGTAGGCTACCCCCACTCAGAGTATCGAAACGATAATCTCTGTAGGGGGAGGAAAATTGTCACAGCAAAATTCTAACCTTCACCAGCCAACTCTAGAGCCCTGTCCACATAACACATTCTGGCAGTCCATACAAATTGCACAAAGGTGCTGGACCCTCAACATTGTGATCTCCACATTCTCTCCTCAGAAAATATATCTAATACAATTGCATTATCTCTCTGTGCGTTTGGTATATTCTCAAATATGATAAATAATTATAGAATTGTGGATAGGGAGGAAATAAAAAACCTGAAACTTTGCTAAAATTTATAAATTATCCCTGGCTGCACACAGATATGGAATCGATACAAGTGACTTCTGTTTGTTAAGTATCTAAACTAATCTGTGCCAAGACAAGGAAACATTTGATTGGTTTATAAACTGTTACCTCTGACCCTTGAGCAAACACCTAAAACAGGTTATACCACGGACCAGGAGACCTCTGGGCCTGCTTCCGCTTGCTCCTCCATCCAATGAGTACAGATCCTAGACCAATGGAGTCTACTTATTCTTTTCATTGGGACAGTATATAAGTTGTTTTATGTGTGGGCTGGCTCTAGGTATTGTTGCTATCCTTAATTCTGTAGCACATAGTTATTCGTTTTTAATGCATACACAATACTGCTATTTGGTGACCATATCGACTAGAACCACTCAATTTTAAGAGTGTATATGTCCAGTTTCATCTGACAGAGCACACACACATACATATACCGATAGTGTGTTCCTGACTGATCAATATAGCAACAATATCACAGAATTAACAAGTGTGCCCGGTCAAGTGACGATATGCTCAAACTGAATAGGTGTGATGGCATCAGGGAGGAGGGGGCCTTTTCCAATATTGTAATATCCAATTATATTCGTTAATACCAATCACGTGCGACATGTCTGCTGTCAGACACTCTTAACAAATAAGGTAGGGATATCCCACCTACGTACTGGGACATTCTCTTTAATATCTTAGGGCAACTGCAATCTCCTATAATTGATCGACCGTCCACTACTTATGACTTTTCCCTCTTGGGTCTTTGGTTGAGCTCACACATTTTCTGGGTCCTCTGTCAGTCAGACATGCAGGGTCTGTTCCTTCTTTCCGCTCTTCCATGCACCTGTGCCTGGCTGTTGATAAACCTTTCATTGAAGGATCTACAAGATTCTACACTTTATTTTCAGTCATGGAGTCCACATAAATTATCTTGCATGAACACTTGAACACAACCACATGCGTCAAGTCTGGTCAAGTAGATCACTCCCACAAGGAAACAAGCACACTAAACAATGAACAAGTAAACAATGACTCAACACACAATGGACAGAGTGACTTTTATGTATTCAAACCCACGCTCATAACACGCGTGCGATGCCCGAGCAGTGGCGTATTCAGCAAAAAGCATAGGGCGGGCCCGGCGTCCGCCCCCCCCCCCTCCCCGACAAAAAAATAAATAAAATTTTAAAAAAATAATAATACAAAATAAAATTTTTGACTTAATCCTGTCTTAGCAGAATGTTATGAATACCTTATTAAGGTGGGAGCTTCAAAATTTCAATGCCATAATTGTCCGACTGCCATACTGGACGCAGCCATGGATGACTCTAAACTTGAGCCGGTCGTTCTAAGTGAGAGTTATAACATGAAAGGAGACGATTATGGCTTATAACTGTCGAGTGGCGAAGCCACGAGACAATTGTAACTGAAACGGTTGTAATAGCCATAATCGTCTTCTTTCATGTTATAACACAATTGTCATTGGCTGGTAGTAATGGTCATTTGTGTTTAGGTCGGATCAGTGATTTCATGATTGAAAGCGTATTATCTGTCAGTTACGTAATCAAAGTCTTACACACACGTGTGACAGTGTCATTTCACTTCTGAGTCACTTCATTCGTGATTTCGCTCAGGCGTTCAGGTAGTTCGTGAATCTGCTAGCTGCCACAAAATGGAAGATGTGCCTCTAATTGAACTTGATAATATTGCAACTCAGCAATTATTTTTCCAAAGAAATGACGGCACCGGCAGTACTGGGAGGTATATTGGTTTTTATTTGTAATGTTTTTACAATTTCACAATCAAAGTTTGCTTTGCGTTCATGACATGCTACTGCATCAAGGCTACTGACCCGGAGAAGTTTTGTGGCTGATGGTATAATGCGTGCTGGTACTTGAATGGAAAGTTTTTATCATGGAAATTCAGTTAAATCATTTCAAATTTTATTGTTAGACATTGAAAGGGTTAATTTGGAAAGAGTGAGTTATAGGTTTTACTCAATTCACTCTTTTTGCGGGCCCTTTTTGCGATTACTGAGGGTGAAGGTCAGCCCAAAAATGATGCATTATCAAGTTTCATAATACATTCTTTTTCATAATCAATAGTTATGGGATATAATCAACACTTTTTGAGCCTTATGATTGGCTTATTCCTACCAGCCATATGACAAGTCCAAATAAGCACTGCAGGATTTGAAACTCTGCTTATTCTTAAATTGCGGATAACTTATTTCTATATGGCTTGATGTGAGAAAATACTACATCGATGCTCAAAGTATGAAATTGTCACTCAAACTTTTTGTATCGACCCTGAAAGTTCTTTAGGTTTGATTTGGAGCATACATAGAAGCAAGCAAGTCGAACGCACACCACCACTGACAACTTCTGCAGCGGCGCACTCCAATGGTAACGGGGGGGGGGGGGGATCATTTTCGTATGCAGTAATAAGGTATGTTGAATTAATATCAATAATATCTTGTGTTGGTCATTAAGATTTACAAAAAGACCTAGCATTGTCCTGAAAGTTAAAATTGCAATTTTCTGTTGGTTTGAGCTTGTGAAATAATATTATGCCTGAAAAAGTAATAATCGCACTTTCTGTGATCCACTGCACCCCTAGTCGAATCACGAACGCGTCGACCCATTTATCTCATGATCAAGAAGTTGCCATAAGTCATGGCACTGCCAAGAAAAAATCCAAAATGAAAATGGAACTGTGGTTTTGTCCTTTTCCAAGAAAGATAGTTTCACGTTTGACAGCATTCTGTTTTGCCACATTATCCAGGTATAATTAGTACCGCAATAACTTTGACTGGCTGTAAAGATGTTACATTAAATTTGAACAAGTAGCTGCTGATGCTAGCCATATACCCCGCCCACAATAATCATGGCGGTAAATACACGATATACATTTTTATAATGTAGTTTACAAGGAAAGTGTGAATAATTTCTGTTGGTGGTAAAAGGGAAATAAAGACAGAGAACACACAACCTCAACAACCCCCACCACTGAAAAAAACTAAGTCCAAAACTGAAAAAAAAAATTGAGCAGGAGTCCCCCTAGATACACCACTTTTTCAGATTTAACCTCCTCTCTCCCACTATACCTCAGTCCACTAACTGGCAGAACTGTTCCCAAGCTAAATAATACATGATCATAGAGTTTCTCAACATTAACAGTTCCATGCTGATGATGCAAGAAACAGACATTCATTTTGCCACTATCTGGGAACATTTTCAGTTGCTACAGGTATCTCAATTGGCAAATCATAGGCAAATACACTCATCAGTCAACCACACCTATTATGGGCAAATGTGGTGAGAAATCCTACCAGCAAAACTTACCTTTGACAAGTCCCACTAGATATTAGTCAACAATAATACGTTTGACAAGACCATGCACACAACCCCAGCAAGCCCCACCCCTTGAAAAAGACTAAGTCCAAACTTGAAAAAAAATGAGCAGGGGTCCACCTTGACAAACCACTTTTCAGATTTTATCCCCCTTCCCCCTACACCTCATTCCACTAACTGGCAGAACTGTTCCCAAACGAAACTAAACAATACATGATCACAAAGTTTCTCAACATCATTAGCAGTTCCATGCTGATGATGCAAGACACAGACATTCATTTTAGCACCACCTGGGAACACTTTCAGTCGTAATTGGTATCCTCAATGGTAAATCACATGCAGATGCCCTCATCAGGCAACAACACCTATTTAATATGTGCAAATGAAATCCTACCTGCAAGAGTTACCTTTTACAAGTCCCACCAGATATCAGTCAACACATGCACAATGTCAAGAAGTCTGCAGTAATTTTTGAGTTTCAGTTCCAATCTGGGTCTTGCATTTCTAATCTAGTTGGCCAAAATAACATTGTGACTCACTGTCTAGGTTCCAGTATTGGTGTATTGTAACAGTTAGTTGTGAAATTTTCGTAAGTTTTCTCAGCCTTAGGTCAAAGTTAGGGGTTACTCAACTTGATGTTTTTTTTGTCTGCTTAAGTGTCATATTTTCACTCACAATTGTCACTAAATGAAACAGAGTTTTCCATTTTTTCCCAACTTTCTGTTCATACGTTCGACAAAATACACGAACAGCAAATATAAATACACGCATTTGATTCATATTAGTAACATTAAACAGTGCGTAGTATAAAGATGTCTGAAAGTAATAACCATATAACCCCCCCCCACACACACACACACACACTTCATGGGCAGGGTATAATAATAGGCCCAGCTGGCTTGGTCTTTTGTCACAACATCAACATAACACTTCAGAAAACACACGTGTGTTATTTACTTCTAATATTCATGACTGGGGAATTTTTATATTGTTTTTAGTTTACTATGATTTGTGACTTTACATCACTTATTTTGTCATCACTGATGTCACATACAGATTTCAGAATTGACCACTTGGGCCTACAAAAAAAATCCGCATCACCCACCTACTTTGGCCTATCATTCAGTCATGTGGTTCATTAAATCTTTTTGTTTCAAATATCGGATTTCAAAGATAAGAGTCAACAGCTCTCCAAGGCACCCTTCGGTAGTTGAATTGCACTCAAAGCATGCTTAGAAACGCTGTTGACCAGGACTATTCTTACCTTAGCATAGGCATGCCAGTACTTGATTGAGAGGTCTCTTCACACTGAATATGAATCTAGCATCCTTTTATTAATTCAGAGTAGTTCCTGTACTGTAGGTTGACTCAAGTAGCAGTGGCCACTGAAAGTGTTTGGAAGGTCTGGGAAGAGTGGGGCACAGTCAGACGTAAAGGTTTGATTAGGTTCTAGAAAGCTATTTGTTTCTGTGCTGCTATCCACAGTGATGTCAGCTGAATGGACCCCCCCCCCCCCCGACTGTGTGCTTCACACTTAAATTTGTGAAATCTGATGGCAAAAAAAGTTAATCATTTTAAAATCAACGATGGTAGATTGTCTCATTCTGCCCACCCTGGGGGTACTATGAAACAATTGGTGGGGCACTCTGAAAAAGTCTTTACAGAAACACAATTAAGACTTATGTATTGCATAAAGATTGATGTATGGGCAACATTCAATTAGGGCATTGGTATAAAATAAACTTTCATTATAAGTTTCCTATTGAAGCACATCTACCAGATTGTTCAAACTGACATGTCTCACAGTGTTCCTAAATTATGCTAATTGTACCCTGTCATCACAGAAGCTTGTCACATTGTGCCCCAATGCAGCATTGTCATACCCTACCCCATCTTGGTATATTTGTTATTGCTTTTACTTTCAAATGTTTCCAAAACACTTTATCCCTTCTTTAACAAGGCTTCCAAGGCATAGGGTGGGTTCCTAGATACTAACACTTATTGCTTATGAATAAAATTTTTTCCATAACTCCGGAAAATAAATTGCAGGTGATGCAATTTTGCTCACTAAGTGTCATACCATCTGCTGTGATGATGACAGCTACATTGACTGCTGTTCAAAGCAGTGGTGTTATTTGGCCTTTCACTGCCAAAGAGATGTAGGCACTACGTTGCTCAATTACACAAAAAAGTAGAACCTTTCACATGATTCTGATCACAAAAATACCATTGCACAATCTCTGTACTCTTCATTTTCGTCCCAGTCACTGTTTATAACTATACCTAACTTTAATTAATATTGTCAGACTCAATTCATAGTTTGGAAAATTCGTGGCTTTAACAGTCAACTGAATTTATGCATGGGGCATCAGTGGGGAAACCATCAAGCATGTTTCACAGCCTTGAGTTCGCAAGACATCCTAGTTTTCTAATGGTGGCTGCTTGCCTAATATTTGGCAAAGACAACTCACTTTAAACATAAAAAGTCAAGAACGTCCAGTTTTAGACACAAAAATCTGTTTCATTCCACCTCCAGTCATTTGTTTTCTCAACATTTTTGAAAATCTCATATTTTCCTTAACAACATATCTGGGAAATCTAGAAAAAGTTATCTGGAAGACAATAAATGCAAGTAATAGCAAAACCTGATCTTCTTGTTATTGGCTGAGGCAGTTAGGACTTAATTTCTGCTCACTTCATAACATATAGTTATATATAAAGTGGTCATTTCAGTAATGGCTTTAGATGGGGTTTGGAGAGTTAAACACACTCCTTCCACTTGTATTCCCGTAGGTCTCAGAAAATTTTGTCAATGACAGGGAAAATGTTAATATGTAGTAATATATAGTGTGGTCATTTTACTAACGGCTTTAGATTTGGGTTTGGGGAGTAACCACACTGCTTGCATTGGAAGATGTGCAGGTCTCAGAATTAGGCGTCACAAGACCAAATACACCAGGTAACACTGCCATGTGACACCAGTATATATAGAAAATGTCTGCAAGTTAGCATAATTATTTATTTGGGCGAATAATGCGCGAGAGTATTTTCCTGTATTTGACCCTTAATATGCAACAGAATGCAAGATTTTACTTGTTCTTTTAGACACAGGGAGAGGGAGGCATTCCCCACCCGATAGCGGCTTTCGCCTTTGTCACTCACTTCATATTCAGGTTCTCACGCCATGCCCCCCCCCCCCCTTTGACAAATCCTGAATACGCCACTACCGGACATTTGAGAAGAACAACAAGCGAGTTGTGTGAGCAGCCCATTCTAACCTGACCTTCACATTCAACCCATAATAAGTTCCACTCTAGTCTAGTGGATGATGATTGTGGAGAGGAAATAAAACCTGGAGTTTCCATCGCAATCCCCATTGACTTCCAAGGTAATCAAAAGGAATGCATGCATTAGCTTACAAGAACCAAAATTGCAATATTCTTGAAAAATCCACAGTGTCACCATCTGGTGAACATATCTGAGTAAACCCCCTTACACTTGCACCAAATTTCAGAACAATCAGAGTGATGGTTTTAGAGAATAAGTCAAATATAGGGAAAACACACAAAACTCTTAAAAAATTGACAAAAATCCCAGCGCCGCCTCTTGGGCAAATTAAGGTCTGGGTGTGCAAAGAAGTGCCCCTATGCAATTCTAAAGTTATCGGTTGAGCAGTTTCAGAGAAGAACATTAGTTTAAGATTTGGCCAAAGAATTAAACAAAACATTTAACCATCTTTAATAATTTGGGGAGATCAGGAATAGGCAATAACACCACCCAGCATGCAGCTTTGACAGAGACTGGCCTCACGCTGCATTGCCACCAAGTTTGAACATAATCCAGGTACTCTAGACAAAGATGAATATTACCAAAATTACAAAAGCTAGTGAAAAAATGTTTTTATAACATGCATTCTCTATGTTAATAAAATTAAGACCTATGAGCAGCCAGAAGTGCCGAAGTGCAATGGCCAACAATTTTTACCAAATAGCTTCAACAGAGACAATATCTGAAGATTCTCTCACACACAAAATAAAACTGACAAAAAACTGGAGCATGACGACATGAACAAAGTTGGAGAGCCCCACTCCAGGTACAACACCACACAACTTGCAGAGGATGCTGGCAACGGTTTTTCAGAACCAGTCAGAAGTATGAAATTGCTGATTCAAGAGAACGATAATGGACAACAATAGGGTCGGCCTGGTACAAGTTTCGCTGATTGACATGTCAGCAGGGCAAACAATGCCCCGATGTGCAACTGAAGTCTGCCGCTACCCTTTGAATCAATTTCAGAATAAAATATCCTGAAGCATGAATACCTTCTATAACATCTATCGTTCAGTCAACTTGGTATTTTAAACAGGCGTCAGTTTATATATATACATATATATACTGAACCCCAATGAAAAGTATCCACATGCCAATTTTGAAGTATTTTATTGTTTATACTTGAAACATTTCATACCTAGACGTGCTTAGAACTTAACAAAGCATTCACTTTTCTGGCGTAAAAATAATGTCACGCTCTACCGACATTAACGTCACTTACAGGCAAAAAATGTCATTAACTGCCCTAATTGAAAGTCACACAAATTTTTCTGTTCAATATGGGATGTGGCCACCTCGAGCATCAACACATGCTATACATCTGCGGCGCATACTGCTGACCAGGGTTTGAATTCTGTGTTGGGGAACATTATTCCATTCTTCCTGCAGAGCTTGGATCAGCTGGTTTCGGGTAGTAGGCCTAGGTGTCCTCCGTTGAATACCTTGGCCTAACTGATCCCACAAATGTTCAATAGGGCTCAGATCGGGTGAGAACGCTGGCCATTCCATGACATTGATGTTGTTCTCATTGAGAAAGTTCATTGTTAATCTTGCAGAGTGTGCACGTGCATTGTCCTGCTGAAAGATCGCCAGATCTTGATGCTGCTCCATAAATGGGACCATGTGCGGCTCCAGCACCTCATCAATGTACCGCCTAGCATTGAGGATCCCTTGAATGACCACTAGGGGTGTCCGGTAGCGGTTGCTGATGCCTGCCCACACCATGACAGAGGGTCCACCCCATCGATCTGCCTGACGGACACAGGCATCTGCATATCTCTCCCCAGTCCGGCGCCACACACGTTCTCTGCCATCTGCTCTGCTGACACAAAAACGGGACTCGTCAGTAAAAAGGACGGTATTCCACTGCTGGCGAGTCCACCTGGAGTGTGCTCTACACCACTGCAGTCGTCTTTCTCTTCTGGGTTGGGTCAGCAGGTTACCCCTGTAAGGTCTTCTGGCTGTTAGGCCACTGCTCCTCAGTCGCCTCTCCACAGTAGAACTACTGACAGGACGGTGATTCACCCCTTGAGTCTCACGGGCTGTTTGGGCTGCTGTACGGAAACGGTCTCGCAGGTGCATCAGCTGGATGTGACGGTCTTGGCCAGGTGTTGTCACTCTTTCTCGGCCAGGCCTAGGCGGATCATCTACGGATCCAGTTTCTTGTTGCTGTTCAATTAGTCGTTGGATGGTGCGCCGAGTACACCCCATTCTTTGTGCGATTTGAGTGATTGGGACTCCACCCTCTGCAAGCCCCAAAGCATGGTGTCTTTGACCTTGGCTCAGACGCGGCATGATCGCCTCAACACACCTGAGACCACTGGCTTTTTTCTTGGCTGAACATCCCTTTTTAAAGCCACTGAAAACATCAGGTCATTTTAGCCATCCAATAGGAGTGGTGGTCAGAAGCCATATTCGGTGCACAAAAGTCACATGCATTATGTAACAACCCAGCAAAAGTTAAAAAGTTGTCCTGAATGACCCTGATGCAGGCTCCAAACCATGCATATATGCACACACAGTACTTAGTAACTTACAAAATTAATGTGTTAATTTTTTTATGTGGATACTTTTCATTGGGGTTCAGTATATATATATTAACATCTGTTTCTGGCATGCCATACCATTTACTTCAAAGACTTTACTGTGGGAAAGATGACTAAAGGGACAGAAAAAAATAAGAGCCATCCGAGGCTGTTGTAGATGTTCTGGTGGTTGCTGCTGTTGTTGCCTCCATAGGATCCCCCTAGATCCCTATATGTTTCTGATGTGATCTCATAGCCCATTTTGGTCAACAAAGTTCAGCTCACTCTGGGTGGCAAGCATCCAGAGCGGATCTAGGAAAGCTATCAGCTCAGTCCCAAGTGACAAGGTAAGATCTAGACAGTAAGAAGAAAATGCTTCCCCTTATCGGTGTCCCGTAGTATTGATAGTACCGAAATCAGCACCACATACAGCTTCCTGCTTGTTTCTAATCTGTGGATTGATGATGGTTCAGGTAGCATATGGGACCTCGTCACACCCATTATGGTCCCAAGTGATGCCTTATAAACAGAACAGATGCAAGGGCATGATCAGTTCATCCAGCAATTTACCTTTGTGCCAGTCTCACCAAACACCATGCACAATGCAGATTGTCAGTACTGGAGGTTACGTTGATAATCCTGGATATTCAAGACATTAATATGCCGACCATTTGTCAACACAACGCAAGAAAGTTCCCGTAAACACCATGCCCTTTTAATT
Organism: Hermodice carunculata; assembly: GCA_964020975.1. Lineage (NCBI taxonomy): Eukaryota > Metazoa > Annelida > Polychaeta > Eunicida > Amphinomidae > Hermodice > Hermodice carunculata. The sequence continues at coordinate 12,525,261 of OZ026616.1, read as the reverse complement.
TTTTTGGGGGGGGGGTCTTTTTATGTCTGTGTGTGGACACAGACATATTGTTTTTCCCAATATTCTTTCTTTCTTGTCTGAATTTCCACTTTATGATAGTGTCAGCTTAAATTCAGTTACCACATAAGCAAGAAACTTCATATTTGGCTTGGGTATATCACATATAGTTAGGTTTTGCATGCCGTTCCAAATAGACAACAGGTTGGAAATTATGCAAATTTCGACACAAAATTAAAGTATTAACTAATGATGAATATCTTTCAACTGTTATAGGTGCATCCAATATTAAGTGACTCATAACTGTCAGGTTTTAATTTATACAACAAAATTTAGACCAATACAAAAAATTCTAGTGTTTAATGATGATGAATATATTCAAAACTACTAAAACTTGAATTTTCGTTTTAAATTTAATTCATATGTTTGTGCTATGAGTGCATTCAATACATAGTGACTGGAATCTGTCAGATTTTAATTTATGCAATTTGGACAGTACATAAAACTGAATGGTGTGGAATAGAGATAAATATCTTCAAAACTATTATAGACAGAGATGCCATTCAAATTTCTGTTTACATGCGTGTGCTATTAGTGAATCCAATGAATATTGACTGAAAACTATCAGATTTATTTCATACACATTTTGGCCAATACTCAAAATTGAAGTGTTGAACATTGCTGAATATTATTTTCAGTGCCCTTTACTTTCAAAAGTCACACCTTGGCAACGTGTATGACCACCAGCCATGCATTAGAAGCTACACAGGCATTGCATCTGCAGTGGAAGCTTTGAATCAGACATTGTTTTCATTGTTGAGGGATGCGGTCCCACTCCTCTTTGGATCAGTTATTGTCAGCTGGCAGGGTAGGCTAAGGCCATTCTTCTGGTAAGTCGTTGGCCAAGTTGATCCCGGATGTGTCTGGAGACATTGCTGACCAGGGCAAAACACCTACATTGCTGGTCTCCAGAAATGCCATGGTCACACGACCTGTGTGCAGATATGAGTGATGTTGCAGGAACAAGTCATGATTGGGTGGTTCCGAAGAAAGGGCAGGACATGTAATATGGATGAAGAGTATTGTCGATATACTACTGATCAGTCAAATTAGCACCCACCAGCACCAGTGGGTATCCACTAGAGGACTTCTGTGATGCCTGGACACACCATCCCAAACGTTAGCACCTCCCCACTGGTTGGCTTGATGCCTGCAGCAGTCGGCATACCTCTCAGCCTTTTCTAAGCAAAAGCGGGATTCATGGAAGAACAGGACTGGCTCCACTGTGCCTGGTTCCAGCGGGTATGTTGCTGGGACCATATTAGACAACTGTGATGGCGAGCAGGGCTTAACTGATTTCCCCTTAAAGGTCTTCTGGCGCTCAAATGGTTATCCTGCAGATGTCGCCTCACTGTTGGACTGCTTATAAATGTGGGGTTTGCCTTCCCAATGTTTCTCTGATTGTACAGCTTGCTGTCCAAAATCTGCCTCGCACAAGCAGCAGACGTATCTGCCTATCTTATGCCACTGGCACTGTTAAAACTCTTTCCCGTCCTGGACTTGGCTTGTCGTCTGTGCACGCTGTTTCCTGATGCCGAGCAACCAGACTGCTGATGGTTGACTGAGTACAACCAATTTTTGATGTGCCACCTCTGAATAGGAAAGCCCAGCCTGTATCCTCCCTAAGGAGCGGTGGCGATGAGCTCTTGTTGATCTTAGCTTCGAGCCGTATGCAAGTGACATGTCTTCATTTTTCTGACAGCCTTTATGTTGGGAATAGAAGCCACTGTCATAATCACCGAACACATGTATCCCAATGACATATCTGCAACTATGCAATGCGTGTCCGAATGCAGTGGCATGTTTGATGACCAAGTTGATTGACAAGTTGACAGCCAAGATCACTAAAGACCTCTAATGTAAGGCCTACACCTTCTGGAATATATATATATATATATATATATATATATATATATATATATATATATATATATATATATATATATATATATATATATATATATATATATGAATATACGTATACATACATACACATTGAAGAAAAAATACCTGTCCGTTTTCATTGACTGTACGTATAGATAGAGATGACATTCCAACTTCAATTTACATGTTTGTGCTGTGGATGCATCCAATGAACAGAGACAGAATACTGTCAGATTTTAATTTTTGAAAATTTCCGCTACTACACAAAACTGAACGCTGAATATTGAAATATATGTTTAAAGCTATTATATATATAGGTGGCATTCCAACTTATTTATATGTTTGTGCACTGCGTTCATAGACAGAAATGCTTTTTCCAACTTCAGAATATATATTTAAGCCATGTGGGCGTTCAATAAAAAGTATTATGCTTATCAGGTCAACACACATGATTTTAATATTGAATTTATAGATGGAGCTGCACTTCAAAAATAATTTCATAGCGGTGCTATATATATAGGTATATACATTATTACTTTTAAAATGTGCAAAATTGTTACACATATGGACATGGACAGATTTGCTGTCAATCAAATCTTTGTCTTCAATTTTTTGCAGGGTGAGTTGGGAGAGGTTTTTTGTTTTTTTTGTTTGTTTTTATTTTAATTTTCGTACGTTACAAAGTTAATGCCATTTACATTTATGTCTGTGTGTGAACACAGACATAATGTTTTTAGCAATCTTTTTTATTTCTTTCTGTCTTGCCCATTTTGTCATGCACTTGAATTGTGTCAGCTTAAACTGAGACAAACCGCAAGCCAAAAAATTCAAATTTGGCATGGATATTGCATCTATAGTCAAATTTATCATGGGTATAGCACCTATAGTCAAATTTTGCATGCTCTCTAAAAAGGTTAACCCATTGAAAATTTTGCAAATTAGGTCCATTTGAAAATTACAATCGCTTCTGGCTTCCTAAGCATTCAACATAGAGACCCAAATATTTTATTGGTGCAGCTGTTGGGGCTGCACATGTATTGGACACATGACAACAGTTGCAAAATCTAAAGTAGTGCTAATTATGGAAGACACAAAATTTTAATTGGATATTTTCAAGCTATTATTGATAGAAGTATCATTCCAACTTCAATTCTTCGTTTTGTGCAGTAGGCAATTCCAATGCACCACAAATAATAGTTGCAGAATTTATTATTAAAACCTACGCTAATTAGGGACTTAAATTTGAAAGTTAAACATTTTCAGGATTGTTATAGATACAGGTACCATTTTAACTTCAAGTTATAGGTTTGTGCTGTAGGCGCATCCAAAGAAAGAAACAAAAGTTGTAAATTCAAGTCTGGTTTTATTAGGGACACTTTAAATTTAATATCTGGAATATCTTCTAAACATTTATACACAGAGTTGCACATTGAATGAACATGAGCAAAGTCCCTTCAACATTTATTCGGTAAAATTCACAAAAGTCGAATGTTAAAACATCTTCAAAACATTATAAAAAAAATGCTTCTCCCTCCTGGTTCATATGTAATATGGGCACATCCAAGAATGAGTGAATGCAGAGTTTTGGCATTTTAATTTATGTAACTTTTGAAGACACACAGATTTTCTGACAATTAACCCTTCTTTTCAAGTTTGTCTCATATGACAGAGTCGTTATATTGAGTTGAAAAGCTGCTTGTTGATTGTAAGAAATGTATCAATAATGCATGTTTCCTTGTCAAATATATCCTAATTCCTTCTAGTCTCTTTTTTGCCTTACTTGGAAACGCAGTTTATATAATAGTATGTTCTAAAATCGAACGGCTATTGTTTAAATACCATTATTTTCATTTCCATTTGCATGTGTGTGCATGTAAAAGAACAATATTCAAGGAGGTTACCGTTGGGGGGGGGGGGGGGGGTTGTTTTGGTTGACCACATGTTGTCTGGATGGCTGGCGTGTAAGTCTAAAGTAGAAAAAACACAAAAGCGAAATTGGCTAAGATTACAACTAGTAACAGAGAAATGAAGATTGGCATAAACCTACATACATACATCTCATCAGAGAATCAAAACCACAACAAACCGACGATAACTAGCCGTATGTGAATAACTTGCCACGTATGTTTTGACCTGGCAACATCTGGGCAAGGCCACAGTGTCGGGTGTACACTTCAGAGAATAAAGTTTAATCTCATAAAATAATAACAAGATAACAAAGTGTAATATTTTTTCATAACACTCACAAGTGGTTTGGTGTATAAATTGCATATATCCTTTTTTATCAGCTGTGCCTAAACTATTCAAATCAGGGCAACCGCATCTGTGTCGGACGTGCTCCGTAAATACAAGTTTTATTAACATTGAGGATTCATTATCAAAACTCTGTGAATTATTCAGGCTTCGACAAACCCCATACATATCTATTGTATGAAGACACTATACCTTGCTGGTTTAACATTGTGATATACGTGTTCCAACGTATAACTGGAAGTACAATTGTTGTGGTGTCGGACGTACACCTCTGAAAATATTCGGGTCACACGTGTCAAACAAGTAACTTTATGAGCAAATTTGGTCACTTTCCTCTTATAAGTGATATGTATCTGCATATACATATAAAGCTTGGGGGAATATGTTTAGGCAAATTATTTTCTAGTCTGGTGAATGGTGGGGTGGTGGTAGCCGGGACAGCCTTAAAAAATGCTCTTTTCATGGATAGCATGGGAAGTGTTCAATAAAATGGATGGATAAAATTTATTTCATGACGGCTTGAATAACCAGACTGTTTTCATCATGAGCAGAATATAGAAAGGATGTGAAAAAGTGTCCCCTATTTTGAGGACTGAAATTTATGTACAATTTATTAAGCGCATGTATGCTAGTTACGGTTTATAACAACATAATGGTGTAAACTGGAAATAGTACTTAAATTAGGTTTACACATAACATATCCAGAGCCAGCAATAGTGAAACATACATACATACATACATACATACATACATACATACATACATATAAAGATTTATATTAACAAGGACAAATTTAGTCTCAAAATAGTGTGAAAAAAGCAGAAAATGGCTGGTGATCCTTATCGTTACAAGTCTGTAGGGCTCCTCTAGAAAGTTCAGTTAAGCAACTAAATATTTGTCAGATTTTTCAAAATAAACCTGAATACATATGACACACTCTGGATTAAACAAATGCCCCTAGCTTAAGCTAAGCAGTAATTGTACGTAGCCAACAATGTATTTTATTACCATTTGGCTGAAAAAATGTAGCTACATAGGAAACCAAGTACGGTTTGTTTCATAAACTGAAATCAGTTGACAATTATTACTAGTGCACTTTAATATTTCAACTTTTAATAACAATGTTAATGGTACAGTGCTCATTCAACATATCCATGGCTCTGTGGCCCTTCATTCAAAAAAAAAAAAGTTAGGTTTTTTGGTCCGGAAAGAAGTCTAATTAGGTCTTGTCATAACCTGTAATGTATTCATTCAGTCTCGGGTCCAGATACATGTAAAAGTCTCCAAATATAAAAATGTTTGAACAAGAAAATCTGCAAGTTCAAATTTGTCATTAACACACCTAAAGGAGAAGTTTCGTCATGTACTGGCAATAAACAGTGACATGACCTATTTCAATATGTTCAGTCTGTTTAAGCCTATATCATGTATGCCCACTAAACTGAACTGGCCACAAAGTTAGGTCTTTACTCCAGACAGAAGTCCCGTTAGGTCTTAATGTAACCTGTATCCATTCAGTCTCTGGTCCAGGTACATGTTCAGTACATGACCATAAACAGAACCAATCAGAGCCAATTTGACATTAATCTGCTACTAAGTATACAATGTAAAACTTCTATTATCCTAAAAGTGGACCATTTTGGTCAGGGCTACCTTGTTTTAAGACATGGGCCTATAGGTTAAAATCACCAATGTGTGGCTTTTGGTAGTGTCGGACGTACAATTCTGCACATGTATATACAGCATGATGTACACATAAATTGTGTCTGTCATTCTGTCATGTTTTTCGAAAGGAATTGAATTATTTATTTTTCATGATAGAAGTGTCATTAACCCTTTTAGCAAGGGTTTATTGATTTCTATGGGTATTATCTACAGATAGGTTTATGGTGTCGGACGAACACTCAAGATGGTGTCGGATGTACACATTTTAAATTGCACGTTTTAACCAAAAGCCAGTGGAGTTCTTTGCTGTAATTTCATTGCTTTCTTGGAATGTAAGACTAAAACAGAATTTAAAATTTAGATGAAAAGTGATAATTATTTTGTATAAATTAACAATTCGTATTTTTTTCTGTGTTAGACGTATATTTTTGATAAGTAATATCATACCGTGTCCTTCTAAAATTACCATAAGAAATTCTCTGTATTCTTTACTATAAAAATGAAGTTTGTCTCTGTTGTTGTCGTTGGCATGTAACAGCGCGGTTGTTGGTAGGCACTTTTCATGACGTTGCGATAGCTGTTACATGCCAATGACAACAACAGAGACAGACTTTATTTTTTATTTTTGTATTCATATTAACATTAATACTAGAATTATATTGGCATGAATATTTGTGCGTAAAAGTTTTGATAGCCAATGCGAAGGACCTTTTGTTTATCAGTGGGAGGAGCTATGGGTGTGGCCAGCCGCTTGTTACGTAGCAAAGTAGGCACTGGCACGTGCCGTGCTGTACATGATGTTACCATCGACTGATGAAAACAAAATTTGTCCCTATTCTTTCAATGCTAACAAAAACTCCGAATGTAAATATTGAAATATACTCCACAACCTTTCTACTTTATATATTCACGAATAATAACACACTCTTGGATAATTATACAGTATCTAGTTAGTTAGGGTGTTCAAATTTCCCCTTTTTAGCCTGGAAAAATCTGTTTTACTTTAGCTACCGTTGGGCACTTTATAAACCAAATAGCTGTGTAGACTGAAAAATATTTTGCAAATATGTAAATTCGGTGTCTTGAGTACAAAATAAAACTCAATTTGACTAGATATTTACAATTTTCAAAAAATGACCCTCAGGTTGACCTTTTCATGGAATTGCCCATCTGTATTGGCGTGTTGCATTTTCATTTAATTTTATGTTCCTGTGAGCTTTAAATATATTTAAAACACAAGAGCCGTGGGTAATGTTGAAATATAATCTGTTATCTTTTAAAATTTATTCGAGCATATTCACTCTGGTCTGTTGTGCCAGTTTTTATTTATTTATTTATTTATTTATTTATTTATTTATTTATTTATTTATTTATTTATTCGTTTGTTTGTTTGTTTATTCATTTAATCTATCTATCTATCTATTGGGTTGGTTGGTTGGTTGGTCGGTCACTCACTCACTCACTCACTCACTCACTCACTCACTCACTCACTCACTCACTCACTCAGTTGTTATTGTTATTGTCATTGCATTATGCCAAATAACTGGAGGTAGGCCTACCGTTGTTCTGCAGAGTTGAAGCTCTTTTCGTTACAAGTCATTAGAATTAAATCAACTGTCATGATGTTGCAAATACTGATAGCGTTCATTAATGTAAGTAATGTATTGTCCCAAAGCGGCCCCGTTTATCAGACTAGCATTTAATAGGGTACCCCGCTTCCTGACAGGGAGCTGGATAACAATGTGAAATGATGGGCACCCAAGTCAACAAATTTATTCCAGGGGAACGAGGAATCGAGATACATGTGCTTGAACATATCATTTGTTTAAAACGTCATTGCTTTGATGTTCAAAATGTTAGCTTTCCAATTTAAATGTCCAGTCACATCAGGTTTACGGAATTTGAATTTGTAAAACTACCAACTCTGTATTTTTGGCAACCGCTAGCTTTGAAAATCTATCTTTGAACTCTTTCACTGTCAATTTCGACAAAAGTCAATCTGCTCCGAACTGACATTACGGTACCAGACTCATATATTCTATATATTATAAGCCGACCTAAATCCTTCAAGTACCACTGCCAGCATGCGGCATTGCCTTCAACTGATATAAGAGAGTGGAGGCCATAAGGATAGTCCAGGTTAACACCACCAACAGCTTTTCTCGGTGTACTTTAGTTTGGGTGTGTTGAGGAAAACTGTTGACTCGGTCAAAACTTGGCCCTGAAGAAGTTAAATTATGCACGGCGGCATGGCTGTTTTTGCTTGATGCATGCACAGATTTTATTGTTTTAATTGTATCCATACACTGCCTAAACGCGTAACCTTTAGATAATACAATGCAGTGGGTGATAGCCCTACCCATGGGTACCCGGCTATTGAAATATCTCATAGGAGAAATCGTTACCCAATAGAATTCCGTATGTATGTATTTTTGGACCAGAAAACCGGCAGGTCTTATGGTTGAAACATATTTTATTATATTCAGTCAAAAAAGTCAAAAAAAAAACAAAACAAAACAAAAAACTGTTACAGATGTAATCCAAGATAAGGAAAAAGGACTTTGTCCTATCTGAATCCTTCTCGCTGGGGAGCAAAGACAGTCGATGATACAGCCATTACAGGACAAACGAAACACACAATGCACACATTATCACCCAGGTTAAATAATCATGACATTAGCTGGGTGATCATGTTGAATGCTACAAATGAGAAGGCGACACTCATGCACTGTTACAAAACAGAGGAGTCATTAGTGCTGTAATTTATACACTAAATCGCTTATTTGTAAATCGTTAAGTCAAGCTTGCATTGGGCCTAATCTATGGGCCTACCGGGTGGTTTACTACGTTTTGATGCTGCTATAAAATCATGTAGGCCCTACTGTCGAAACAAATCTTATCATTGTCAGCGAAAGAGCAGTTTAAAAAACCACAAAATACAGATTGTAAAGTAAACAAGGATAAGGTAGCTACTTCAGTGTGTAGTGAATGGCAATTTCGAGAACACTGTTTTACGAAATCGTCTCAATCTACAACAAATTAAATACAAAAATTTGCGTTTCGGAAACTCTTTTCTCCCGTCATCTATAAGATTTTGGAATGATCTACCACTTGATTAACGTGAAACATCTTCCTTGAATATATATATTCAAGGATAATCTAAAAAAATATACTTCTGGCTGTCGATCATGTACCAATATACATCGAAAAAGGTGATCGTTTTCCAAATATATGTCACACACAATTGCGCCTGAATTGCTCTCGTTTAAATAGTCATCTTTTCAAAATCAATGCAGTAAGCACATCTACCAGTGATTGCCCCGAGCGAAGATGTTCACCATTTTTTTCTAAAATGCCCCCGTTATGTAATCCAAAGGAATGATCTTTCAAAGACTATGTGAAATTCTTTTGAATACTATGTGAAATACTCACGCCGGGCGTAAATCCTTCATTGATAGTATATTTAGCTGGTGACATCTTAATTAGGTATCTTATTCATGGTAATATAGAGACATTCCTGATGATGTTAATATCGAGATATTTGAAGCTGTACAAGGATATATAGTAGAAACCAGAAGATTTCATTTTTAGCCTTTCTCATTTTATAGTATATACAGTAGGTATAATTACATCCGTTAATAGGTTTTAATCTCAATTTCTTCATTTTCCGTGCAGCATCCTTTTCTTACATGCAGTCTTCGGTTTATTGTATTTATCCTGTGAATCATGTTTAATGCAGTCTTGTCTAATTGCATGTTTTTGGAGAACCTCTTTTGTTAGTGCTCCATTGTACTATTAGGTTATCCAATTGAAATAAATATGTATAAATCAGTAGACTGCACCTGGGTATGATGTAAAGCCAAGGGGACATGCAAAGAAATAATGCCTTGTATCTTCATTGTCTGAACCACAAGAACATTTGGGCGAGACCTTAACTCCAATTTTGAAGAGGTGAGAATTCAGTTGCAGGTTTCGAGACGCCATGGTATGTATGCATAATAGAAAGAGAGCGATTTCCATGATAAAGTGTTTCAGAAAATAAAACAGGTCTTTCAATAGGGGGAAGTATATAAGATTTAGATTCCTTGAGTGTCGATACTTGCCGAAGGTTAAGAGGAAGTTCGTTTCACAATTTGACAGTAGAAGGGAAAAAGGACTTAGGCTATCTCAGTGCGAGACCAAAAGTGATGTAGGTCAAGTCTCTGACAAGTTTCGTACCTGGTCGTCTCCCCAACAGGATTTGCAGGAATAACCGAAGTGGAGGAACCGAGGTAACTAGTACTAGGCCTACTAGTAGGAGCAAGATTGTTTACGGGCTGCATCTCGTGTATCCTTCCGCTCCCCCGGTACGCTCGTGCCATGCAGAATTTATTTATAGCCAGGCACTCACACTCGTGAAGTTTTATTTATTGTACGTTACGGTTAATTTTGACACCTCTTTCCATTTAGATACTAAGATAGTTTGCCATCCTAGTTTTTCATAAAACTTTGCATCATTTGAAGTTGTACCGTGCATTGCACCAGTGATCACTCGGGCAGCCTCAAGCTGAACCTGTTCAAGTTTATCCTGGTCATTTTCAGTGCATCCTCTCCATACTAGAGTTGAATATTCCAATACTGGCCTAACGAACCAGATAATAGATATAGAGAGTTAAAAGGTTTGTCTGTCAAGTTTGCATTTAATGCTCTTCATGATATTAACCAGTTTAGTGGCTTTATTTGTAATATCATTAATTAATGTGATCTGACCATCTGAGATCTGTGTTCGTTTTCATAAAACCGAACTAAGTTCAAAATGTATTTAAGTTAAAAAATCGGACTGCAACTAGGCTAACAGTAACACTTGTCACAGTTTTCCGCTCGTTTTTCTTTGACATGTGTGTGGGGGCATGTGGAGTCCCGTGGGCTTTTGATGAAGATTTTATAAAACCTACTCAGAAATCTTAAATACATCTGAAACAACAGAAAAAAAAAAAAACATGTTGGCACTTTGCCAACCTGTTAGATTCAAATTGGCCGCCATTTTTCAAAATGGCCGCCAAATTTCTAATTTTTGTCCAATTACAGGTCCCTTAAAGGTCCTTGCAGTATAAAGCACCTTATTTGGGTATTTATTTTCACAACTCCCGGCTATAAAGTTTGATTTTTATCGTCAAATTGAATCTTAGTCAATTTAGGCTCATATTTGTCTTAAAAGTATCAAATCATTGGATCAAAAGAATGTAAACCGAACCGAGATAAATGGCTTTATTTTGAAACAATATTATGACACCAGTATATTACTACAATAAAGGGCACCATCACCTCCTTTACCAAGTTGATACCTGTGTGACTGGGGGACCTATTTTAAATTATTATCATTCTCACCTTCATCGTTGTCACTCTCATATTGTGAGTTTACATTGGAACAGTATTATGATTCAGGATGTGATACCCGTTTGAATTTGGCGCTGAAATGTCGGACTTTTTGCCCGAAATGGATTTTGTGTGACATTTTCGACAATTACAGGCGTGTTTCTGTGGATATATGCGGATTTCAATAGATTATCTGTGTGATATACCTGTAGAAAATAGTTTTGGAATAAACTGGTGAGTTAAAGCTTGTCGGTGTGTTCAGAAACGGAGAAATCATGCCAAACGTGAAGCGGGGTGGTGGTCCAGATGTGAGCTTCGTTTCATACCTTTCTATATAGGAGCTCCATGTGACGACGTTGTGGTTTTAGGCCCATCCGCAACCATCTTATAAATAAATAATAAATAACTGACTGCACAGATGAATACACAATTTTATTGCAGATATGGCTCTATGTGGGTTATTGAACGCACAGATGTTCCAGGTTCACCCTCTTAATCCACTACCCCCCCCCCCCCCCCACCGCGTATATTAGTACGGAAGCTTGACTGACTCAACGTTACGAGCGCCTGTGACAGTGACAGTCTGCCACAGCAGTTGGCTTGTTCAGTTGGAGGATGAAGATGAAAGCAGTTCGTCATAATTCATCAATACGTTGGATCTACTTTTGGTACTTCACCCAAAATCTATCATTTATGCCAGTTGAGCCACAGGCAAGAAGTTTACCAAGATCAAACTGTAGTACACAAGTGATATGTGAACTGTTTTACATGTGCTGTAAATGGCAATGACCAGCTAATACTAGATAAGCTGAGATGCACCTTGCATTATTATTAGGTGGGATGAATGTACTGGGTTGAGCGTGGGGGGAACCGTACGACCAAATTAAGCAAATTTCATTTTCTAAACACATAAATTCTGACTACAAAAGTTTCCATTCGGTTAGATACTGCCCAGATTTTATATTTTCTAGTGGTTACCTGGGTGTTTAACCCACTCTGGCTGAGAATAGGCTAATATAGTTGGTATGTTTTTACATTCGACACATAAAGTACTGGAGGGTATTGTCATCCCCTACATCGTCAGTCCATCGGTTCATCCGTCTTGTCAATGTTACCTTGATATTTCAAAACATGTTCACCATAGTTGTACCAAATTTTTATCGGAGATGCAACTTGTAATGGACCACCAGTTTGCTATTGAAAACGAGCATCCTCTTATAATTTTAAAACTTTTAATCAAACTTTTTATGAATTTATTTCAAGGCCGTCTGAGCGGCGCACAGGGGGACAATATTACCATAATATCTCAACAAGGATCTATCGCAGCTCAAATTTTCATCAGAGATTGCTAAAAATAATGATAAATTGAATATTTACAGAAAAAATTGATGGTGATAGGTTTGGGGAGAGAAGAAAATTAATGTATGTTTAGTTCTGTGGTTGAATTTTTAATCATTGACCGAGAGCGTGAAATGAATCAAGGCAGATTCAGATAATGTACAAAACCAGTGTATTTATGAACATTATAATTTTCTGCTGTCAATGAAAAAATTATATATAAAAAAAAGCAAATTTCATTAGAGATGCACAGTATAAAGGTCTATGTTCCTATTGAAAACCAATTTCCTCTCATTATTTTGAAACTTATTATAAAACTTTTGAAGTATTTATTTGACGCTGTCTGATCATGATTCATATTCAGATTCAGATTCTTTTATTCAACAATAAGTTCAATACATTTCAATTGTTTGGTAATAATGACAGAAATATATATATATAAACAAATGCAAAACAAAAATAGGAGAAATAGTACATTATTACCACAGAGAACAGATAGTCAGGATGACCCAGCTAAGGACGAAAACATCCGCTATCGCATGGGCCACCTAAATAAATTTACTTGGTAAGTTAACACCTTACTTCAGAACAAAGCACCACATGGATGTTAGGACAGTTGAACTGACTGAGACAAAGATAACATAATTACATACAAATATACTTTATGAACCCTCATTACAAACAAAGCAATTTGGAATAGTACAGATTTCACTGTATTGGCCTATGTAGAGTCTTTTAACATATTGAGAGAGAGGGAGAGGGAGAGGGAGAGAGAGAGAGAGAGAGAGAGAGAGAGAGAGAGAGAGAGAGAGAGAGAGAGAGAGAGAGAGAGAGAGAGAGAAGTGGACAATGTTACCATAATATCTCAAGAAGGATTCCTCACAGCTTCATGAAATTTTTGGTGCAGTTACACCGTATTATGACACCTGCAAAGTCTCAAAAAAAAAAAAAAAAAAAAAATGGAAAAAAAAAAAACGTTGTGGGCGCCGAGGGTAAGACTTATCTGAACGCTATTCTCTTATTGTGAGGTGGGCACTAAATACCAATTCCATGCTTTGAAAAGCTGTATATTCATGGGGCATGTTATCTCTGTTTGGGTCTCATCTATAATTGTTATTCAAAACGTTTCTGTGGACAAAAGTTAATTGAAGACATGAAAGGAGATGACTTCCTATACAGTTGGCCACTTTTCAGGCAATTAGAGGACTAAACCCCACAATTAAAAGGGTTAATCAAGAATATCTGGAGGCCTTGCTACAGTCATTGTGCAAAAAAGTCTTTGCAAATAAATGTGCTTGGATTATGGCAAGAATGTGTTCAGTCTTTCAATATAAATGAAGAGTCAGCAAGTAATCTAAAAGCATTTATGACACTATTTCTCCAAGCAGTTAGCTCATGCAGATCCACCCATCAGCATGCCAGCACCATGCATTAGTCCTGGACCACCACTTTAGCTACTATACAGGGAATCATTCTGTCAGCACACCAATACTACCATACAGACCTGCAAAATACATTCAAACAACGGGTAAGTTATAATAGGGAACAATGATTTGAACTGATGATCTTGGATAAGATGAGGAAAAAGTATTGATCTAGACTAAAAGGGTAATGAGAGATATAGTTAAATATCAACAAGTTTTGATGCATAGATTATATGCATGCATTTTTTAGCATATCAGCCATCTTGAAATTTGGTTGGTAACAACTGGTGTTAAGTTTCAAGATTGAAAATCATGACACAATGTTGTTACATGGTTGGAGTATGATATATAACTCTAAGATAATGTTAGTTGGAGAATATTGGTTCTTTATGTACAATGACATAGTGGCTTGTGTGTGGGGGGGGGGTGGCGGTGGGCAACGATTTTGAGAAAATTGTGGCTATCTTGAATTGTGATAACTACAGTGCTATACATATCCTCATTGATGCCAGTAACAACCAAAATAAAGGCCAAATTTAAATCAACTATATTAACGCTAAACATTTATAAGAAACATGGAAAATATAGGTAAAATTTTTCAGATATTTTAAATTTTGGTGTCTAATAATATTCAGGTTTAAGGTAAAAGACATGAATAATGTTCCTGGATGACAAAAGGTTAAAATTTGATTCTTAGATCCATTAAATCGAACATTTTGGACACATTATGTAACATGAAATATCATTATGTTTGGACTTTGGCGGCCATTTTGAATCTAACAGGTTGGCAAAGTTCCAACATGTTTTTTTTATGTTCTTTAGGGTATAAATAACATTTCTGAATAGGTGGCATAAAATCTTCATCAAAATCCCACGGGACTTAAAATCATGATACATGCTCCCACACTAGTAGGCCCACGTCCATTTTGAATAAACTGATAGTGAGTTGAACACTTTTATACTAAACTAATTAGCATATTCGTTTCACGAATGTGCATGAATAACAGTATTGTCTGTGCACAAAATGCAAAATGAGTGTTACCTCAGTTACAGTACATTTTTTTTTCAAACTCAGTGACAGTCTGAATTTTGAACTTGAAAACTTTGTTTTATGAATAAATCGACTGATCGTACGAGACTCCAAGGACCAAGGTGATACACATCATCAATAATTATTCAAAGACTTGACCTTGAAATTGAATAGGAGGATGGTGAAAAGTATTTGTTTTCCGAGTAATAAGCATGGAGTCAGTTTTCTCAGCATTGAAATTAGCTTATAAATAACAGCAAACTTTGGAACCTATCACTTAGGCAAAAGTTGGAAACGCCCATACCCACGGGGTTTCAATCCCATCTTACAAAAGAATTCAATGGCAGTTGGAATATCCTTATGTCACGATCAACACAATCGACTACACATGATCCTGTGGAAAGCACTGTTTCAGTGTTTGGTTCTGTCTCACTCTCAGACCTAGAGCCTCAATGCCAGCATTTACGGAATACGGCGGGGTCTCGAAACAACGACCTTTTTAAATAGCACCCAGGATGGCAACCCGGGGATGGGCCTTAGTAGGGCGGCTTACACAAATGTACTGCCTGAGCGACCTCCCCATTCTTACCAAAGTCGGAGAATAGTTCAATGGGAGCTAGGCCTATGTGTCTAAAGTTAAGTGGACACCCACACACACACACGTGTGCATATAGGCCCATGCATTGTAGCCCTAGGCTATATATATACATGTGCAACATTTAAATATTTTTCAATAGTGGGCCCGTGGTTTAGGCCTAGCCTATATCCAATTTATCGTCAACACACGTTTGTACAGTTTAGTGCAGTGTTGCCAACCCTACCAGATTAAGCCTAGCCGTAAGGCTTCCGAAATTTTGTGCTGAAAATCGTAGAATTTTGACAATTTTTAGCAACCAACCTGAATTTCAACAATATTTTCCTTCTATATTTTATATTAGTATATCAATCTCCCGGAATTTTACAGTCTCTTCTGCCGGATTTTAAGTTTGGTGGGTTGGCAACTTTCGAAGTGTATGGGTAACACCAACACCAAAAAGCATTTCTTGTTACACCCTTACGTAATGGACTCAAACACTAGAACTCATTGATGCGAGTGAGTATGATTAACCCCCATGCACTGCGTATGACATGCAGTCCTGTTGGGAGGTAGAATGACGAGGCAGGGAGCCAGCAACTTGTTGGCTCGTGTGAGCCTCCATCGTGTATATATATGGGATGGTTGTCTTTTATTTTTGTTTTGAAAAATGTTCACATTGGTCGAATTCACGACAGCAGGTGGTAAGTTGTTCCACTCATTTACAATTCTCTGAGATAAGAGTACCTTCTAAGGTCAAGTCTCATGTGGAATTTCTTGACCTTGTATGAATGTCGTTTTGTGATCCTATCCTGCAACACAAAGAATTTCTCAGGCTTGAGGTCTTCCAGTCGCTTGAAAATTTTGAAAACTTCAATAGGGTCCCCTCTCAATCTTCTGGTTTCCAATGATTAAATTTAAGTTGTTTAGTCTTTCTTCATAGGTGTATATGTCTGCCATCCTGGTCATTCTACGGTGTACACTTTCAAGTAGGCTTAGGTCACATCTTTTTGAAGCCAGGTCAGCATCATGGTAATCAGCCATTTTCCCGTACACTTTGGAATTTTAAGACTTTGCACAATGTATCAATATCTATATCATTGATATATATTGTAAAAAGGACCGGACTCAGTACAGACCCTTGTGGCACTCCGCTTATAACCTGGGTCAAGTCAAAAGTTACACCATTAATCACTACCCTTTGTCGTCTGTTATTTATCCATTCCCGTATCCAGCTTTTTACCGTGCAGTCAATTCCATGACCAACCAGCCTTTTTTTTTTTTTTTTTTTATTATTATTTTTTAATCAGTCTAGCGTGTGGAACCTTGTCAAAAGCTTTATTGTAATTTATGTAGATTATGGCCGAGGGATATCCCTTATCTACATATTTTGTTACGTCCTCCAAAAGTTTTAAAATTAGTCAAACAAGACCTTTCTGACCAAGAGCCATGCGAGTTCTTGATGAGATTGTACTTACTTAAGTAGTCCAGTAGTGTGCCTTTTATAATTGATTCCATGATTTTGCATATTTGAGAGGTCAGACTAACAGGTTTGTAATTGCATAAACAGATCCGTTTGCCCTTCTTAAAATGGGTGTAACATTAGCTTGTTTAAAAAATATCACTCAGTGGGATTGCTATTTCTTGTGTTACCCCCTTTAGAACTGCTGGTTACATGTTGTCAGCAGCTGGGGCCTTAGTTGCTTTCAACTGACTTAGCTTTTTAATCACCAACTTCGATATAAATTCGATGTTTTTAAGTGTTTGGTCATCTACTTGTGCAAACAATGTGACTGGGTCTGGTAGGTGGTCCAGCAACTCTTTAGTGAATACTGATGAAAAATAGTCATGCAGCATTTTCATGGTCTCAGGATCATTGGTTCTACATCCCCTTTGTCATATGTTAAGGGACCAACTCTATCCTTAGCTTTTGTTCTTGACCTTACATAGGCATGGAAGGATTTTTGATTATTTGCTATATTCTCCACCAACTTTTTTTTCATATTTTTGTTTGGCTTTTCGTATTTCCATTTTGTTACTTTGTTCACATGGGTTTTTTTACCAATTGCATAAAAGCCCACCGTAACAGGTACTTCCTGACCTGTATCCACTATCTGGATAACCTTCTCCACTAAGCTCCATCTTTTACTCAGCGTGGACTCTTGGCTCCTGTGCTGCTATTTAATTCATAGCCTGGGGTGACTTCGCTGTCTGATACAATATTCCTATTCTTTGTTCGACTGCCGCCCACAACTGGCAACTTCAAGGCATTGCATTGACATTTTAGGTAATGCTCACACCGGAAAAGTTGCGTTATATATTGTACATTTCATTCATTCGACAAATTAACCTTCCTATAGTACTAATCCCACATATTTTGGATACTACCTCTTCAAAATATCCCGCCGTGCATAACCCACAAACTTGGCTGCCATTTTGAAAATTGTAGATTCTCCAACCCAATAGTTTGTAAATTGAGTATAATAATGGAATGATCTTGGGGAGTTTATAATATATGAAACCAAAAGACCAGTATATACCGGTATTTTGCAAATATTTCAGAGCATCCAAAATGATATGATATATGCTGTTTTATGGTGTATATTATTTATTGGTCCTCTAACTCCCACAATGCATTGCCTCGTGTTCAAAATGGCGCTCGCCAATACATGCATGATTTGCCAGGGTGTCGCGTCGCATTTGGATTGGTAACTGACGATGATAACTGCCTCACACACAACCGAGCGAGCAGATTAAAGTTCAAATGCTAAGTCGTGTTTTAAAAATACTTTACAAACTGTTTGCCTTGGTATCTCGGAAAATGGACACCTGGAACCTGGCGAAATATTATGATAATGATCACCGAAGAACCGCCGCTATGCAGATGTGCGGTTTCTCCAGCCCAAGTTACCCAGGACTGTAGCCTTCAATTTAAAGTTGGTCAAGCCAAATTAAAAAACTTGGAAATTCTAAGCAAATTTCTGTATATTAACATAGTTGATCACACTTCTGATTTAAATGTTGGTCCGACCAATCGGACAAATCGGGCCCTAGGCTACGGCCCTGTTACCTTAAAGACTACGTTGAAATAAAATGCTGTGTTTGAGTTCACTTTACTGCAAAATAACAGCACAAATACTGCTTTCAGGGTCGATCATTTTTATCAGGGAAGGGCGGCCTGAAACTATTTTTTATGTTTCCCAAAATTTATAAGAATCGGGCCTTTTCAGTAAGGTTTGTCGGTTACTCGAACCACACATTCATTTTTGTTTGAAGTGTCTACAGAACCGGTCCAGTTGCAGATAATTTCCCTGCTATAGAAGCAGAGGCCTGTGATTGCGTACTATCGTGACGTCATTATCGTATTGGCATAGGAGCCCAAATCTGTCGCTTGCGTATACAGAATAAAGCATAACTATTAGTCTATTCATTTTTTTTATTCCTTGGATTACTGATCCGCCGAAAATTTTGGACCCCCCCCCCCCCCCACCTTTTTTTGTATTATTCAATCCGCGGATGAGCGAAACGGCGCTTTTATTTTTTTCCGCCGATCTCCTATGTTTGCATGGTTAAAATATGTCAACAGATAGGCATACATAGCCTACAACAAAACTGCAATATATTATAGTTACCACATGTAATTGATTTCCCCAGCATCAAATCTTATTATTTTGCTTATTTTACGAGTTATTTACAATTGGCGGTTAGTTTTATTGAAGGCAAAACTAATATGTTTGGGAAAAACAATGCTTCTGACGTGAAAATGGAGTCCAGGCAAATGACGTTACCTTCATCAGAACCAAATGTACACTGAATATCCTTCCATATGCCTTGCAATCATAACAGGAGGCTGGAATTCAGAAGAGTTATGTGAGCCCTAATCCTATGAAATTGTCAGTTTTTGCATTTTAACAGCATCAAAAAAGCCAGATTTGCCGCTTTTATTGTGCCCAGCATCCACGCTTTCACCAACGACATGTTGTTGAGACCTGGATGGAAGTGCATGGAGGAAGTGATGGTGTGGGGGATTTCCATGCTCCTATTGGTCCAAGTGACCAATCTTCATCGTTAATTATTCAAATATGTCATATGACGATCTGACTATATCACCATTAGCCAATAGAAACGATCGTCTGAATAACATTTCTAACCGTTGAGTCACCTATGTTTGACATAAAATAACCGCATTGCAGTCACATTTAGCCAATGAAAAAGCATTTTACTGATGTAGACGATGCTCCGAATTTTCCAATGATATCAAACGTGCATGGTGTTTACCGGAAGTGAGTTTGAGTTGACTTTACTGCAAAATAACGGCACATTGGCCAGCTTTCCTGTTAACTTGCAACTTGGCTACGGTTGATTAGAACCACGTAGCGCTTTTTTACGGGTGGTCGTTGGTGGGGCGATTTTGCTGGTCGTTGGTCGCGTGTCGCAGCTGGTCCAGGGCTGTCCAACTGGAGCATTGGAGCAAAATTTTGCATCACAGTTCTTGAAAGATGCAATAGAATTTATCCAAAATAAGTGATTCTCATGTGAAGAAGTTGAGAAAATGATCCAGTGAATCTAAATTTGTTGCTCCAGTCACAGAGATCTCCAGTTGGACAGCACTGTGTCTGTGGTCGTTCGCGTCAGGTCATTTAACATTGCAAAAGCGCCTGTGCCAAGGAAAACTGGTCATTTTGACCAGGTGAGAACTGGGGTGGGTAATTGCAGGTACTACAGTAACTGTACCATGATTATACCAGGCAGAACCTGCCATGGTATATCAAAGAGAGTGAATGTAAGAACATTTTCAAAAAATATGGTGAAATCATTCTTGATGCATGACTCCCCTGACTGGCAAATGGAGTACTGGAGAGAATCCGCTTTATATATTTATAATTTCAGTATCTTAGTGTTATAAAAATGATGCCTTTGGTGCTTATATTTATTTGTTTGTTTGTTTGTTTGTTTGCTTGCTCGTTTGTTTGTTTATTTATTTATTGAAAATGTAGATCTATCTTGTAATTCATAAATGATTAAAGCATTTCAGCTACAAACCTGTGCAAAACAACTTAATATTTTTCTGATTTCATACTTGCAATTTTCATGGTGTGGTCCACCATGGAAATAAGCCAAGCAAGATTCCCTAAGCATTTGTTGCTCCCATTTCATGCATCATAGTTTGGTGTGCTTTCAGCAATTATATTGCACAGTGCTGGCCTATGTGTGAATAAAATATTATCAATCAATCAATCAATCAATCAATCAATCAATCAATCAATCAATCAGTCAATCAACATTCAGTGATAAAAGTTAACTACATTTAGGCATAGTGATTATCTTAATGTATTTTTCCTATTGCTTTTGCAGACAAAATACACAGCATACTAATTGCAGGATAATTTATCTCTTAATTTGAACCGATTTAATAAACATATGCGTGCAAAAATTCCCTAAAGCGTTACATGTATAAATACACAAATTGTCTCATCTTAATTGATGACATGGCGATGGTCTTTTTTAAATTTATTTTTTACTGATTTTTGCTAATTTTCATCAGATTTTTGTACAATCTGAGGGAAAATAGCCAAATCAGTACAACAATAACTAAAATGTTGTGATTTCGGCAACCATGTCAAGGTAAGATTTTCCAATCGAAACTCCCCACAATGCACCATTTTGCATGCTCAAATTCGAAATTTTACAAGGGGGGTGCCCCCAGACCCCCCTAGTATGCCTTCGGGTGCTTGCTTTGGCCCTTTGGGCCATATATATCTCATGTGGGCCAGTGAAAAAATATGCACTTTTTTGGACGACTTGGGTCTCTGAGTTTCTAGCACTGGCCCGGGTCGATCAATATTTATTCAACTGGAAAACAATGTTGTCTCAAATCCTGAATTTTACAGAATAGACACAATGTACTGAAACAACTTGGAAATTCAAAATGGGCTCAATAATGCATGAAAATAGACCACCAAACTTTCATCAGTCCGTAGTTTGGTTCCACAACTCATCTGGCTTTGGTACAATTTTGAGTCTTAAAATACAATATGGAACAAACTAGCCCACTGAAATTTGGCCCATGTGGCCTGGCCATTAGACAAAAGAACCTTACAGTGTGAAACTGTAGACATTACACAAGGAATACAATATTAATTGAATTAAAGATGAAAATACGTACAGAACAAAATACCAAACTACAATGTCAGATTTTAATGCTAATCACTTTAAACGTATATCAAAGATGAAAGAGCAATTTCAATTTTGAATAAAAAATGACATTTGACCATCATTGAACAAACTATTAGAACATTTTCAAATTTTACTAATTTTCAAAGCACTCATTTTTTTTTCTAATTTTAATAGTTTTGTATCATCATTTTAATGGGGAAATCTCAGAAAGTGACCAAAATTAAATGTTTTGGGTTAATACTCAAAAGAGCTTTTTTTACTGTTTATACTTAAAAGAGGTCATTGTGTGGAATGTGTTCGAATACAACTCAAATACAATGCTATGTTTTCGCCGTATCAGGCTCAAATAATAACCAAAATTTACGTATTTTGGGTTAATACTCAAAAGAGTTCTTTGTACTGTTGATACTTAAAAGAGGTTGATGTGTGGAATGTGTTCGAATGTAAATTCATGTTATCAGGCTGAGCAATGTACTATGACCGGCCAAATGTGTGCAAATGGTATGGCACAAACCACCAGGAATATGCCAGGGCCGGTTAATCTGGCAATTTTCCCACCGGACCTCCCAATTAAACTTTTTCAATCTTTTACATATATATGTAGATTGTGAGTGACAGTGGAAAACGTGTGGTGTACATGCAAATCTAGTCTACGTCCGTTGTGAGTCACAAGGTCCATGTTCCCAAGCAGTGGAGTACCACGGCAAAAAAAAACCAAGTATGTTGCTGGGAACAGAACTGAGAGCAAAAAAGGAGTAACAATAGGAGGAGAAAAGATTCCAGGGTTGTTTTCCGCAGATGACATTCATGATTGTGCTAATGGCAGATACAGGAAAAGAGTTACAGGAACTTTTGAGAATAGCAGGTGACTATGGAGAAAAGTGAGGTTAGAGTTTAGTGAGAAGAAGAGTCATGTCATGGTTTGGGGGCAGAAAAGAAGACAGGAGGAGAGATTGATGATAGGGAAGTTCAGGATACCAGAGGGTCAAGTGAAAGTCATTAGGATTGGAGAGGGCGAGGAGTACGAATATTATGGGTGAACATGAAGCTCACAGGACAGGGATTTTAAGTACTATGTTGAGAAAATCAGATAGAAGGTGAATGGGGGGGGGGGTTACTCCCATGTAGGATTGTATTGGGTATATGCCGCGGGAAAGGCCCTGTTTTCATTACTCCAAGGATTAGAAACCCCACCCCACCCCCCACCCCTCACCCCCCCACCCCCAAAAATGTACACAGGTGGATCAGGATGGGGGTAACAATTCAAAATATGGCTTAAGAAAGGGGGTTGTTATTTATACACCTTTCACTGTCGCCCCATTCATATGTTTTTCATGCATAAATTGGAATGATGGTCTCCAAAATGCACCAATGCAGCACTCCTTTCAACACATTACAGGATTTAAAAAGGGTACCTTTTTACGTCTGGTGTAAAATTATAATGGGGTATTGCATAAAAATGTCTGAGGAACACACCCATCCTGATGTTAAGTTTGTGCCCCCCCCCCCCCCCCCCCCCCCAATGGAACGAAAGGTATGATTAAGGGAACAGTTTCAATACAGCATTTACAAGAAGGGTGCTGTGGAAACGTGTAGCTATACCTTGGATGTTATATGGGTTAAATGTGATAGCAATTAGTGAAAAGGATGTTGAATGGATGGAGAAAGCACAGAGGGAGATGGTAAAATGGGTCCTTGGGGCACCACCATGTGTAGCAACAGAGGCCGTGTTCGAAGAGTTGGGGTGGTTACCAATAAGAGATAGAATAGTTAAGGCTAGGTTGGGCTATTGGTACTATCTGCAACAGGTAAATGAATAAAGATGTTTTAGGAGGGTGTACATGGAGGCTGTTAATGCGAAGACAAAGTAGGTTCAAGAAACAGACAAGTTAGCTGAGAAATATGAGTTGAAAGGGCCAGATGAGATTGAAGTGGTGTGGAAATCGTATTTAGGAAAGGTGATTCAAGAGAAACGTGTTGAGGAGTGAAAAAGAGGGGTTGGGGTTAAGGGCACACTTAAAGCGTATAGAGCTGTAGACAAGCCAGTGAAAACTAAATGTTGGGATGGTGGCAAGGGTTCTAGGCTGTTATTTCAGGGCAGAGCAGAGCAGTTGATCAGTCTGAAAAAGAGGAAACAGAGGTGGACAAATGGGAGCTATGGGAAGTGTAGAGTGTGTACGGAGGACGTGGATGAGACCATTGATCATATCACAACGGGTGTACAGGTTATAGAGCACTTAGGACAGGCTGTTTGTATGGTGGAGAGAAGGAGACGGGCAGTGTAAAAGCTTAGAGCAAGCAAGGGGTATGGCAGAGAATAATATATGTTAGCATGGATACTAGGATTGAAGGGCGACTTTCCAGGGAGTAGGGTAGGTTTAGACTCTTTTTTGTGTGTGTGTGTTTTTTGTTTGTTTGTTTGTTTGTTTTTTTTTTTTTTGTTTTTTTTGTTTTTTTTGTTTGTTTGTTTTTTTATTTAGTTCAGTACATTGTAAAGGTGCAATATATCATTCTTGATTATTAATTAATTAATTAATTAAATTTTTAAATGAATTTTGGCAAGCCTGGTGGGCTGGAAAGCCATACTTCACCAAAAAAATTCACTAAAATGGGTTTTTACATGCAGTGTGTACCAATGGCATGAAAGATAAACAGCCAGACAAGATACAGGGACATTTGTGGTGTATATTCCCACCCAGCGCAACAACCAGGACATTGGTATTTTTTTTATATAGGTGCAAAGATTTATGACAGCCAGGAAGACTGAGTCAACAGAATGTCTGAAATACAGAAAATTATGTATATAATCGCCATAGTTAGGTGACTTGTATTGAATATGAAAATAGTAGTTATCAGTTTCTGTATATCGTTTCCATGCGTGCACTTTTTCTGATGGGCTTTTCAACGTTTTTGGTCATCCAAGATGATTTGATGCTTTTCCTAATATTTCTGGTCCTCTTGGGAATGAATCTAATACAATCAGTCATAACACCTTTGAAAACTTCAAACATTTCACTGACAACCAAATTGCGGAACACTTCCCCCAGTCAAAGTGCTTGAAATAATTTCGTATATTGTTATAATTTCCATTCTTTTTTCTTTTTTTAGTCACAGTTTGCCTGCCCAACAGACGTTCTTGTACGGCGTTCAACTGACTGTGCCCGGCTGGTCAAAACCTTGCGCCCCAAGAAAGTCTGCTATGGAGACAAAGTCATAGTATACTTCCCTTCATTTTTTTTATGTCCACAGAACAAATCATTTCGAAGGTTATAATATTGTGATCACTGAATGGCTGTCTTACCATAACATTTTTTGCGAGTTAGGTTCATATATTATGTCAGTACCAAATCGAATATGTCCCCCCCCCCCCCCGAGTTGGCTGGTTAACAAGTGTCAGAAAAAAATGTCTTTTTAACTCAACAAATGCTTTACCCTGTGCTTCAGCATGAAGTGAATGGCAATCTATTGTTGGGTGATTAAAATACCTTGCTGTAACTGCGCTACTGTTTTCATTACTGGCTGCTCGTAGAAGGTCAATCAATGCTAACTCACTTTCAATGTCAGCTGGGGGCGTGCAATAACATGTGCCAAAAAGTATACTGTCCTTTTTTTGTCTTAATGTTGCACCATAAAGTTTCTGTTTTGGGAGTCCTTGTTAATTCTTCGACACACACATGTAAATACATGAAACGTCAGGAGAGGGGAGTGCACGCCCCGAGCCATATGTGTAAATTTTGATTTAAATTTCAGTTTCCAGAGATTTAGGGGAAGGTGGGGTGAAACGGGCTCGTAAGGTAAAACGGGCTAGGTGCTCGTTTGGCATTTCTTGGTGTTTTGGTGGTAAAAAAAAAAAGTAACATTTTATGTCCCTCAAAAACATTCCTGTCATCTGAAAACCTTCGAAAATAGGCGGAAGCCTGAGATTGAGAGCATTGAATATTAAGATTCGCCTCCTCCATCCTTTTTCCAGAGAGGAAATGTGCTTAGGTTTATAAAGTGGATCTGTGATAGTATTATGGTTACA
This sequence comes from Hermodice carunculata, assembly GCA_964020975.1. Classification (NCBI taxonomy): domain Eukaryota; kingdom Metazoa; phylum Annelida; class Polychaeta; order Eunicida; family Amphinomidae; genus Hermodice; species Hermodice carunculata. The sequence goes on along the minus strand of OZ026616.1, from coordinate 12,499,480 downwards.
ACAGATGAATTTTGAATATATTTGTATCTCATGTGATCTTTGAGTTGAAAATAATTGTTTATTGTAAGGAGGGTAAAACGGACTCCCCCTAGCCCATGTTGCCCCAAAACAAAGCCTGTTTTACCCCGACATTAATTCAAATATAGTCATTAACGCAAGCCCACAGCTGGCAAATCCAACTTTAATTCAATAAAGACCAAAGTCTTACATTCATCACAGTAATTGGGAGAAAACTGGAACAAAATTTTATTGTTTTTTCACAAATTATGATAAGCTTGTTCCTGCCAAAGAATAGGGTGTGGGGCAAAACGGGCTAACTTTTGCTTATAGCCCATTATGACTGCACCCTAAAAAGAATCATGGACCCAAAGAAAGAACTATAGGCACCATGAAAGGAAAACATGTCCTAAACTTTTAAATATGCTTTCCAGGTAAAGTATATCTTTACTATATATAAATAGACATCAAGCAATAGTAATAGCCCATTTTACCCCATCCCTTGGGGACATCTTGTCAATTTGACAAAAATTTTAAAAATACACCTAAACGATTCATTTTGTGATAAATAACACCCAGCATGATATCTTGGTAGAGTTTGATGGTCAAGAATATCAAATTAAGTTTGTATGTTGCACGTTTTAACGATCATAGACCCTTTTCAGGGCGTTTTCTTAAGTAGCCCATTTTATTCTATGTTTGGCAGTGAGTTATCATTTTCTGGAGTGAAATCCAGAAATAGTAACTCACGGTAGGTCACATGACCTAAACATTGTTACAAGTGAATCGTGACGCGCCTGCGTCAGTGTCGTAATGCATTGACATTTAGACAAAATCAAACGTCCGCGAGCTATGCTTAATTATACGTCACGGGTGACGTTGAATAACTGCGATGAACGTCAATAAACACGGCACACCAGATTTGACATTTCCAAGTGAAAAGTCTCCGCTTCAAAATGGCGACACCTAAGCAACAAGAGCGACAATTTTTGCGGTAAATACTCGATTAAACATAGAATAAATAAAATCTTACATGGCAGTGAGTGAGTGACGATTTTTCTCTCACTCGGGATCGTTGTTGGTGGGGAAAAACACTCGTGACCTGCGGTCACTCGTGATTTTCCCCACCAACAACGATCCCTCGTGAGAGAAAAATCGTAACTCACTCACTGCCATGTAAGATTCTATATTTTCCTCACTTTCCGCTATGTTCAATAACAATGCAGATTTTTGCCTGGACAAATTTTGAAATGAGCTAAGTTTTTACGTTGGTTTATCAAAATTCTCATTTATGTTACTAAGCTAACGCAGACATGATTTAATACAGTACATTTGTTTGCTGAAACGGCACCAGGCTCCACTGCCTGTGGGCATAAAGTTATACCTTGTATTTGAGATTAGTTCGCCTAAATGACACCAGGTTGAAGAATAATTGTATCATGTGACTGTTCAAAATGGTGACGACCAGCTGTGAACTTTGAAAGACTGGCTTTCTCTTGACTGATTCTGAATGAAATAACTGGCTCATGGAAACGTGTTTTTGTCATTTCAAAATTGAAAACAACGGCTAATGCTCCAAGGTATCAGAAGATTATCAAATTTCGGAATGACAACTCGACGCGTACTGGCAATCTCCGATATACATGTAGACTTTACTGACAACTTAGAATTCGTTCGCAGCTGGAGCCCAGTCGAGTACTCGCAAGATGCGCTGCTCCTTGCCGGTGATGTGACAGACAAACTAGACCTGCTCCATTCTGTACTAGCGGACCTGAAGAAGACTTTTGCTGAAGTTTTCTTTGTGCCTGGTTGGTTCTTTCAGGGATGTGCTAATAGCACGTCCCTTGTTCTTTTAATGTAAATAAGAGACATGCGAAGGGTGCAAGACCTGCGTGTGTGCCGCTTTAAAAAAAAAAAAAAAAAAAAAATAAGTGTAGCTACCAGTTACCATTAGGTCAAAAGTAGCATTTTAAAATTATTATTATTAAATGTGGGGACAGGGTCAGGGAGGGCATGGACACTTCGTTATAGCTCCATGGGGAGGGAATAGAATGAATAGTCAATAGTACCGGTACTCCCCGCATGCTTGTTAAAATGTTGAGACTTTTAAATGTTCCTTTTCTTTTCTTACCAGGAAGGCAAACTTTACTGTTGGGAGGGAATCTAAAATTTACTTTGTGCTGTCCTGGTGACCTGGTCTTCAGGTTTCCTGATTTTCTGGCAAAGAAATCCACACATATTCATGGTCCAATGAGCACAGCACATTTTTAATGGATTACCTTACAACATGCACAGGAAGGCAATATGGAAATACATGTAGTGCAAAGTTTAAAGAACTTACCATGTGAAGGAAGGCCAAAACATAGATCTGCAAATCCCAATCCTACTGTGTAGGAAACTAAAGAAAAGAGATTTGATAAATACATATATAAATGTATTCATGCCATGGTTATTTCAATGCTGTGCAACACTTGCATCCAGTCATTACAGACCTAACATCAACAGGTCATAACTTAAGGTTATAAAAAATAAGACAAAGATCAGATAATAGAAAGTGCATTTTCAGCAAGCTGGTGTGGACTGGTAGAGTACCTGTCCATATGATGTAGTGAATTGACCAAGTGTACATTTTTTTTATAGCAAGATTGATAAAAACTGTGTAAATCACCATGCTATGGAGAATAAAAGAACACACACAATCCTCCTGGAACTCTGAGTATTGGTTATTGAAGAGTGGCTTCTTTTCAAAATTATTTTTTCCTACCAAGCCATACATTCAGTTAGCTACATTATTGGACATTCTTATATTGAGGAATAACAATGCATTTTGCAGCCAGGTGATCACAATGCCTGTTTAATACGCACAGCCTTCATTCATCAAAAACTGTCAGTTCAATGTCAAGTATAAGTACATGAGCATAATGTCAAAAATTAGTAACTTTTCTTCCTCTGTTTATGAAGGTGTCGAATATACCTTGTGATCATACTTCTGTTGGCCTGTCAGAAACTGGTTCATGTACTAGTACATGTATTGTAGATAGAAACGATTTAAAGCTATTCAATGGCAATGCTGCTAATAGAACAGTATAACAGTTGACCAAGCGTAATTTGTTTGAATGTAAATTATGCCAAAATCCATTTAGCTTTAACACTTTCAGTGCCATATTTTGGACTGAGTCAACAGCTTTTTTCAGCACCCAATCCATGCTGAGAAAAGCTGTTGACCTAGAGTATTCTGTCTGGAACTATAGACATACTGGTATGTGAATGAAGGGTCTTTTTATGAGGAAGACGAATATGGGATCCTAATGATAATTCAGACTTGTCTGACTTAAGTAGATTGACTTCAGACGTGATTGGCACTGAAAGAGTTAACAGATGTTAAGTAGAATCACTTCTTGGTGGCATGTATTGCTTGCTGCTCTGTCACAGAGTCAAGCTGACAATTGACCCCATTTTTTTTTTTTTTTTAAATCAAATAGTACAGAAAAACTATCTTGTGCCATATGATTTGAATCAGGGATGAAGAAAATGTGTCTTGGCATTTTGGTCACTTGTTGATTTCTTTGTTGTATATTTCATGTACATATGATACATAAACACAAATGTAGATTACCATCATCAGATTAAATATACATTTTTATTCTTACTCTGCACATGTACTACATGTGCATTCAGCAAACTTTTCATTAAGGAAATTATTTATTCAGTCTGTTTTTCATTCATTGAAAAGGTACACACATGAATTAGTCAACTATTGTAGACCAAGTGAACTTTAGGTAAAGTAAATTGGAGCAGCAATCACTTTCTTCACTCCATGCAGTAACTATGTGATTTATAATATGCTGTCATGTGGGTAAAAAAACAAAGGGTGAAATCATGATTTTAACAGGTGTAAAGTCTGAAGTGTGCATTGTAATAGGAGTACAAAGCAAAACAAGAGACTAGTCAAAACTCATACAAAAAAAAATAATAATAAAGCAAAGCTTGGGACCAGTCTGCATGAAGATTATGCAGTGGTGTGTCACATATCTACCCATGATAAATTTCAAAGTGACCATCTGAAGACAACCCTTCTCCTCCACCAGTTTTGGGTGGCCTCATAAAAGGGGATCACTGTTATGGCCAGAAGAAGCTGCAAGTGATATAAGCAGGTCTCCTTATAATTTAACTGAAACATTTCTTTAAGAAAATTAAAGGGAAGCAAATATTTTCTTGTATAAAAATAAAGGGAAAACAAACATATTATAGAAAGTGAAGTGGAAAACAGCCACCATTTTCAGGAGACCTTCTTATATGCTATATATGATCAAAATTTCAGGACAGGGATCTACATGTACATTCACCGTGTCATTTTCTGTGTTAACAAGCACCCTTCAAAGGCTTCATTTGGGTATGTACATGCAAGTCATGTTCAGTCAAGCAGGCAGTGGCACTAATTTTACTTTGTTAATTGTCCATCCAAATCTATCAGGATGCCTTGCAAGATGTCAAGTGCATGTGACCGTTCTCCGGCAGATTCGCTACATCTGTATTGGCTGGGTCGGTGCATGTGGTATCTTCCCATATGGTGTTTGGTGGATTTTCTGTATCTGCCTTGGTTGGTTCTCGGCCTTCAAGGCTCCAGTCAGGTGTTGTGTGCTTTGGTGTTATTCACAGGATTGGGAATGAGTAGCAGATCTCTTCAGTTCTTGTGATAGGCTGTACCATTTGTTGTTTGCACAATATATTGACATGGAGCTCGTGCTTTTTGTTGCACGGTTGTAGGGATCCACTTGCTGGACACTTGCATTTGAACCATGTTACCCATGCTAGGTGTGATAGTTCTTTTGTTTTGTTTTTTTTTTTTTTTTTGTTTTTTGTTTTTTTTTAGTTGTGATGGGGATGATCCAATTTGGGATTCAGACACTATGTTTTGCAGTTCAAGGAGGGATAAGTGTGGATCTCTTTGTCATTGCCTGCCTTTTTCAGTGTTTTTCACTGTAGTGTAACTATTTGAGCCTTTTTGTTTGGCTGAGGATGTGATGTGTGCGAACCCCTGTTGTTTTACTAAGTTGTGGAATTCAGAGCTTACTCCTTGTGGCCAGTCTATTACCTGATACAAGAAGGGGGGGAGGGTAAGGGGTTGTCCGTACTAGTGTACTGGGCATTTTTATTTGCCATACTAACGTACTGGAATTCTTTTAATTTCCGTACTTGGTACCAACAACAATTATTTGTACATTTTCTTATTTTCTGTACCCTGTATTAGGGCAAAATTATCATTTGAACCAGGACCACCCCCACCCCCACCTCCCCACCCCCAAAGGAAAACAAAAAAAGGTCCTGTATATTTGGTGTCTGGCAAATAGGGATTTCTGTGGAGTTACCACCTGGCAACTGGTGGTATAGTACTTGTGTACTCACTGAAACTGTGTGGTAGTCCACTAGAAGTATAGGCTCTTTGCAGTGGAGTTGGCCTGTGCCAAGGACATGAAGGTGCATCATGTTGACTCAGGGACTCCTTTTGCTGCATATTTCTGTGCATTGGGCAGGTTGAGCACTGGTGCACCCTGTCTTCAATTTGTGATATGGTACCAAGTCAAAACATGATGTCACACTCACAGCATAATTGTAAGATTCATTTTTCTATGCCTATGTGGCTGTCATTAATAAATCATTAAATGCAGCATACATGTATTTAATTGTTTTTAGTAAGGTTGGACTCAGAAGCTTGCAACCATGCAGGATAATGCTATTTACTTCACAGAGCTTCAGAATGAATGTTGATTATGTGTTGGGGGTTTGTTTTCCTCATCTGGCCATCCTTGTAGGCCATTAGTTTCCCTGCCTGCAAACCACAGCCTTTAGCCCACCTCAAGGGCAGCTGGTTCTTACAAAGCCCTTGGTTTACTTTTGATGTGTATATGGTCCTGTCTAATTACAGCTATCAGCTAGGATAAACATCCTGGAGAAAGTAGGTTCTAAGAAGGTCACAGCATCAGCCACCAGCGGAGACACCTCCTGGGTGGTGGTGATGTACTGTCTGTGGTAATTGGGGCCCAGTGGGGGATTAGGAGGATCATAAAGGGAGGCTTGCAGTGATATGCTAATGACGTTTCCCTGCATGACCATTTCTAGGGATTGTAAACCTTAGGGCCGATTTTTTGTTTTGTTTTGTTTTTCTTTTAATTTTATGGGTCGTTGTTGTTGTTTTGTTTTTGTTTATGTTTTTTTTTCTCCAATTGCTGGTCAATAGCAAAGGCCAGAATTAGCTTTAAGGTGTGTATTGACCCCAATACACAACTGCATACACAAACATTTGGAGGGCTAGAGCTGTGTTTTCCCATTAGTTTGTATGTTAAAGCAACTTTAAATAAACTAGTCACTTTTGTAGCTGTTGTTATATGATTTTTTGAGGTATTTAATTATGCATCTAGATTTACTGTCCGAAATTTGGTGTTTCTATATGCAGTAGTTTTCAAGTAATTAAGTTGAAAATTACAATGTAAAGCAATGGGAATACACAACCCTAGCCCTCCACTGACTGCAGTGCCCTCTTTTATGCAGTTCTTGAACCTTCTGTTCTTGCCCAGGCAGAACAATGTTGATTTAATGTAAACAATTTATTGAAACGATCAGGCAAGAGGCCCAGGCCTCACTTACAGTCTTCTCATTAGGACCATGTTGACCTGAAGGGTCCCATCAGATTCCACCCCGTCTGTGGTGATCACCACCTGGCTATGTAGTTTGTAACTTCGGAGATTATCAGTCACAAAAATATCCTTGCCTGGATAACATATAGATCTTGCAGGACTGTCACTTTAGCATGAGTCTGTTAATGGGTGGTGAGTGTCAGGAGTTTATTGAAAATGGCAAATAGTGGCTTCTGGTCTGTCTCCACAGTAATTTCTTTTCCGTAGATTTGGAATTTTGGGCAGCCAAATGCTGGGGACAAGAGCTTCTTTTTTAATCTGAGTATGATTTTCTCCTGTTTTTTTCGTCACCTTTCATGCATGTGTACACAACCTGAGATCCATTTTGTAAAGATGGTGTCTATATGCAGTTTTCCCTTTAAACTGCCTACAGCCACTGTGACTGGCTTTGTGATGTCATGGTGTGCTAGTATCTGGCCAGAGCTTAGTATTGCCTGTTCTTACTCTTTTTTCCCAGTACCATAGCACATTCTTCTGCAATGGTCTCACTGGTGGATAACATGGAGCAGTGACCTCTGCCAGATAGGTAGAAACTTTCAAAGATACATCATCGTTACCCAGCCTTTCTTTGCATGTCAGGGTTTAATCTAGGCTTTGGGGAAAGGGGCCTTTTTGGAAGAAAAAAATTGGGAAGAAATTTTGTATGTTTTGAAAATCCTGCATGATTTTACATAATTCCATAGGATTGGAAACAAAGTTCAGGCCTTTTCTTCAAATTGGGGGGGGGGGGGGGGGGGGGGAAGGGCTGGGCCTGAAACTATGGTAGATTAATCTCTGCTTGTATCTTTGTTGTTTGAAGATGGTTGAACTATTTGTTCAATGCCCATGATATTGTCAGGATTTGGCTTAACTGCATTTGTTCAGCCAAGCTGTCTGGATCCACCTTATGCCAGGTCACTGTTACAATAGTGATAGGTGGGATCATAGATACATGTGGTGCTGCCACCAGGTGGTCATGCAACACATCATATATATGAAACTGACAAATGTGCATGACCTATCAAAATGAGTTTCAAATCCTATAACCCACAATGTCAGACTTAGCACACACATATACATGTATGTGTGTATATATAATTCCTTCTGTCAAATTGAATAAGGACACAAATTAAAATAGACCACTGAAATCTATTAAGTGTTTGGGTTTTTTTCGGCAGAGAACAGGCAGTTAAAAAAACGCTGACAAAAAAACACATGCACACAATCAAACAGACCCCCCCCCCAAAAAAAAAACTGTGAAAAAAATTGAAAAATAAAAAGTAACACTGCCCAGCCTGAAAAGAAATGAAACAAAACATTTGTTGGGTGGGAGTGAAAAAAGGAATCTTCCACCTGCCTTGGTTGACAAGAAAGATGGAAGTGGAAAATAAAACAAATTTCCCACTAGGGGTACCACAATTGTGATACACTACATATAACATTCATCAATGAGAAACTCATTACCTGTTAATTAGCATGTGAAGGGCAGAAAGTGACTGATCTTTCACAATGTAACTCAGCTGCAAGGAGCGTACCAGTATGTAAACGGAACTGTTTTAATGACATTTATTAAAGCAGAAAAGTCAGGAGTTACTAATAAAAAAAAAAACAGAATCAATTGATTATTTTGCAAACAAAATGCATGCATATACATTTACTGTGTAGTAATGTCAGTCTGTGTGCATGTCTATCTGCCTACCTACATGGGTGTATGTACAAGTCAGTTTAAAGACGGGGTTTTCGATACCATTTAGATGCTAGCTGTCACAAAGCTACTTGAAAAATTTCTTTGATTTCAGGAAATCATGACCTGTGGGTTCGTGACAATGATACTCATGCTGACTCTATTGCAAAGTACCAAGCAATTCTGAAGGTGTGTGATGCAACTGGCGTGCACATAAGACCGGCCAAGTTCCAACTATCCTTGGAAGATGACGTATGGATTGTACCTCTGCTGTCTTGGTATGCCACTCCAGAAGAAGATGCAGACGATTCTCTGTATGTATCCCCACGCAGTGGTAAGGAGGATGAAGAACTGAACTACCAAATATGGATGGACAATCATCTGTGCAAATGGCCACACCTGAATGGAGTTTCTAGATCTAAATACTTCGCGAATCAGAATGGAGAAGCGCTGAATCGTACCTACAATGCACCTGTGATATCTTTCAGCCACTTTCTTCCACGAACTGACCTCATAATGGCCTCGACAGAAGATAACACTGCCATAGGTAAAGAGCGTCAGAGGTTAGGCCTTGAGCCACTGGGGGCAAAGAAAGGACAAGGGGCTCTCGACGGTTTTAATTTCAGCAGGTATGCGGGTTGCAAAGTCTTGGAGACGCAGGTTCGCCAGCTAGGATCAGCAGTGCATGTACATGGCCACCAACACAGAAACAGGGACAGGACCATCGATGGTATACGCTATGTGTCACATTGCCTGGGCTACAACCGGGAACGGAAGGAAGGGTTAATTTGGGGTATGCATGAATGGAATGGTCCAAAGCAAGTTTGGCCCCCTCCAGACCCCCCAGGAAACTGAATGCTCTTTTCGAATGTGTACATGGCGTCCTTTCCATTGTTTCATAACTAATGGAGTGCTGCATCAGAATGCTGTTCTGTTGAGCTGTACTTAAAAAAAATATTCATCACGTTTATATCATGTACAACATTGAGTGTACATTCAAACTGATTAACCCTTCCGGTGCCAAGTTTTGATAGAGGCAACAGCTTTCCTTGGCATGCTTTGGAAGCAATGTGTCTAAAGTGTGCCCAGGAAAGCTGTTGACCTGGGAGACATACTTATGGTCTCCACAACTGTAGGCATGCTGGTACTTGAATGAAAGGTGGACTTATAAAGAATATGAATCAAGTGTTATCATTTCAGTTCAGAGAACATCAATGTGTCAAAATTGGCAGAAAGAGTCCAGAGACATCTCCTGCCAAACTGGTTTAACCAGCAATAAAATGTAACAGGCACATAAGAATGACACGAGCATGATCTAGCATTGTTGATGGCACGTTAAGGTCTTCGTCAACTGACAACACATCTATACCTTCAGCATGATATAGCCACTATGCAATCATTGCAACATTGTTCTATAATAATCTGTATAGCAACAGCTTATGCTGCATTTTTCACCATGTTGTTCGACTGGCAGTAAGAAATAAACCTCGCCTTGCAGAGGCAGGCTTGAAAAAAGTACAACCATAATTATGTGATGGAACATTATGAAAGTACAAGTGGCCAAACTTTAATAAATGCTTCCAGCCAGTTATGCAGATGGCCCAAATTTTTTATCACAGTCATGTTTTGTTGTAAATGTATAAACTTAAAAGTTTTATATAGTGAAATTGTACAAATATTTGGCTGGTTGGGGGGGGGGGGGGGGGGCTCCTCAAACTCAAAACAAGCACTACCTTAATTTTTTTTTTTCAGTTACATGACAAGAACTTTTAAATTGGCACTCCAAGATATATCTATAGCATCATAATAGTTTTCCTGTACTAAAGCTGAACAACAAACAATTATCACTGCTTTTTGAGCCAATATCAACTCTGTTGATCACATCTCTCATTGAGGGTATACCAGTTTGCCTTTTTGTAGTGAACACCTAAAGACAATGCCACCAGAGCGTTTGTCCCATACAAGGTGTTAAAACAGGGAGTCACAGTGAACCACTCTCTCAATACCAAGTGCAAACTTCTACATGTCATGTGGCCTATAGTTTTAAAGCCAGGGATTATCCACGCCTTGGTCTTGCAGTATTGTTGGGAAAATATAAGCGCAGAATACTGGATCCATTTGTGTCATTTTAGCTTTTTAACACACTGCTTGAAGTTGGAACATCTGAGGTGCTACTGATAAAAAGAGTGCAACAAATATAACATTTATCTGCAATGTGCATTGTAAAACAACAATGAAAGATAATAATGAGGCATTCAATATTGTCTTTTTAAAGTTTACCTGTACCCGGTGCCTGAACATCTGATAGCATTTTCCTGAACAACAGAGAATGGAATAGCTTTAAATTTGACACAAAGAAATTTGAAGTTTATTTTTTAACTGATTCGGAAATTTAGGAAATTCACTATCCACTTGCCCATAATTTTAACATAAAACTAAAAGGCCAACATGATGAACATGTTCAATCACCCGAGTGATTTTCCAGAGAATGTCAAGAAAAAACTTCACCCATAGAGATCCACATGCTGTTAAAGATTAAAGACATGGCAGTCCAAAACAAAAACAACACCTTCCACCCCCCACCCCCTTTGGTTTTTAGCTTTGCTGATTTGTCGGTACACAGAGCCTATGAAATCAGTTTTATGTCCGTCAGTTCATCCATGTGTCCAGTAGTTTTTACATTTTCGACTTTAAAAATCATTGATTTAGTACATGGATAATTCCTAGGTGATCCTTTACCAAATTGGTGAAATAGATGAAGATGCAATAATTTTAGTCCTGCCGACCTGAGGTCGCAGAGATAAGATCTGTTATATCTACCCTTATGTCCATCCATTTTTTATGCCCGCACCAAGGCGGGGGGGTATAGATTTGCCCTTGTCCATCCGCCCGTCCATCCAACATAAAAATGGTCACATTTGTGTCACGTTTATCTCCAAAAGCATTTGAGGTACAACCATGAAACTTTGTGGAAACATCTATCAATATATGAAGGCATGCACCTGAGGTTTTGTTTGCCTCTTGTGTTGACTATGCAGTCTTGATTAATCATTCATTAACTTAGAGAAAATGTTGATTCAACATTAGAATTGTCTCATTTGTGTCGCATGTACATCTCAAAAAGTATTTGAGATTCAACCATGAAACTTTGTGGAAACATCTATCAATGTATGAAAGTGTGTACCTCGGATTTTGTTTTTCCCTTCGATGAATTATCTTGTGTTAATTAATCATTAATTAACTTAGGGAAAATGTTGATTCGACATTAGACTTGTCGCATTTGTGTCGCATGTATCTCAAAAAAGTATGTGAGGTCTTACACCAGTTACATTTCATATTCTGTCCAATGCTGATGGAGGCAATGACAGGTGGGGGCGTCTGTGTCCGTTAGACAGTTTTCTACTTTTGTGACTGATACAGCATACCTGTCAAGTCTCCCCCATAAGGTGGGAGTCTCCCACTTTTTCCTCCCATTTTTTTTATTTACGTGCAAAATTTTGAAAATTTGGCAGAATCTCCCCCATGAAAATTTTGTATTTTCTATTATATTCTTTGTTAGAATACAAATCTCCCCCATGGATTTTTCAAATTGACAAAAATCTCCCTATTTTGAGGTGTGGAATGTTGACAGGTATGATACAGTCTACAGTTTTCAAATAAACTCCTTGTGACTTTCAGGACTTATCAGGGTATGAAAATCAAGGTTTCTGCTTAAAGTATCAATATTGGTGGTGCCACCGATCATATTATATAATATGTGGCCCAAAATGTGAAAATTTTGAGAATACTGTTTTCCAAAGGGTTTTTAACTTTTCCATGAGTCATCGCGAAACTTGGTAGGAATGTGGATCACACCAAAAGACAACCCCCCCCCCAAAAAAAAAAACAAACGAATAACAAAAACAAAATACATCAAAATTTGGTGGTGCTACCTGCAGTATTATGAAAGATACAGACCAAAATGTGTTAAATGTTAAATTCAATATTTTTGAAAAAGAAGAAGGCTAATGATACAAAATGTGCTACAAATGTTTATCATATGTTGACATTTGATATTGCATAAAATAGATGCCCTTTACCAGCTTTCTCGAGGTCATGGAGGGAGTACATTTTTATTTTGTATTTTTTTGATAGTAATTACATTTGAACTTGACATATATCCATATACCGTTGCAGTAAGGTTTTACAGACAGAAGTCTTATGATATGTGGAATCCTGATGGTATTAATTGGAACTAACATCGTAGGAACTACAAAATTTACACCAAATATATGTAAGGCCAATGGTCAAATTTTACGAAATTTGCATGACCTGGATCTATTTTTCGAGGTCATTAAGCACATAAGTAAAGGACACTAAATTCAATATGTTGAGAAAGAATCAGGTTAACGACACCAAATGTGCTACAAACGTGCATCATATGTAGAAATTGTTATCCTAATTTTCCACGGGTATTTGTCTGTTTAGCCTATTTTTTTTTTACTTCCCCAGAAAAACAACTAAATAGATTGGTTTTAAATTTTAACAAAGTAAAATAGTCACTTAATATGGTGCAATGTTTACACTGAATGAGGCTGGAATGCAAAGACAATGTTGTGACAGTAGGACTGGTTTCCCCAATATACCTGGATCATCGGCTACTGCAGTAACAGAAAACTGCATGTCATATTTGTACTGGACAGTGTCCATGTATCTGATCTCATTTGGGTATGTGTGTTATGCAATTTTGTTGTTTCTTTTTTTTCTTTTTTTTTTTGTTGTTGTTTCTTGTCCAATGAAAAATGGCCCACCCATCTAGGTGGACAGATAAGGTGAATCGTGTAAGTATTTTTGTTTGTAAACATTTTACTGGTTTGTGGATAAGCCTATGAATATAAAAAATTGTTGTATGACAAGGCTAGTATGCTTATCTGCCAATGACATGTAGGCTGAATGGCTCAGCTGTACACAATTGATGGGTCCAATGCTCCTCCCTAGTCAATGGAAGTTGCAATGTTTTTTGCAAGTCAGGAGAAGTCTATACAGTGGTACCTCTCTTGAGAGACCCCTCTAATGAGAGACCGCATATCTTTATAAGACCGCTCTCTCAGAACACTGTGCTATCTTTTCCATGTCGTACCTCTAATGAAAGACCACCTGTTTTGAGAGACCACATTTTAACCAGCCATAGGGGCGGTCTCTCAAAAGAAGTACCACTGTAATGTATTCCACAATTTGGACTTGCAGGTTCTAATTTTGTTGATCCAGGAGAGCAAAGTGCCATCCCAGAGGTTGGCTCACATCTTTTCTAGTGATGTAATAAAGATGTTCAGGAAGTGTGTCTCTCAGAAGTCTTTTTGTTTGTCCTGCATACTGTTTATTGCAGGTTAAGCATGTGATGATGTACATGTAAATGAGGTTGTTATGCCTACATGCACCACCCGAGTGGGTTGTATATGAATTCTTTGGTTTTAGTGCTTCCTACCCTGCTGGATGTATTTATTAGCCTGGAGTATTTGCAATTTGAAATGTCACAGCGTTGTTGTTCTTGTGCACCTCTGATTTTTCTTCCTTCTGTAACCAACAACTGGCTCGTCTTGGAGTCGGCACTGGCATGTCTTGAAGCCATGATCCTTCCCCAGTTTCTATTTTATTATAGTCCTCCAAGATGGGAGGGCTGGGTTATAGTGACTAACTAGGAATAGGTTATCCTTAACCGATAATGTGGCCACCAGTTAATAAGCATGTTTGGGGAAGTGCATTAATACCAACTATGTATGGACTAAGAGAACAATATTTAATTGAAATGGCATTTGGTCTTTAATAGTACATGAATTATTTCCATGAGGCAAAAATGTATATTAATTTAGGGCAACTAGTGTAATAACATTGCACTGTAGTGTCAGGTCCACTTCCTTCACACTCTGTGACCCTGGGCAGTTGTACAGGGGTTTCAGCCAATCAAAACCCAGGTTAGTCTAATATCACTGAATCCTGTTTGTGACATCTTAGTTCAGACACTCCACGATACACTGGTATGTAGTAGGAGAGGTCACATTTAGCAAATTTGTGTGTACATGTACATGTATTGGGTTGAATACACAACCCAATACATCAATAGGAAAGGTCAGAATTATCTCTAAGATGTGTATTCACCCCAATACACAACTGACTACACAAACATTTGGAGGGCTATAGCGTTGTGTTCCCATTAGTTTGTATGTTAAAGCAACTTTAAATAAACCAGTCACTTTTGGAGCTGTGGTTATATGATTTTTGTGAGGTATTAAGTTATGCATCTAGATTTACTGTCTGAAATTTGGCATTTCTATATGCAGTACTTTTCATGTTACTAAGTTGCAAATTACAATGCAAAGTAATGCGTATACACAACCCTAGCCCTCCACTGACTGCAGTGCCCTCTTGTAGGCAGTTCTTGAACCTTCTGTTCTTGCCCATGCCCATTTCTTTGGGCTACAGCTATATACATGGATTTCCATTGGATTAACTTCAGTAGGGTTCTAATTACCTCCTTGCCTGGAGTCTCAGGCCAAGCTCAAATGCATTCGGGCAAGTTCATTGGAAAGTATTGTTTCCCATCGGGCAAGTTAACATTTGGCAGTTTAGAAAAAAAAGAAGAGAGAGAAAAAGAGAAATCATTTATTCTCGGGCTTAAAAGTTGCAGATGTTTACCTCCCAGCACACACTGTTGGCAACTTATCTGTGTAGTGCAAGTGGGATATTCTTTGTGGAGCTATTGCATCAAGACCCCTGAACAAACTTGGTAGAGGCCCACCCTACTGGTTTGAATGAATCGCATGTCAAGCTTAATGAACCTGGACACACAAATTTCGATATGTCCTGTTTCGAAATATTGAAAACAACCAATCTAGTTGTTCAGTTTATTTTATTCCAACTTGTAGTGATTTACTTTATTATTTCTGGAAGGTGCTGATGTTTCAGGACTCCAGTCAATGGCACTAATTTTCCGAGAATTGTATGCATAAGTGTGGCCTGTGGCACAAGAAAACTAAATAGCTCTAACATTTTTAGCTCAGGTGAATTGTCAGTCAGTTGAGCTTATCCTGTGGTCCTCTGTCCGTCGTCAACAATTCACATTTTCGACTTCTTCTCTAAAACTGTGAACCAGATTCACTTTGAACTTGGTGAGGATGACCCTTGGGTGGGCCTCTAACAAGTTTCTTCAAATGGTGACACTTTAGTGATTTTTTTTTATGAGTTTTTCTGTTCTTTTCGGGGGGAAATGTTAAAAAATCTTCAAAACTGCTCACCCAATTGCTTTGATATCACACAGGAACACTTCTAGCTCTTAATTTGTTTACCAGGTGGTGCTGTGATTTTTTTTGGTGTGTTTTTGGTATTTTCAACTTCTCCAGAAACATCACTCAGATTAAGCTGAAACTTAGTGGATATGCTTCTTGTGGAAGGGTCAAACAAAGGTGGTCACTAGGTTGCACTGCTGTGGATTCCTGTGCTACCCACATTTGCAACTTCTTCTCTGAAACTCTCAGCCAGATTTACTTCAAACTTGCTGGCAATGTAGCTTGTTAGGGTTTCTAACAGGTTTCTTCAAATGGTTATGCTTCAGTGATTTTTGGATTTTTTTAATGATTTTTGGGGTGGGGGGGTGGGTGAGTGGCAAATCTTGAAAAAATCTTCTCCAAAACCACTCATCCAATTGCTTTGATATCACACAGGAACACTCTTAGGGACTCTTAGTTCTTAATTTGTTCACCAGGTGGCACAGTAATTTTTTTCTTTTTTTATGATTTTTGTCTGTTTTTTCTATTTTCGACATTTCCAGAACCATCACACAGATTTAGCTGAAATTTGGTGGATAGGCTCCTTGTGCAAGGGTCAAACAAGTTGTTTGCCAGGCGGCACAGCTGTTGATTCCTGATTTTTAACGTTTTTTTCAATTTGGGCACATGTACTTAACACTAATTGCACCATTCTGATTGATTACTATATAAGTCGATGGGCATTCTAATGCTAATTCACATTTTTTTACTTCTTCTCTGAAACCATCAGCCAGATTGACTTCAAACTTGGTGGCAATGTACCTTGGGTGGATCTCTATCAAGTTTTGTCAAATGGTCATGCTCCAGTGGTTTTTCGATTTTTTATGATTTTTTTGGTGAAAATCTGTTTAAAAAGTTTTAATGAGAAGTTTAACATGGGAATTTCTTGTAATGCTTAGAACTGAAATAATTTTAGCCAGATTTGTGTCAAACTTGGTAGACAGGAACTTTTGATAAGTGTCGGCCTATTTTGTGCAAGTGGTCATGCTCCACTAATTTTTGTATCTTGACCTCATTCCCAAGGTCACAGGACAACTAACAAAATTTTCTGTTCACTTTATAACTTGAGATCTATTTTAGTTAGGACTTTGTGTTGGACATGTTAATGTTTCTCTATGAAGATCATGCTTAGACAGTACACGAGTAACCTTGACCTAATTTCTGGGGTCACAGTGCAACATACATGAATTTTACTCTTCACAATAGCTTGAGAACTTAGTGAACTAGGACCTTGATGTTGCATATGTTTGTGTTCTTCCAGAAAGGTTATACTTACTCAGTACATGGGTGACTTTAAACCTTTCCTGGTCAGTGGCCCAAGTACCACAGAGAGATCCTAGCGAGGCACAACATTGTGCCCCATTGGTCCATCAGTGTAAAAGCTGTTGACAGAGTGCTAGAGAAAGGGTTCTGCCCTGGCCCTCAAGGTGGTCGCAATGGCCGACTTGTTCCCCTTGATGATGCAAACCTTCATGTGCCCCTCCTCGTCCGACTTGGCAAACAGTCTGTGATCTGCTGGACCATAGCCTCCAAGGGCAACAGTCCCTTTGCAGAACAGCACACAGCAAATTTATTCCAACATGAGTCATAGATCTTTATAGAAGACTTACATAGCTTTCCGTGGGCATTAACCTGCTCAGCCACTCCCTTTGAGAAGCCGGCTGAGGCAACCTCCAAGGCGATAGTCTCCAGATGTGAAGCCTGAGAAACTGCAGGTTGTGGTTGAACTTGTTTGAGCCTGGTTATTGGAGCAGTTGCAGAAGAGCAGAAAAAGCCCAAGGCAGCTCCGTGCTCAACTCCCAGAGGTCCAAGGACCATTCCCCCTGCCCATCAGGGGCCCACAAGAAGGACTTCTGACTGCTTCTCCCATATCTTGTGCAACATTGTCGGCAGAAGCGGGGTTAGAGGAAAGGCATATGCCCACATCCCCTGCCACGAAATTGACATGGCATCTGTGGCCCAAGCCAATTCATCGTGAAATGGGAGCACAAAGGTGTTGATCTTGTGATTGTCCCTGGTGGGGAAGAGATCAATGTTTGGTTGGCCCCAAAAGGCCCAAATGGCTTCCAGCACTGTGTGGGATTCAGAGACCACTGGGTCTGAATCACCTGTGATCGGCGTGAGAGCAGGTCCACCTTAACATTCCGGCAACCCAAAATGTGCTGACATTGGATTCTGGCACCATACTGACGGCATCAATGCAAGATTGACTTGGCCAGGGAGAACAGCCTCTTTGACCTGGTACCTCCCTGCTTGTTGATATATGTGACTGCCATATGGTTGTCGTACATCACCAGGACCTGCTTATTCTCCACCTGTATCTTGAACTGGAGAAGGCACAACGAATCACCTACAGTTGTGGCTAATTAATGGCAAACCACTACCACAGAGGAGGCCATTCACCTGAGGCTGTCACAGAGTCCAAATGTGCTCCCCAGCCCCAAAGGCAGGCCTTGGTAAACAGGGTCACCTCAGTGTTAAACAGCACCAGGGACTGCCCCGGCATCATGTTCATGCGATGAGACCACCAACTCAGAATCAGCCGATTGTATGGCTTAATCAAGATATGCTGGGACAAGAGCCTGCTCTATTGATTCCACTGATTCCAAAAACTGAGTTGAACAGACCGACAATGAAGCCTCCCCCAGGGGAACCTGAGAGTCCATGGCTACATCCACTGACATGCCGATGGGGCTAATGCCCTCTTGAACCTGTTCAAAAGGGAGTCCAGCCACCTCCACCTGTCCTCTGACGGGCGACAGATGAAAGGGACCTTCAAAATTGAATCCCCAGAAAAAAACGAATTCCCTCATATGAGTCAGACTGGACTTAGGGAGATTTACAATGAGGCTTAACTTTACACACAAATTCAAAACAAACTGCATGTTCAGGAGAAATAGGCCATGGTCATAAGACAGCAGGAGCCAATCGTCCAGATAGACCTGCAACGGATCCCTTGATGGTACATAAAAGCTGCTACCTCGATCATGACCTGAGTAAAGATGAGTGGTGCCTGCGCCAGGCCAACTGGGAGAGCATGGCACTGAAGGACTCCTCCATCAACCATGAAACACAGAAATTAGCATGTAGCTATGGAGGTATGAAAATAAGTTTTTTCATGTTTATTAAGGTTAGCCAATCATCCTGTCGCATTGCTGCCATGATGGTGGCTGGAGTCCCCATCTTGAGGTGCTGTACTACAAGATACATGTTGAGACATGATAGGTCGATCACTGGTGTGTGCCCGCACTCCCTTATCAGCACCAAAAAGGGACAACTGTTAAAGCCTGGGGACCCAACATCGAACACTGGTTGAATGGCTGGTTTGTCCACAAGCTTTTGCATGGCTTCACAAAAGAGCTCCCGTTCTGCCTCTGGGCAAAGAGAAAATGAGAAGGGAACTCTTGAAACTGGAGGATTGCCCTCGGCAAGCTCAAGTGAGTAGCCATAATGGAATGTTCCTGACAAAAACATCGTCCATTATGTGATCCCATTGGTCGGTCAACGACACTAGCCCCTTGCCTACCAACAATTCCCAAGGAAGTGAAGAGGGATGGCTGACCTGTGGGCCACAGAGGCGCCAGAAGAGACTGACTTCGAAGGCTGGCCACCCTTCTAAGTTGGCTTTGGCCTCCGACACTGTGGCTTTTGCTGTTTCCTGGGTCTATGCCAGGACATAGCAGACTGACGGGAGGAAGCTGCTCTCTTGAGCGACTTCACACCCCACAGCAAAGCCTCATCTAGAGACTTTTGCTGCTTCCCTTTGGCCATCTTGTCTGCCCTCTCGAGGAGGGGAACCACCCCTGACAGAACAGCCAGAAACCCAGAACCTGGCTTCTCTGTCATAGAGGGAGACCGATCCACCCGATCTACGACCTCCTTGGCTGAAACTGTTGATTTTGGAGCTTTTGCCCATTCCACAGCCACCAGAAGTGGCCGAGACTCGGCCTCCTTCTGCTCCACGGCCAGGCAGGAGAAACAAACGCTTCCCTCTTCTTCTTCGGAATCCTCACTCAGGAAGGTCGAGTAGTTCAGGTGCATAATGTCCTCGGTCATGGGACAATCCTCCGGATTGTCTCCCAATCTGAGGAGCAAATCCACGAGCTCCTCTTCCTCAGTCTTTGCTTTTAGCGTTTGGATGAAGTCCCAACATGAAGTCCCTAGCCTCAGCACCATACTTAGACTGCAACTCTCCCACACACAGAGTCTCCTCTGGCAAGATGCCAACAGGAGCTCCCCAATGGGATTAGGTGACACTGGCCTGCTGGCATGCACGAGGCAAATAGGCCTAGGGGCTGGGGTAGCGACAACTGCTGCAACCTCTTGCACTGGCCCTTTTGCCGCCAAAGACATGCAACCCTTAGCCTCCGTGGAGGTAGGCTCAGGTGCCCAGCCCACTGTCACATCTGCATAGGTAACCATGGAGGGGACCTCCCAACCGAAGAAAGATTGACCTCCTGATCAATCTCCCTTGGGGTGGGAGAAGATCCCGCAGCCTGCAACTCAGCCTGATAGACTCCCTGGGTGGGACTAGACACTTGGACAACTGATCCACGTGCCACTGTACCACTCTCTGGAACGGGACAAAGCCATCGAAGGCCCCTCAAGAGGCACACTGCCCTCTCACTCAAAAACGGGCCTCCATCTAGCGAACCTCAGGTCAGCCCTGTACACTCTCTGCCACTGATAGGTAGTCCATTGTCAACAAACATCGCATGGACTCTTTTCAGTGTAGAAGACACTGCTCCTGCACATGCAGGACCAGCATTGCAGGATGGTATTCCAACATGCCATCTTGTGATGGTTGGCATCTCAATGGACGTCCAACTCCATAGCCAAGTTCTAATGGATCTAACTGACTACATAATCCCTGAACAAACTAAACCGAAGATAGGACCAGTTCCTGGGGACCTAACAACTATCTCATGAGGAAAGAAGCCACCACAAAAGTACCGAAAAGGTAAGAGAATAGCCGGGCTTCTAACAAAACACGTCCACCATAAATGGATGCCGGAGTAGGAAACTGCTATGCGCATGCTCGCTGGTATGCATTACTACTGCCAGGGGTGCTGTGCCACACAACAGGGCCCAGACCGCAGTCTCTGCAGCATCATGGATTGGCACTGGTCCCACGGAAAATTTATGGGAGCGCGGAAAAGCACCTAAAGTGTGTGGAGACCAGCTTAAGTGACCTATGGTGTTGTGATGTGTCTTTAATATTTTCATTTTTATATGTACCACAAGCAAGACCGTGGCAGCTTATTTTTGTGTCAATATACCTGGTTTCACATTAACTCGGTGAACAACCGAAACATAAAGGCACTAAGTTGCTTCCATGTCCAATCGCACTCACAGAGGTTTCTGTCAATGAAGTGCAGACTCCTTTCCATGTAGCCTACTTGTTAATAGCAATTAATGAAGACTTGGCAAGTGCCAAGGAGGCAAATGTGCCAGTTTACAAATAATAAAATGTTGTTCCATGTATCGAGAGGCCTGTATACTGAGTGGTGAAGCACTCAACAGTGTGGCCGGTTTTGTTCTTAAATGGACTCTTCAGAGACAGAGTTGTAACAGACACAAACACCGGTATTTATACCCTTTCATTACTAGCCGTAGTGACCTATTGTTATATTGTGGTGTTACACTTTTTGTGTGTGCATAGCATTGGCTAACTGTTGGATCAACGCATTAGCTGGTGGCCAAGATAGCATGTGTAATCTGTCAATAGAGAACACCACATGATCTCTGTTATGATGTAATTCTTGCAGGGAGAGCCCATGCTCTCCCTGTCATTCTCTGTGGAAGGAGTGCCTCACGTAAAGGGAATGGCCACAAGATACAAGGACATTATAATGTAAATTATGTGTGTACATATGCAAGATAGTTAATATGCATTGATGTACATCTGATTGGGAAGAAATAGTCCTAATAAAAAGTGTGGTAGTGTGTATACAAATTAAATTAACCTGTTGGATATTTGTCACACCATGTCAAGGAAAAGCAAGCAAGGCCAAGGCAACTGAAAATTTAATTTTTTGAGAACTCTTTTAGCCCTTCAAACAAGATATGAGCACCGATTAAATAGGCAGTGATATGAAATGGTTAATTTTGTATAGACGTAGGCCTAGGTCTGCATGTGGAACCAGGGAGACATTGTTTCCTTTGCTCGTTTCTGTCACCTGATCTACTGCTCCTCGCGACTCCTCAACATTTTTACCCCTATAGGCCCATATAAGCCTGGAGGGTATTGCTATATGGCTTGTGTGTGTGTGAATCCGTAAATCCATCAGTGTGTCCCTTCTCTTTGCGTGCCATGTCAGAAGAACCAGATAAGCTGAGATCATGAAACTTTTTAGTTGATCACCCTTTTTGAAATTTACATCAAGTTCAAAGGACAATGACCCTGACCTAATTTTAGTGTTATCTATAGATCAATTCTCTATGAATTTCTTGCATGCAATATCAGAACCACAATTGATAGGATCATGAAAACATTTACAGATAATCACCCTTGTAAGGGTCTTAACCAAGTTTGAATGACAGTGACCTTGGCATAATTTGAAGGTCATCAGAGACAATTTTAAGGTCACCTATGTCAATTCTGCATGAATTTCTTGCAAGCAATATCAGAGTCACAATTGATAGGATCATGAAACATTTATAGATAATCACACTTGTAAGGGTCTTCATCAAGTTTAAAGGATAGTGACCCTGACCTAATTTGAAGGTCATTTTTCTCTTTAATAAATGTCTTGTACATGAGATCTTAAGAACTTGATAAGATAGGGTCATAAGACTTTTACAGTTAATCAACCTTGTAAGAGTGTAGAAACGGATAAGCTGGGATCATGAAACTTTTTAGTTGAGTGCCCTTTTTGAAATTTACATCAAATTCGAAGGACAATGACCTTTATTCAATTTTAAGGTCACCTACGTCAATTCTCTGAATTTCTGGCATGCATAATCAGGAAAACCGGAATTACTAGGATCAGGAGGCATTTACAGATAGCTAGGCCTAATCACCCTTGTAAGGGTCTTCATCAAGTGTGAAGAACAGTGACCTTGACCAAATTTGAAGGTCACCAGAGGTAATTTTATTTTACTCTTTCAAAAATGTCTTGTACATGAGATCTTAAAAATTTACTTTGAAGTTCTTTTGCACTATATCAGGAGATCAGATCCCTTTTGTGGGTGGCAGAGTGGTTTTAGGGGTTAGCCATTATGTATTTTTCTGCAGTAGAACACGAGGTGTAGAAGAACGGGTGGAGGGGATAGTAAGGTCCAGTGGGCAGTACCCTAAAGTCATTGTGCAGATCGGCACAAATGACTTGGGAGACGGGATGGCAGAGGGGAGAGGGTGGGAACTAAGGCAGTGTTGGGGAGGTACGAGGGGCTGCTGGATAAGTTGGGAGGGTTGGAGTGTGAGCCACTCATTATGGGGATTTTACCTTGGCTTAGCATGAGTGGGTGGGATGCTAGTAGGATCTGCGTGATCAACAGGCTACTTGGGAGGATGTGGGGCAGAGTGGGTTTACGTTTTAGGATACATGTAATGGGAGGATTTTGCTGGTGAGAGGGAGATGTACATCTGGGGTGGGCTGCACTCAAGTCATTTGGGAGGAAATAGGCTAGGACAGGCGTATAGTGAGTGGTGTGACAGCATGTAAACTGGATATCTCAGCAACTCCCAGGGAGTTGCCTATAACTAGGCAAAGAACGGAAAGCAGCAAAAAGACCAGCAACAGAGTGGAAAAGTGAAGAATGAGTTAAAATTTGGCCTGTAAATTGCTGGGGGTATAAAGGGAAGAGGGCAGATGTCGGAGAGGGTTTTCAGAGTGAAAGTCTGGACATTGTTGCGTTAGCAGAAACATATTCGGCATGAGGAAACTGGGATGATTTGAAACCCCGGAAGCTTATGATATAATGAGTGAAGATGGATTAGGTAGAAATAGGGAGGTGGGGTTTTTTTGGTTAAGAAAGGGGTAACATGCTATAAAATTAGACAAGACAAATGGAAGGATGACAGTCAAATCAAGAATGAAATTCAGTGGATTGGTATTGAAGCAAGTGGGAATAAATTAGCAAAAGGCATGGTATTTGTTGATCGGGAAGGACTGAATGAGTGGAAAGACCAAATAAATGGCAGGATAAGGATGATGACAAGTGATATACAACAACAAAGATACAAGATTGTCATTGCAGGGGACTTGAATGGACACATCGGAAGTGGATTGGACTGGATTCGAAGAGGGAATAGGGAAATGAACAGAAGTGGAACAAGACTTCTCAATTTCAACAGTGAATACGGGCTACGGTTACCGATGGGGCGACAAATGTATAACATCATTGATTTCGTGCACAAAATCGTAATACTTTGTCGTTTTTCTGACGGAGTCACAACAGGATTCACAAAATTGTAAGGGCAAATTACAAAATCGAAGTTCCACCACGAAATTAAACTACTCTTACGATTTTATGGACGAAACTGGAAGAAAACCTCATACAACTGCAATTATTTCACAAAATCCAGCAAGCTTGTTGAATTCTGTGCACGGAATTGTATAGTTTATCAATTGTGTGAACAAAATTGCATAATATTATTAATTTGGTGTTTAAGCTTTTATCAATTGCGTCCACGAAATTGAAAACTGGGATCTACAGAATTGTTTAAGATATCGATTTCGTCCACAACATCGTTAAGTTTATTATGTCCAGAGAATCCTTAAATTTACCATTTTTGTCCACAGAATAAGGTAAGGTTTTGAATTCGTCCACAAAATTTTGAAAGCTTTCAAACTTTATCTACACAATCCATTTTTTTTAATCAAATGTGCATAAAATCGAAAAATGTGTCCTATAATCTATATGTTATCCAATTTTATGCACGAAATTGAAAGAATATTTCACAAAATCCATAGCTTACTCGATTTCGTGCACACAATTGTTAGAGTATAACAGTTTTGTTCAAGGGAAATCTAAAGATAATACAATTTTGTCAACAGAATCGTGAAGTTTCTCAAGTTCCTATACGAAATCACAAAAACTACCTCAGTTTTGTTCACAAAATTCTAAAATACCCGGAATTGAAAAACTTGATCGATTTCGTCAACGAACTTGGTAAAATGTGACGTTTTGAACCGTAGGTTGCCAAGTGTAACAGCTTAGAATTTCGGACCATCAGAGACCCTTGACGACGTTATCAAAAACTAACAAATCTCGCACAAGCGTCTATGTTTCATTTTGACCGTTTGGCGCGCTAAAAAAAAATCAGAGGATAATAGGTCTATTAAATAGAAAAACTATAGACTATTTTTTTTTTAATGGAAGAAAGGGACAACCAACAGGCAGAATTTCATTCAATATAGGCTAGTCTGCAATGTAACGCTGACAGTCCCGCAATAATGCATTATTTGGCGTTGTGTCTGCCATAGTGTCGCCCATGACGGCCGGACAGCATGTGACACTGCGACACGTGCAGGCCGATGCCCTCTACAAGTCATTATAGGAACTCAAGAAAATGACCACGATAACGACTGTGACTTTGTACGATTTCGTACTTTCATTTGCGATTCTGTGCACACACTCCATGAAGTATAATTCTGTCTGCCTTTTTCCCCCAATTTTGTGCATGAAACTGGATAAATCTTGTAAAATTTGGTGAACTAAAGCCGTTTCCGTCGACAAAATCGATAAGATCATTTGAATTTGACAATTTTGTGACAACAATTTCGACAAAATTGAAAGGTTCGTCGATTTCGTTGCCTCCAAAGCAGAACCAAGCTGCGTATTTTGTCTACTCCGCTGTGTAGTAACACTGAACTTGGTCTCCTTTGCAGGCAATCGATTTCGTGGACGAAATAACAAACTTAAACACAAAAGTGAAAAGATTATTCCATTTTGCGGACGAAATTAAAATTCAGCACACAGAAATGAAACAACAGGCTTTAATGATGATTGGACTTGGTGATTTTCTTTCCCAATTCAGTCCACAGAATTGTATAAAAGCTACAATTTTGTGAAAATTTGTTCAATTCTATGAATTGCATTATAAATTTCGTGGACAAAACTGATAAATTGATTGACAATAGGATGTATTTACATTAAAAGCGGTCCTTCTCGAACACCTATTGAGCAAAAGAGGGAGACACCTGCATCAGGGCAGATCCATGTAGTCAGCATGGCCAAAAGTACTTTCTCAATAAAATGAACATGAACACAGAATAATTTTAAGAAAATGTATTAACATATATTTAAAAACATAAAGGATGCCTAAATTGATCAGAAATGGGCTCTCTTTTGGTTGAAAAGGTGTTACGTATGGATGTTCATGTAGTATAAAATACAAATCTGCCCTGATCATAGTGGAAGCATCAGTCTGTTGCCCCGGCAACACAGGAAGTGAGCAGGATCGCAGTTAAATATGAATGTCTCCTATTAGCTACTAGTAAATTCCGGAAATCACTGTCCTAGTGCTCAATACACTCAATGAGCGGTTTCAGCTCTGTCTCCTATTGTGTTGACAGAATCTATCTGGATTTTGTACAGAATCCTATGTTTATTCAATTTCGTGGACAAAAGCGGCAGACTTGCAGGATTTTGTGAACAAAATTGGTAGGCTTACACAATTTGTGGACAAAATTGGTAGCTTTGCTCGATTTCGTTGAAGTAATTGATAAACTTCCGTGTATAAAATTAAACATGGATTCTGTGGACAAAATTGATATACTTAACAATTCTGTGGACAGAACTGTTGGTAGGTCTATCACTATTTTGGTTCTTCTGACTAGTTCGTCAGCTGAGTTTATAGCAAAAGTAGAAAGTAGGCCTAAATCGTTTTTGTGATATCTATGAATCTGAAACATTATGTAATTAATAAGTTAAGTGATTGAATCACTGTGATAGAGTATCAAATGCAAGGAACAGACTTCTACGGACGGACTAGTGGTCCCATGAGTTCTGCGACCGTTGGTCTGCAGAGCTAAAAACTATCATTTTTTTCTTTTTCCTGAAGGTTGCCAGCCCTAGACAGACAGACAGACAGACAGACAGACAGATAGAGACAGACAGACAGACACACAGATAGATAGATAGATAGATAGATAGATAGATAGATAGATAGATAGATAGATAGATAGATAGATAGATAGATCTACCATTATTTTTACCTGCTCGAGTCTCCAGGGCTAGTAAATTTGGTATTTCACAAACCCCCATTTCAAGTCACTTGTCCATCTATATAAATCCCATTTAGAAAAGTTAACCAAAATTTCTGGTTGCCCATAGGACAAGTGCTCTGAGATATTAACTATCCTTAATAGATAATTTGACTTGTCCGTCCACAGAAGACATGAAAATTCTAGAGCCCTGTGTATGTATGTATGTATGTATGTATGTATGTATGTATGTATGTATGTATACATATGCAAATCGTATGAAGAAAACTCGAAACAAAACTGAGAAAAAAAGTAAATGCAAACGAGATAAACTCCCAAAGGAAAATAAAACTGAGAGCGCAAAATATCACACATTGCAACGGTCACAGAAGTGGTCTTTCAGGAAAGAGTTGTATGTGACACCTTCATTTATAACACCCTAACCCCATCGACTGTGTTGATTGAAAAAAATACACAACCAGCAAAGATTTGCTTCACAGCAAATCAGTGCGTGTATCGTCAGAACTCGAATGAATTAAAATGCTGCGACTATTGTTTACTGTTCATTGGTTGCGTCATCAATTGAAGCTTCAGTGGCATCTTTTTTCTGTATTAGTTTTGAAGACCTCCGATTCTGACATTGACCACCAACCCTAAAATTGACATCTGGCCGTGAGATTGACATCTAACATTGACATTGAAATTCCTTGCACTTCAAGTAAGAATAAAGCAATCTGACTGGTTATCAGCCGTACGACATTCGATGTGGCACCACGAGTACCATTGACGACGGGTGACAATTTTCTCGATTCATCACATAAACTCCAACCAGAGCATGATGGTAGCCCTGCGGATGTAATTTTGTGTTTGGTGTGGAAGCGTTTAGTGTGTTAAAAATCATCTAAATTGAGACACTATAACTTGATATGTTAAAAACCTTCAAACTATAGCTTATGGCAGTCATTCCGACTTCCATCTGCATATGTTTAACCATTGCACGTCCGCTGAAAGCTGAAAAAATCAGTCATGCATGTCAACCACGGGTATTTAAAAAATTAGAATGTTGAACATCTTCAAAAATGTAAAAGAGGCCCATTTCATTTTTAAACGTTATTCGCTATTGCATATCAGTAAAGAATTTCGAATAAAAGCTGTAGGTTTGCTGAAAACTTCGGACAAAACAAAGTAAACGAATCATCATCATTGTAACCCGCCCCCCCCCCCCCCCCCCCCCGCTTTCTCATAATAATATTCATGTAGTGGACTTCGGGACATCTCCCAGAGGACCGAGTGCGCGAGGACGCCTTCCCTCTGTCTTTGGGGAGCTGTTCACTCTACCAATCCCATGCAGTTTCTACGTTATTGACCACTGCGCATCTAGTGAATATCGAATAAAAGCTGTAGCATCTAATTATGCTAATTAGACCATTTCAACTCATAATTCTTTATATATCTTCAACAGTAGGACAGAGTTGCCAATCCAACTTCCATACATATTTTATCGACCATTACGTGTCTGGTGAATATGGAAATAGAAACAGTATTTTAATGTACACTGATTAGGAGCATATTAATTTTATATTGTTAATATCATTAAAAGTATAACCCTACAGATAAAGATCGAAGTTCCATGTATTTGTTACTGTGCTGACGGGCATTGAAAAAACATGTAACAATTTAGATAATGATAATGGGGGGGGGGGGGGGTGCAAATTTTATATCTTTGAGAAATCTTGAAAACTGTAACCACAAGAAATGTCATTCTTACGTCTATGTTTTTCTTGGGCATTTCACGTCTAATGCCTGTTTAAATATGGTGTCGTTGTATTTAACTGTAGTAATTACAGCAAATATTAAAGCACTAGTATCTTCGAATGTATGAGAGGTCATTAGTTGCACCCATTTCTGTATATTTTACAGACAATACAGCAAGATTTCATGATAAACATTTTTCTAGTTACGTAGTTAACAAGCATCATACAGTGACTTAGGCATTGTTTTCTTGAAATGGTCAGAAAACACAAGCACAAAGGTGTCACAGGGAATAGTAAGCACTTGAAAGAAATGAGGGAACAGCTAAGAGCAGTCTGTTAAAACGTAATTTTGTGGGTCAAATAAATAAGCAACTTTTTCTCTTAACCGTAATAGACGCGGGTTTTTGTTTTTCATTCTCTCTGTTAAAATTTGGTTCCGAATATATGCTGGGAGCAGTCTTTTCTAGTTTTCCCTACAGATGTCGCTGTGCTACGCTTCATTTTGCCTTCAATCTATACGGTTTTCCCAACACACTGTGTAACACAGTCCGGCTGCATTACATACACACACACATATAAACAAATAATATATATATATATATATATATATATATATATATATATATATATATATATATATATATATATATACACACACATATATATACATATGTATATATGTATGTATGTATATATATATATATATGTATGTATATATATATATATAAATATATATATATATATATATATATATATATATATATATATATATAAACATTCTTGTTAATATCCGGCATAAATGATATGAATATACTATTGTAGCTTTGGTTTAGCATAGTTCCATGTAAACGGCTGATGTACAGGTTGCACTTTACGGTCCAGATGCGGCCCTCTGGCCCAACATAACATGTATTAGTATTTGCTACAGTCACATGCGTACCAGTATTGAATACGGTCGTTTGATGTCATGGATTGGTGAGATCACGATCGTACTGATCAATTCCCGTGACATAAGCATCACGTCTGACATGTACTAACTTGTTCAGGCATAGTGGACAGACAATATTTTGTTAAAAAAGAAACTATCCTGAACCAGTTTTATGTCGTGGCCAATATTCATTTCCTATTATGCTATTTTTACTTCATACGTGTGCTTTCACCCTTTCCGACGCCAATCGCATGATGAGTTCGCGACCACAAACATGTGGGCCTGAAGTGCTTGTTTTGTCTTCCTGGCTCATGTCATGTCCTTATTATTTCCGGATGTAAGGCATCAACACCATACAAATATTCTCTCTACCTAGTAATCGTTAATACATGCAACTTACCACGTCGTCTGCTAGTCCTACAACTAGTAATAGTATACTGCAACTCGCAAAGATTGTTTCCCATCGGACTCGTCCTGCAGTGTCAGTGGGTTCCTGCACAGCCATAAGCTTAGTTTTGGGGATTCTGTCGCTAATATCATCTGTGCGTGTTTTTAAACATGTGTGTGTGTGGTACAATAGCATGCTGGCAGCAAATTTTTACATTGAAGCTTACGAACATGTATATATACACAGTTTTAAACAATACAAGAACAAATAAAAAAGGAAAAATCGGTACACTTTATTTGTCACCACCCTTCACCCGCCCTCGACTCTCAATGTCATCCCTGTCCCTCATTCAACGACAACGCAGCTCTGCTGAATCGTGGGGACGATAGTCTGGATTTGCTTCATGTTGTGGGGGGTCGCACGTACTTTTCCCTGGGCCTTGCCTGCGAAGCAGACTCTGTTTTTTATGTTCTGATGTTTATGTTTCTTCGCTGGAGGTAGAAAGCCTGCTTCGCAGACCAACTTTTCCCTGACGTGCTACATAATCGTCGGGATCTACGCCCACAACTTGACTGAAGGACACCGTTTGTTTATTGATACGGACTGTTGGGGGGAAGGGTGACCTAGTTTTGTCAGGTTTGTGGGTTTGGGTTGCATTCAGGAAGAAACGAACGGCTTACAACGTAGCCCTTTCATAGGTAAACGACTGCATTTAAATGTATGTCTGATAATCAAAGGTTAAGACTTGCTTTTCAAAATAGTTGTCCCATATTTGGGAAAGGCACACTCAAAAACTGGGTCACCGCTGAGGCGGCTTTGGACCAAGGCTACCGTTTACCAGTGCCGTGGCTTGCACGTTCACAACTCATGCACATGTAACATTTCATGCGTATTGATCGTTTGTGGGTGCACATAGCCAATTTGCAAACAAATCCTTTTCTTTTGAGCTCATCAATGGATGCGCCAGTGCACGGATTTCTCTCCAGCTTGCATTGTGCCTGGAAAGGGCCGGACTCCCGGCGGTCATGCTGCACTGGTCTCTGGACGAAGCTATCTGGTTGTGTATTTTACCGCAGGCTTATAATGCATGAATGATGAAAGTTCGACCGTATTTGCCGCACGTTCCCACATGTCATACACACTAGTGTTTTGCTGAGCTGTTCATAACTTAACCAGATTAGCGTCAATCACCAACGTTTATACTGCCACCTCTGTTTATGTTTACATCTGCAGTGAGATGGGCGTGGCGCAGCATGCAAGACATGTGAGCTCCACGGTCTCCATTTTACAATGTGGCTGCTATGATGATTGGGGCGCATGCGCAGCCAGCACCTGTGGCTTCATCAAAGCAGGGCCACCATTGGGTAATAATACATATTTGCATACATTTCCATATCCAACTTTGCTTAACCCATTTTCAGCCAATCATAATAGCCGTTACAGAGCAAAGCTCAGCTTATTATCATAAATTATTTAAATAATTTGTAAACAAACCAGTTGTTTGCGTCTCGGAGCCTCAACGTGCATTCGCGGTGCGAGCAAAACAATCCCAACGCTTGGCACTGGAAGGAATAGGCCTCAGGTTCGCCGAGGTGTATCGTTGCGATTTCGTCTTGCTTTTTAGTTATAAAAGAAAATGAGCATCGCACAGCTCTTGCAAGCCGCTGAATATTTGGAAAGGAGGGAAAGAGGTGAGAAAATCTAATTTGGAGAGGAAAATTAAACTACTTTCTGAAGCCATGTGTGCCACGTTGCAGCTGTCAAAATATGAACGCCCAAGCCGTTTCATTTCAATTTTCTCCTATTTTCTGTCAACAGAAGCTGAACATGGATATGCATCCACAATGCCAATGCCAGAGGAGCTATCAAGGAGAAAGATGAAACCCAAGAAATCTCAGGGAAATAGGTGAGGAGATATTTTATTCCGTTGACAGTTGTCATGCAACTCAAAAGCTATGGCGGATCAGCTGATTATCAGCTGCAAAGAACCGAGGTCATCTGGGTACTTAATGGCCCGAAATGATGATTCGATGAGAGCCATCCATGGAAAAAATGGAGAGGAAATACATTTTTCGACAAATCTATGCCGCTGAAAGGTCAAAAATACCATGTGCTTGCAGATAACTGCAGATTCAGAATTCGTATTGTTTGACCGCAAGATTGTGGTAATGTTTATGGCCGCCATTTTTCCATCGACAACCCCCCCTGCCCCCCTGTCTAAACAGCTGAAAAAAATCTGAGATGTGTGCAAGACGATAAAATATACTTCCGAATTTAACGGAATTCGGTAAAAGTTGGTCAGAAGTATATGTGTGAACAATTTGAACCCAAGAGCTTCACTCATTGAAGTGAGAAGACTAGAATACCTGGATGTAAATAACATGTTGGCATTGGCGGCATGGCCATGGTGAGCTGTCAGACGCTCCGCACATGTGATAAGAGGAGCGTCAATTGCATTGCATTTTCATTCACTTAAAATTTTGGAGGCTGTTTACATTTTAATATGCAACTGTGATTTGTAAATGCAGTGGTGTTATGAGACCGTATCCCATGCCCTTTCAACGAATTTTGGCGCTATTCTGGGTCGCCTACTGCAAATTAGAAATTCAACATGGCGGGCAAGGTTTCATTGAATAGTGTGTTTATAAACACCTGGCATTGAGCACGAAACAGATCGACCATCAGCTGATATTTTTCAGATCTAGGATTATTGCTGTTAATGGTACAAATTTGCCATGTACAATTTTATGAACTCAGACTGACTGCGCTAGACCGTAAATAAATTTTAAGGCTACAGGCTTTCTCAAGCCTCTTATTAGACTTAGCCGGTTATCAAATATAAAACTGGGAAACGTAAAATTAGTCCCAAGGCAACCAGAAGTAAACTGCCAACACGACTTACATGAAGACAGAAGAAAAATAGAACTGTGTTGGTTTAAGGTCTTTTTCACCTCAATTTAACTCCATTAATATTATTTTATTTTATTAACCTTATTATGTTCATGACAGGGAAACCACAATGTTCAATATAGTCAGTTTTGATGTTTTTGTTGTTAATTTTATTAGACTGTTCACCAGGAAAAGACAAAATTATTGTTTTCTCACCAACTATGGGGGGGGGGGGGGGCTTCAACAATTCTTAATGTGGCATAACATAGTTGGATGGCTCAAACATGACACAACACATTTGACAAGGCAGCTACCATCATGGTCAGCCATATTTTAACAGTTTGTAGAAGGTTTAGCCCATTAAGTGTGTACTTGAGGAAGCTGATGTTGGAATGGTGTGCTGTTACAGTGATTTTGCAAGTTTGCAAATTCTAGTTGTCAGGTAACCTAACTTATGTGGGTAGATCTTTATATTTTACTTTTGGGTCGTCGCAGGTTATAAGGTAAACATTACCATTTCCTGCTTATTACAACAAGTGAGAACATTATTTTGTTAGTATGTTGCAAGGATGTATCCAAAGTGTTGCATTTGGAATTTAATGATGCACATCATATCAAATACTCTGTTTTCAGGAATGAGTAAATCAACCACATGATCAGCATTTGTAAATTCAATTGATTTTAAAAATTATCATGCAGCAGTCAGATCAATTTATACTTTTTGAATAAATTTTGATTTGTTGATTTGTTTCAGGTCAACACACAACGAGCTTGAGAAAAACAGGTAAAATTGCAAGTACATTTTCATCACTGCGTATTCCACATAGTAATGTGTAGAATAGTTTGAATGATTGCCTGGGATTTAGTGATTATTCTCAATGCTCATGAATAACAAAACCTGTGTGAGAATATTCTCTTTGAATTCATGTGATTTCAATAGCTGACCCTGGAGACAACCATAGAATCTGATCTGGTATTTTGACTTACTCAAGATGTCAGTGGGCATACCCTAGTGGGTACTGAAGCATGTAGGGTGGAGGATGTGACATACTTGACTGGGTTGTGACTTAATTTTTGTGCAACGTACTGAGTGTAGCATGTTCTTATTAATGGATTCCTTCAGATTTGTTCTGGTTATAAAAGTTTGTTACTTTTTTTTTTCTTCTTCTAAATCAAAATTTAATTCATGGATGATAAAGTCTTTGAAGAATAGGATAACATCTTTAGAATGTTACTTTGTAAACACCCAGTAAGGTATGTAAGGGTGTATAATTAAGGAATTAAGATTGCACAATTTCTGGTCCCATGGAAAACCTTGTGATGATTTGTTTTGTTTGACCAAAACTAACAAATGTTGACTAGAAATAACATTCTGGTTAGAACATTGGCCCTTCAGATAGGGATGCATCTGTGTCTCATTCTGGTACAGGTTAGTTTCCATGTTGCACCTGGCTGTCTATTTGGCCTTGTTTGCTGTAGTACTATTTGCAAGGATGCAATGAACAAAAAACTCCAGTTGTTAATGTTGCTTATCCAGGTTTGCATGTCTCTGCAAAAAAAAAAAATTATCAGATTGTGGTGTCATGTAAATATGGTACATGCTTTTATGGCTGTCAAATGACCCCTGCATCACAAGCTTGTCCTGGATTATGGTCAGTCAGAAAAGGGGACTGGAAGTGCTGCCCTCTGTGAGTGGAACAATGTAGCTCAGATTGTGGTGGCCAGAGTTGATTTCTTTCTTCAGCAAGTCTCACCCCCCATCCCCGGTCAATGATTACCCAGTGCATGTCTGAAGTTTCATCATTGGTGTGAACATACTATGTTTGTAACTTTGAATACAAAGTTAAATTACATGGTAGCAGACATCCTCAGCTTGTATACCTTTTCCTTTTTTAACCCACTTGGCAAGCCCTCCCCCCCCCCTTTTTTAACCCACTTGGCAAGCCCCCCCTCCCCCCCCCCCACACACACACACACTTGAGTAAACAGGCAGCTTTTTGAAATGCAGTTGATCATCATCTGGGATATTCCTAATTAATGAAATTGAAATACAATATCAAATGATATTTGCATCATTGGATGTGATCATTTGTGGTAGTGTGTGTAGGGGGGGGGGGGCTGCATGCTAATGCATTCGTGTTATGTCCCTCAGGATTAA
Organism: Hermodice carunculata; assembly: GCA_964020975.1. Taxonomy (NCBI): domain Eukaryota; kingdom Metazoa; phylum Annelida; class Polychaeta; order Eunicida; family Amphinomidae; genus Hermodice; species Hermodice carunculata. Next base: position 12,464,554 of record OZ026616.1, on the reverse strand, counting down.
GATCCCACATGAAATTTTGGAGAGGCACAATTATGACATGTTTACATGCCTGTGCAGGTGTGCTGTGTGCAGTGTATGATGTTCATTGCAAATGAATTGAAATATGAGAATGTATTTCAAGTTGAATTAATACAGATCCCGCCAATTTTTAATTTGAGGGCTCTGAACAGATAATTTGTCTTCTCTCTGAGGGCCAGAGGCACAATACACAATTGAACAGGAATTCTTTCAGAAATGTGTTTTGCAATGAATTTTTTCCAATCCAAGTAACAGGATATGATTGAATTTATACAGGTCCAGCCAATTTTTCAATTTGGGGGATCTGAACAGATAATTTGTCTTCTGCCTGAGGGCCAGAGGCTGAATACACAATTGAACAGGAATTCTTCCCTGAATTGTGTGTTGCAATGAAATTCTACCAATGCAAGCAACAGGGTATGATTTTATTCTGCATGGAAGTATATTGTGCCAGATAACTGGAAGCATACTATACCAGTAGGTCTGGTGGAAAAAGTACATGTACAGGTGGATACCAACATACAAGTACAATAATGCCAAATGCCAGGAAGCCTTAAATAGTGAAGCCTCATCTCCCCCCCCCCCCCCCATTTTGGGGCAAGGGACACACATAGAAACATTGTGCCCAAAGCTATTACTACAGACTGTAGTTGTGCAGTCACAGTACACAATGTCATAGGGGAGTTTTGTCATTTGTCTTCAGACAGGGAACAAGAGTGATTGTCAGGTACCATGCTGAAGTAAGCAAAAGTAACAGTATCATCCACTCTTACTCATGAAACTATTGCATCTGTGGGAAAGCCTTAAACATGTTAAAGTGGTTAATTAACCATGACATTCTTTGTGGTGTGTTCCAGTACACTGTGGGACATTGAGGCTTTCGTGTAAATTGTGCAGAGCTTTACTTGTGAATGAAAAAAAAATTAAGTAGCATTAGAATATACTTTGCAGATCTTTTTCATAATACATGGAAACTTCAACTCGGGGGGGGGGGGGTTCCAAAGGGAAGGTAACATAGTGCATAAACAGTGTGATTCAAAATTTGAAGATAGGAAGATCCTTTTTTTTTTTTCAACTAATTGTTTCTCTAACTTCACAAAACATAGTATATGCTAGCCTTATCCCAACTTGATATCTGCCTTTTCAGACGGGCACACCTTCGCCACTGCCTGGAGAGACTAAAGGAGATGGTTCCCCTTGGATCTGACTGTACAAGACATACAACACTGGGACTCTTGACCAAAGCGAAAAATTTCATTAAGGTGAAGAAAATATGGCATTTTCTTTTTGTTTCTTAGAGGGTTATTACTTGAATCATACAAGGAATATTAGCTTCATCTGGTCAGTGTCAGCTGTAAGGCTGCCTGTGACACATGGATCTGGTGTGCATGGATTTAACCAGGTGGATTATGGTGTCAAGCAGGGTGGGGTATCCAGAGGAGGGTGGGGCTATGGAACATACAACAAACGCATGTTGCCAGCATTAGGAGCTGGTCATCTCGCCTGGGCCAGGTGATGTGAAGAAACACCGGCACAACATATGTGTAGCACACCTGGCTCGGATGCATGTATGGCCGTACTGTGCACACGCACGTTGAGCGAGCCTGTGAGCAGGCAAAACGACAGTGCTGCATGGTTGACTCGAAAGGATTTGTGCATTGCACACAGTTCTTTTTTTATTGAAGCTTATTCAGCATATATCTTCCATCATTCCCACTGTCAAGCCATCTGGAACCTCAGTGATCGGTCACTATTGGTCTCTAACCATAGGATTTACACTTCACCTGAAGAGGGGCATCAATAGGACCCAGCAGGCACTTACTATTTAATGCCTGTCTGCACATGACACACCCACCAAGTCGGATATTTACTCCAATTCATAAAGGTTGAACCTCATGAAGGTTCCCTTTGAGGCACCAGAGTTACCATTACTTCGACACAAAAATTTGCAACTTACAGCTTACTCCTTTGCAGCATGTTCATGTTTATGTATTTGTGGTTGTAAACTAAGTAAACAGTATGCATGCAACAAATGCTGTACATACGGAGCAAACAAGTGCCGGGTTCTAATAAGGGGCTAAAAGATTAATTGGTCGGGTTGGGATTGTTTTGTACCCAAAAGTGATGCACACATGTATTGGTGTTTGTTAATGAAAGAAAATATCCCTTTATAAAGTGTATTTGTCTGAATACATGTATATAACATAATCTGTGTATGTAGGGCTTGAACCTGTACATGTGCAAACTAGTGAGAGTGTCAACCTACATTTGTAACTGATGTCTGTGTTGTATTCTGTGTGTGCAGTTTCTTGCATGGATGCTGCACTGTTGTATGACCAACTTCAGTGTACGCATGCAAGCTCTACCTCACACAAACAGGATCCTGGATTGAATGATCAATGTCGAATGACCAAAAGAATTGTTCATTCATGGCTGTGGTTTGAGCATGCCAAGTTTCTACATACCATGTGGCCTTCAGGACATATCCTGCCCTAGCGCACACTTGTTTGCTGTGCTCACTGGCACATGTATCCAGGTGACTAAGTGTTACAACACAGATCCCCCTGTCTTCCCCTTGTTGGACTGCTGCCAGATTTCCTTACAAAAATCATTGTTGGGTTGTCCTGACCAGGCTTCTGTTGCAAGTTACTGAACCTGAACTGCCTTGCACACATGTATCCTAACTTGATTTTCGTTTTGTTCTAAAAACCTTTTGGTAATTTTATTATCCTGGCAGGAGCAAGTTAAAATCAGATAGAGAGCTTGGGTGTATTGTTACCTGTGGTGACTCTCAATAAGCTGATATGATAAGTAGAAGGTGTGCTTATTTCAGTACTTGAAATTAACAGGTTTGTAGGCATGCCTTAAGTAAAAATTAGTAGCACTATCAAATTTCAGAAAGTGCACAATAAAAGTTGATTGATATCACTCGAGTGTCATAAATGAGGCAAATGCTGTTTATTCTTGCAGTGCTCCCAACCTTCGTGGTCCTGTTTACTATTATCAGCTGAAATATTTGGAGCTGTAGAATGTGGCAAATACTGATTACAGCACGGACATTCTTTTTTTTTTTTTTTTTTTTTTTTGACTTAAAAAAAAAAACTGTCGTAATAGGATTAAATTTCCAAAGCACTTCTAAATATAAAGTAAACACACTTTTATTCCTATTTCATTTGCATGGGTATGTTAATGCAATCTGATTCAAACCTTCGACTGTTTGGCAGAATACTTAAATGCAGAGTATGGTGAAACAATACCAGGTAGTGAGAGGCCACTTTTATGCAGGTCTTGGGGGTTAACTGTACATACAAAATTAAAATAAATGTGTGCATTTATAAGTTTACTATTAATGGGCCTCATGTTCAAAATAATGTGGCATAAATTATGTAGTGGAGCCACCTGGGGAGGGGGGGGCATCAGTTGCTTCGTGTACTCATCAAGATTTTCATATGTTTATTTGAAGTTGATGGAAAACGGGATATTTAAAGCATTTCTGTATTCATGAAAGGAACCACCTATATGGGTCCAGTATTGCAAATTTGTTGAGTGCTCTGTCCATCAGCTTTATTAACTGTGTGTTCGTTCCAAATTACAACTACAATATGGTAAGGCCAAAAAAAAAAAGTCTGTGTTTGGGGTTTCCCTACCGACCCTTGCCCAAGCCCCCCTACCCTAAAACTTTTTATTGATTTTCAAAAAAAAAAAAAAAAATCTAGGCAGATTTTCTTCATGAAATGCACAATTTATCCATTTTAAGTCACTTTTCTTCTGTTTTCAGAGCAAAAATTAAAAAAAAAAAAAAAAAAAAAAAAAAGCCTACTTACCTATCCTATTTATTTTTGGCATGTAACCTCAAACACACTATTTGTTTTCTTTGGCCTAATCCTGATATCATCACAGTTTTGTTCAGTATTGTATGCATAAATACATGTATCTACATCAACACATACATGGCACATTGTATGTACATGTACCTGTGTTCCATGCAATGTTGATGTTAATACTTGCAGGTTTTGTATCAGACATGTTTTTAAAAAAAAAACCCTCAGGCAGAGTTAAAACACCTCATTGTTATGAAGACAATAACTATCAATCTGGGTGATCTCAAGTGTGAAATCTGTTGCTTTTCAAGGTTGAGAGCATCTTTTAACCCTTTTCCACTCAAATTGCCCAAAAGCGCCCAGGTGTAAATTGTCATCTGCCTTTTAAAAATTTTGCTTGAATTTCTCATTTAGTAGAACACATTCTGGCTGAGATTTGTACGCAAGACCATTCATGATGGCACGCTCTAGGTCAGTAGACCTCTTCTGTTGGTGCAGGTTGGGTGCAATGTGCCAACCTGCACTAACAAAAGCTATTCACTCCAACATACTCTGACAAGAAATGGGTTAAAGCTGTGCATGATTTTTGTTGTTGTTGTCTTACCTACCATTTTACAAAGGATCTTTTCAGAGCCACATATGATTGTGTCACAGGGTGATATGCACATATGTCAGCTTAAAGCCCCACAGGAAGATGCTAAACAAAATGATAAGGACCAGAGCTTTGAGAAGGGAAGGTACTAGTGAGAATAGGTGACATAGAACTGGAAGTAAGTGTGACCTAATGATGGTGTTAGTTTGGACACAAACATTATTATTAACTGTTTAGGACATATTCAAACAGAGGCTGAAGAGTAAAGTCTGTTTGGACACCATCATTATGGTTGACAGATTAAAAAAGTATGTAACTATAAACCCAGGCTCATTGCAAAACACATAACTGGAGAATTAAGATGTGCCATTTTAGAGATGTATCGAGCACAATATATGCTGTGACTGGCTTCCAAAGAGTGAAAGTGACTTCTTTCAAAACTACCATGTCGAATGCATGTACATGGTGGCATCTGGTGGCAAGTTTTGCTGGACAGTATTTCAGTTACTGCCTGATCACAGTAGTTCATATATTTGGTCAGAAAGTCTTTGCCTTGTATTGGTTTCGTTGCAAAAAGATATGTTTCCCTGTTGCTGAGCTGGACTTCACCAAGGACCATACATGTATTTGAGACTTCTTTCTTGACGGAAAAAAATGCTATGGGCAAAATGCGCACACACAACAGCTTGCATGTGCTCCTGTTTATCATATGCAGCTGCTTCCAAACATGATCAAATTGTAGGCATTCTTAGGCAGGAAAGTCGCAGGAACTAACGTTTGGTGGCCACAGGTACAAATTCATTACATTTTAGATGGGGCATCACAACTCTGGGATGTACTGGCAAGTGAAGTGCAGAAAGGTTGCCATTTGTCCATGGTCCATTCGACTTTTGCACTGCCCATCACTGCATGAACTTAGAATGCTCTTAATTTTAAATTTTAGAAAGTTCAAGTTTGCACTTGTAAAATTAAGGCTGTGTATAAATTTCAAGGACTACAGAAATATGTTGCATACATAACTGTGTGGCTTTGAAATGATGCCTCAATTATTAAAGCAGAATGGCCAACTTAATGCTTATCTTTGCTTTGATCTGGCTTCAGAACACCATGATCTAGTTTGTCCTTTACTGTGAGAGGGTATATATGTCTCCATCTGTATTTCATACATGTATGTAAGGGTTTGTATACCATACTGGTGACTATGGTCGTTAAATGTTCATTTTGGCTTGAAGATCAGTTCACATGGGCAGACATTTCCAAATCAGTTTTTTTCACAGAAATCCAGTTTGTATACGGAGAGCAGATCACAAATCACAAGAGATTTTAGCTGTGCATTTATAAACCTGATAGATAAAGGCCTGGTTGTAAAATAACCTGATAAATAAAGGCCTGGTTGTAAAATAATTGTATTGGGCCTGTTACATTATTTCTCCACACTGTCTGCAGATGTCAGATGTGTTTGGAGAAAAGTAAAGCTGATGTACATTGTGTACAAAGATGTGGCCTCGGAAATTGGATTACAGGGGGCCTCCATATGAGGCCACTATCTTCAAAGATGCATTGTGTATCAATTTTTACTATATACATTGTTCACCTCAACAGACTCCACCTGTCCCAACACTGTCCAATGTGGGTGTTCTAGTAGTGCAGTAGGGTGGCCTCATGAGAGGAGGACTGCTTTATTGGTAACATGATTATTCAGGAATTTGTATGATCAACTGGGTATGGGGGTGGGGGTGGGGGAGCTGTTGGGAGCTTGAGAGTCTACGTGCTCAGTGTTGACAAATTATATATGATGACCATGGAGCATGATCTCGCAGTGTTTGATCATGCATGCTTGAATTGGAAACACCAGGACTCCCTTGCATTTTCAAATTTTTGTATACTGTCAATTTATAGTTTTGGGTCCGACTTTACATTCCGTGTTAGATCTTAAATGTTGTCTGTAAAAGGCACAAATAAAATTTTGCTTTCTGAAACATATCATTTAAGATTAATTGAAGATGTTTCCTGAATTCAGGACTTCTTGGTTCCACAACTTCTAAGGGGTATGAAATGATAGGCCAAATTTCACTTCTTGAAGTCATTTCTGAATTGCTAACACTGACATTGATCATTGCACTTGCATGACACTGTTGTCTCTTGACTTTCCTGATACCATCAATGTATATGCATTTCTGCAGTTGTATCTTTCCAGGTATGAAAGACCTACACATGCATAACTGCACCTCTGTCACTGTCAGATGTCTACCACTGACTTTCCTTGTGAAGAGCATTTGGCATTGGTTTGGTCACCCATCAGAAAGTAAATGTTGGATCTGGTGTGTACATGTAGTTCAGGTTGGTTGCTGTATTTATGTAGAAAGGGCTGGTCTGTCTGCTGAACACTCCATCTTTGCTTTGCTGGATAAAGTAGTTGCGGCTACATGGGTCAGCAGGGTTTGTTGGGTGCAAATGTTCGTTATGTGGTTGTACGGATCCTGACTTTCCTTCTTTTCTCTGGAATGAGTGCCTTTCTTAACTCTTTCCTGTAATTGTTTTGTGTTGGGACTTTCAGGAAGTGTTTGGCTGCATTTGACCAACTGCATCATTCAGCAGTAAACATGTTCTTTTACATAACCATATATATCTTATCTATAAAAGATACTGTTTTCAGTACATGGGTCAAAGTATCAGCTTCACAAGTCCTTCGTCTTATGTGTAAACCTAGTATGAACCGCATTCAGTGAAACTTCCAGCAAAAGCTTCCTCACTGAAACCCTACTGCGGCTGAATACCTCAAGACCCCCAAGACTCGTAATATGACCTTTGCCCAGAAGCAGTTTAGTCTGTCAAGAGCTAGTTTGTTTGTCCATCTCCTGAAGTAACAGATTCCGAATTCCTTTGGATTTCATTTTGTTACAGCACTCATTAAATTAGAAAATGGAATATTCAGCAGTATACCTGTAGAACAAGGAAGCTGATCTGCAGTATTGTGACCAGTTGCGTGCAATGTGTGTAGGCAAGGTTTTCAGTGTTGGTAAACCTGGACAAGCAAATCCAAGCAAAATTCTGCAGAAAGCTAACAGTACAGAAAAAAAATAGGAACTGTTGCATCGGCTATTTATGTACCTAGTGGTCTTAAAGCTCTGTAGACTGTTGATACTGAAAGGGATGGCCTTAACTCTGGAAAAGCTTTGCCGAACCTTTTTGACTGACAATCGTGTGTGTGTGGGGGGTGGGGCTGCTTATACTGAAAGGGATGACCTTTACTCTGAAAAAGTTTGGCCGAACCTTTTTGACTGACAGTCGTGGGGTGGGGTGGGGGGCATGATAAACAGCTGTAGTTCTTAACAGAGCAGTAATCTTAGAACAATTCAGACAGTTGTTACGTTTGTCCAGAAAACCCCCAAACTCTTGCTGCTCTCTGACAACAATTGAATAGCACCTTCCATCTGTTGGGGGTCAGGATATCAAGAACTAGTTGTAAAAATTGAAGTTTCATTTCGTCTTTAATAGTAGTCAGTGTCTGTGTTTGTCTACCTGAGGCACCAGTTGAGTTCAATTTTCAATCCTCATTCCTTACAGGACAGAGAGCCATTGCAGTAGCCAAAGCCATTGTGTGTGTGTGTGTGTCCATGTGTCTTGAATTTTTTGTGTGAGGTATCTAAAAAGTTGGATAAGTAAGAATCGCAAAACTTTCACAGGTAATCATCCTTGTGAAAGTTGGAAGGTTTACAAACAGTGTCCTTTATGCAATTTAAAGGTCACCAGGGTCTTTGAATTTTAAGCAAGACATCTGAAAAAGCAGGTGAGCTCGGATCACAAAACTTAAGCGTTGACTACCATACTATGGTGAGAACACGTTCATTAAGTTGGGAGGACAGTGATTGTAAGCCAGTATCAAAGGTTGTCAGTTGATTCTCATCAGTCAATTTTTGTTCAGTATCTTGATTACCAGATCAACTAGGATCACAAAACTTTTGCAGCAGATCACCCTCGTGCAAGTTTACATCAGATTTAAAGAACAATGACCTTGACCCAATTTTAAGGCTGCCAAAGTCAATTCTGTTTGAATTTCTTGTGTGCAATATCTGAGGAACCACAAGACTTCTATAGTTGAGCAACCATGTGACAGACAGTGTTGTATCCGAAGAACCAAATAAGCCATATGCTTTCACAGTAGATCACTCTTGTAAAAGTCATTCGGTCTCTGAAAGAACAAGATTAACCAGGACCATAATACTTAAACAGGTGATCACTCTTTTCAGAGTCTATGTTAGGTTTGAAGGACAATGACCTTGACCCAATTCAAAGTCCATTGTCTTTAATATTTTTATCATGCAATATCTCTAGAACTAAATAAGCAAGGATTACACAACTTATAACATATTATCACCCTTTCAAGAGTATAGATTGAATTTGGTGAACAAAGACCTTGACCCAATTTCAGGGTCATACTGTTTGCACTTGTGGCAGGCACTAGCTGTTGTGTTACCTTAAGTATGCTGAGGAAGAAGCCCTGGAACATTAACACCTGTACCATAATAAATCTTACCAACCAATCATACTTGTCCACCTGTGGGGGGAACAAGTCCTTCTGGAATCGAAACAGGCCATGAAACAATTGTTTGTATTACAGTGGGTAGTATCTTGAGAACCACAGGAATTACTCTTCCCACTGTCACCAAGAAAGGCCTATACCTATACTGCAAACATCAAAATTACATGTATCATTATGGATGACAGTGGCTTTTTCAAGGTCATAGGAGGGCTACAATATACGAGGTCAGATCTACATTTGAATAATGGGCGTATAAAATTGTAACATCACTGATCACTGCTATCCAGCTTTCAATGTAATTTAAAACTGGTGTCATGTGATGGTTGATGTCTCCAATCGACACAAGATAGGTTTTTCATCGTTTTTCAGGGGGACTATGTGTAGCATTATCGATGATCTTGGCCTTTTTAGGATGACATTATGCTTTCTATAACATTCAAGTTGACCTGTGTCGCATAACAAGAACAGTATGGGAGTAGGGAAAATGCACATGTATTTTTCGTAATTAAGAAACACGAAGCATCTCAAATGAGGTACAGAAGTAAACTGAACTAAGATGAGCTAAATTTGTTTGCTGTGTATACAGGTATGCTTGTTTCAGGCTATTTATATCCAGCTGCTGTGCCATGCCAGGTCAAATGATGTAACTTTGATGAATGATAATACTTGATCTGGATCTATAATTGTGTTGCTTTTGGTGAAAACTGGTACAGTGCTTAATGCACAAGAGATGCTAAACATATGACACATCATTGATGTTCCTATCCTGGTCTCATGGAATCAAACAGTCAAACTGCCCAAAACTAGCTTGCATTAGTGTTTTCAACCATACCCAGGAAAGGTACACCAGGGCAATTTTTTGCATGTTTATGGCATGTGAAAGATTTTTCAGGAGAAGTCTGAATTAAAATTAGAACACGTTGCTGGCCACTTGTCATCTTTGCTGAAATGTAAAAAAAACAACAACAAAAAAAAACAGCATGACTTTTCCAGGATTTCAGTGAGGCTTGCTCTTACCAATCATATGAAAATTGTCTCTTTATGTTAATGGGACTACAGCAGATCAAAACTTTGAAAAAGTGTGCCACTTGGAATCTGACATGGTTGTTTCATGCTAAAACTTCAGTGCAGTAAACAGGAGCAAGCCTTGAGATTGCAGTTTTGCAGTGTCACTGCAGTAACTGCTGCACATCGAGAGGTAACCAAAAAAAACCCACAAATAACTTGCCTCTTTGACGAAACTATAGAGATACACAGAGAAAACATTATGCAATCTTATTTTTCTTCATAAGCTTCGACTTTGACTGGAAAGAGCATTCATTATCTGAATTGTCATCAGAGGAATTATTTGTGAATGTAAATGAAATGGGATAACATTTGTACACACAATTGTAATTGCAGAATTTAGAAGACAAGGAGCGAAAGCACCAATCTTTGAAAGAGCAGCTGGAGAGGGAAAAAAGATATTTAAGAAGACGGCTAGAGCAATTAACAGAGGGCCAGTACCGCATTAGGGTAGAACGCAGCATTAGTGAATGTAGTACGTCCACAGTATCCACAACATCAGCATCATCAGAATCAGGTAGGTGTTACCATGGCAACTGGACTTTCATGATCAATATAACCATCATTTGCCTCCACGGTTTATCATATGGTGGCTTCCTAAAGTTCACTTGATGGCATAAGCCTTGTACATCAAAGAGGATGATGTACATTTCTTCGATATCACATTCAGTTGTCCTGTATTAATTATGAGGCTGGCAATTGCAGTCACTAGGACAAGATCTATCTTGATCACCCTTTTACAATGATAATACTCAGTGGTTGTGCCTTCTGGAAAACCTAAAGCGTTCTGGTAGTCCCAGAACCAAATGTGATGGTTGCTATTCCAGTACTGGATATATGTATATAACTTTTAGGGCTTATCAGGTGTAGGAAAATCTGGGTCGAGGTTGATATTGGTGGTGCCACCTATAATATGTAATATTTAGGCCAAAATAGGAAAATTGTGAGAATCCTGTTTGTTTTAGAAGTTTTTTTTTTTGGGGGGGGGGGGGGGGATCACTTCAAACTTAGTGGGAATGTCGATCAGGTTTGTGTGTCTGGGTACAAAATTCTGTCTGTAAATTTGTATGCAGACATTCTATGTGAAAAAGGGAAAGTTTTCGTTGAAAAGTCATCAGTCAAATGTTGCAGTTTGGATATTACAAAAAAAAAAATGCATCTTGACTAAGGATGATGTATAGTTACATGTGTCAGAGTGTACAAATTTCTGAAAATATCATTCAGATGACCGATAAGAAGCAAAAAAAAAAAAAACAGAAAGACCTGGATCATGGATCATGTTGAAGGAGAATTTTAGGTGACCACATGTATGAACCAGTTGGGTTTCTCATGAGCAACCCTCATTTGCATGCTTCAAGTATAGTATAATGACACTTACGCAGAGATGTCCATTCTGGCATGTATTTTCTTTGTCAGAAAGGGTGAATGACTTTCAATAAACCATGACATAGACTCATTGATCAACTTGACCTTATGCCCTAATGAACTGTATAGCTTTTGGCAATTTATAGAAAGACCATGCATATTAAAAATGATTCTTTCAGTGGTTAATTGTTCAGCCAGCATAATAGGCATGCATACGTGAAGATATCCCAGGGCTACAGTTATTATAATCCATATTACAGAACAGTGGTATGGGTGGGTTACAGTCCATACAACTACGCTCATGACCTGTAGCTAAATGTTACAACACTGGCATCTTTGTGAATAAATAACAATAACACACATAAGTGAGTTAATTTGAACGTGAAAATGACTCATTATGTACAGATTGCAACCACTGAACTTTTGATGAAAAGATTTAGAAAGTCACCATACCACTGTAATTCTAGTGTTCAAATTAACACAACTTGTGATATTAGATCAGAGTCTTAAGAATTGTCAGCTTTAGCATTAAAATCAACACTCCTTTTTTGTGTGCATATATTTTATACTGATATGCTATATGTAAGATGGTGTAAAAGTAAAGCCAGTTTAATTTTGAATTTTGGGATGTCAAACATCAGTAATGTTTGTACATCAGCTGAGTGTTGTTGCAAAGTCTAGCTTGTACAAATTAGCATTATGAGGGTAAAACAGCCACTTACAATATCCCAGGTATGGAGTATGAATAACATTTTTCTTTTACAGATGATTTTGAGGTGTTAAAGTAGGATATATATGAAGTTGCAGAACTTTATGCGTTATAATGATACAAAACATAGCAAGAATTTGTCAAGTGAAAATATGCATACATGTTGTGATCTTTTTGGTTCAGACTAGCTGCTAGCTTTTTTCTCTGACACAAAAGTTGACTTAAAGATAATGCATACATGTGTAAAATTAGATATATGATATGTGAGTCTAGTGTGCACTGCATGCCAACCAAAAACTTGGAAAAAAAAACCAAAACAAAACTTGCTGCCTGCCTTCAGGGAATCAGCAGACTCCCATACTTGTCAACTCCAGTGTATTGACCAGGAGACTTAGGGGTGGGGATTTAGATTGCCAGTTAAGTTTTAACAAAATTGATGCACATGTGTTAGAAATGAGGTTTTCCTGTTGATTTGCCAAAGATTAACACCTCATTGGACAAGTCAAGTTGACACTGCACCATGTCCTTGTCGTTGCATAAGAGTGTAAAGAAGGAATTTATTTTTTTCTTAAAGGCTACCTTCTTGCAACAATATCCATAACTTGTATTGAATTCTGTGAAAAGAAAAAGGCATTTCAAGGTACGCCTGATAACAGTTGCAACTGCTCACAAGTATACTTCCTTCTGCCACATTTCAGCTAGAGTATTATATGGTTACCTTGGCTGTATGCACACATATATGTGTTGTCACCCATAATAACCAGGTGGATAACTGTGTCTTCACTTCCTTCATGCCTGCCAGCACATTATTATAAGGCCTGAGGCCACATGTAAACCTGCCCAGTACTGTCATGTGGATCAGTGACAGATCCATATGATCACTTAAGACACCATGCCAGCATACCAGTGCTGTATATTGTGTGTGTTCCTGGTAGGCTTAATATTTTAGAGGGAAGTATGTGTAGTGAAACTTAACCAGTCAAGACATAAATTAATTTACATGCCAGGCCATGTATTGCATGTAGTAAGTGTGGCATTTAAGAAGCGGCCTGTCTAAGAAGGCTTGTCCATCCATGGAATCAACTATCATTCAGAAGAACTAAACTTTTTTGTTGCTTCAGGGCTGTGTTTTGCAAATCTAATTTGCCCTGATTGGAATTTGACTTGTCCTGGGCTAGTGGACATGCAAATTTGTGAGCCCTGCAGATCAGCACTAAGTCTCTCAAATTATGTCTCCCAATGGAAACAAGGGGAGCTGTATTTTTTAAGCACCCATTTATTTGTGGCTTCCTCATCTGCTGTTGCTTATTCATTTTCTTCCAACACTTGTGGTTTCTGTGCGATAAGTCTGGGCACACAATGAAAGATTTGAAATTTGATAAGAATATATGTATATATATATATCTAGGTGAAACCTAGGTTGCGATTGTATATGGGTCACCTTGACCTAATTTTCAAGGTCATGGGGTCACTTACATGAATTTGGATCTGTGCAATAAAATATGAAGAACTAGTTCTGTAGAGTAATGAAAGTGCTTTGCTCAATGTACTACATTACAAAAGATGTGTAGTTCTTCATATTTGTACAAATCACTGGCAATTAAACATCCATAGATTTGTTTCTAAGAATTTTTAATGTGTGACAGGCATAATAAGCCAATGTGTCGGAAGGTGAAGTTAGTTGTTTCAGGAGTAATGTCCACCACTACCCTGTATACTGTAGGTCATTTCCATCACTACCCGGTATACTGTAGGTCATTTCGACCACTACCCTGTACACTGTAGGTCATTTTAAATAGTTTTGTAGATTAGGACGGTGCAGTCTCCTTACCCCAAGATTTGCAACAAAATAACTCCGTAACTGCAGTATATATTGTCATGACAAACTTCTCATGGTAACAAGGTGTATCTAGCTCTTAAAGAATGCTGACATAATTTCAATGCTTACATAAACTGACCTGTTAATGCAATATTTGTATTAGTGTGCAGTCTAATGGGAATATAGGACTACACACCACGAGCATGTTTGTATGGTATGAATGCATATTTCATTGCTGACAGAGCTCAACTTATTGATCATTCCTGTCAGCACAATTGCAATTTACATATGTGTGCTGTGCACTGGAAATTGCTAATTGCCTAGCATTTTTGAGATGGTGTTCCTTGTTTGTAGCATGGTTGCAAAATTGTTGTTGTCGAGTAGCTAGCAATGTGTCCAATGACTCAACTTAGGCCTCCTTTCTCAAATGTTACATGAAAGGACCTACATGTATAATAAACTTCTGTTTTGTGGTTTTGCTTGATTATTTTGATTATAAAGAAAATTGTGTTATTCATAAAACCACTGGAAGTACTCGCAGGTCAGTTTTACCTTTGTGAAAGTGTTTTGTGACAGGTTACATCAGTTGTTCAGTTTTAGCTTTTGGCCCTGGTGTACTGTTGCTGTTAACCCAAGGACATTATGGGTATCATTCAATCTCAGCTGATCTTTCTGGCTGAACCAGATTTAGACATTCCAGTGAGTGATAAGGATGGGTGGGTGTGCAGTAGGCCCAGATACATGCACTAATGACATGTGGCTCATGGCTCTGTTTACCTACTCTATATAATAACCAGTATGTCAATAGACAACATGCTGGGTCTTGTGCCATGTGTGTTTGCCTGGTGCAATATGACAGCGCCAGTGTTGACATGGTGGGCATGGACCCCTGGCAATTAATGCAGAGACCAGTCACTAATTGAGCTGGATCTGTCTTACAAATGCCCCAGTATGAAATTTATTGAAGAACTTTTAATATGCTCCGTGCTGGATCAGTATTGTGTCATGGCTTGGTCCCATGATACCAGCCTACACACAGTAGGTGATATTTCTGGCTCACATGTCCAAATTTACATGCGCCAATGGTGCTATACCTGTATATGGCAAGTACTTGTGTGGGGATTATGTCTGTGACACATTTGAAGTCATGTGCTACATTCACAATACATACATGCTGTTTGGCAGTTATGCATTTTTTATGCAAACAGCTCATTTGCAAATTGATTTCACTTGTAACAATGTAAGCCAGTGTTGAAAAGCAGAACTGCAGATACATGTACTGCTAAAAACAAGACTCTAGAGTACTGAGGTACGTCTGGTTGATTTAGGGACAACTGACACCACACTACATCAAGGTCACTTTTTTTCATTCCATTTACTCTTTAGTTTCTTTTGTGAAGCAAACAAACACAAGGCTATGCAAGTTGCAGACAGCTTTGATATTTGAAATCGGATGACCTGGTAGTTAGGTTGAATAACTGTGCCTTGAATACCTTTTATGTTCTTTAAAGTGATACTTGTAGCCAAAGGTCAGCAATTTTGCATACTAATAGAGAGTCATAACTCGGTAACATTATATCTTGAGGGTAGCGGTCAGTTGACAGAGTTTAAGGGCATGGCACTTCCATGCTGTCAGCCATGGATCTGCATGATGTACCATAAATAAAAATATCAGTAGAGGTGGTCAGACTTGCACACAAGTCATGGTCAGTGTTGCCCTGTGGCTGGCTAATGCTGACAGGCCCGCATATAAGGACCAGCCTTGGCACCACAGGGTCTTCTAATCGAGCTGGCCACTGAAGGCAGGAAAGCACACTGTCCAATTAAATTGGTACATTGTGGGACAAAGACACAACATGCACAATTTCATGTGGACTGTTCCTTCAGGTATTTTCAAACCGCCAGTCCCACAGAGACCCAGGAAAACCAGTTTGTTACATTGCTGCATACCAAGTAACTGCTCATTCACTACCTGCCTTGCCATGGCAATCAAAGGGCTTATGGCCAGCCGACCAGGTGCATGTTATTTATACAGTACCCAGATGGCCTTTAAAATATCATGTCTAAATATATAAACAACTGGTTGGTTATTAATGACACCCAGAACTGGCTGAATGTCAGAACAGAGACAGTTGTTGTATCACATGAAGAACATTTTTGGCATCCTGCTTCTAAATAATGTTTAAGCTTAAAAATGTCTTCAGCCAGTGATGTTACTACTTTTATGACCTAATTTTACAAACAGATATCAATCTTTGCCAGCTCAAACATAAAATTATTCATGTTAATAGCTAGTAAATATTGTTAGTGTCACCTGTATAGATCATATGGCACCCAGCTTCGAAAATAATTATGCTTCAAAATGTCCCCAGCCAGCCATGTGACTTGGGTGACAATTTCATCTGTATTTACCTTCGTCTACTGTGCATTATATAATTTGTAAGTAAATATTGTTGCCATGTATTTTGCGGTTAGCGAAAGAGCTGTGCTTTAATCAGGCCATGTGCATGGGATAGATTCAGTACAAGGCAAATAATATACGCGCATTGATCTGTTAGCATACAGTTCCATTTGTGATGTTCCCCAGTGCAGTAGACTGAATTACCGTGAAATTGATTGTACATTCTATACATGTGATATATCCACTTATACCACAAATCTGCCAGATGTACAATATTGGAAAAAAATTATCATCTTAAGAGAGTGAAAAGAAGCAGAAGGAACTTCTAAACCCAGACATTTACCATGTCTACTATTGCCACCCTACTGTGACCCAGAAAAATCATAATCACTTTCAGTGTTGCCCACCATACATACACGCTACCTGTTGCAAGACCCTTCCCAGCACATAATTCTGAACTTCATTAAATATTGGCTACCCATTTGCTTCCCATAATTGTAATTCACAAACTAGTCTACCCTTCCCAGAGGAGCTTGGTTTGTTGCCTGATAGGCGACTTGCATTCAGCATACAAACTTGATCAAATATAAGGTCTGGTCCTTGGGTGAGTATTTATATAATCCAATCAAGTCACCTTAAAAGGACTTATGTAAGTTATCAGTGTTAACTTACATACAGACATAAAAGCTTCACATTCAGTGGTAGTGGTCTGCGTATAACCCCCTAACACTGCCAAAAATAATATTGGAGTTGAGATAGTAGCTTGAACAATTGCAATTAGATCCAATCCAAACATTGCTTGCAATGAATGGTGTGATTATGCCTATAGGTGATGATTATCTCTTGTGACACAGGTCCAGTTGCCAAGTATTTACCAGAAATTTGATATTTGCATTACCTAACCCTTTATTTGAAGTACTGTCATGATGTAACTTGCAACATTTAGAGCATGTCAAATGGAGACTTTGGGCAAAGTAGCAACAGTTCCCTCAAATAGTGATCCAGTGTTGAGGGGGTGGGAGTGGAAGTTTGGGGGGGGGGGGGGTGCCAGTTAGGTACAAATATGCCAAGCAGAGAGGTTTGAATTCAGTTTCACATGCTGGATGGACCTCCAACACAAAACATTTATTAGGCAGATTAGAAGGTCAGCTGGATCATGGCACAGCATGGATTGTACTCTGTGCACAAGTAATGAGTTAGACCTCTGGCCATAATTAACCAGAGTGACCAAATGGGATATTATGATTGATGTAGGGTTTTAACATGCCTAGCTCTCTACAGTGAATGTGTCACCAGTCTTGTGCTGCTAGGCCTACCTGGAAGGTAGCTGCAGTAAGTCATTATAAAAGTGCAAAATAATGGCAGAATAATAAATTATGCATTAAAAAAAGTTGCAGCCTTCAGCACACCAGAGGTACCATGTAGATCTAGTTTTGAAGCTTATCCCAGTAACAATTATGAATATTTAAATGACTTGCTTAATTCATTCAATCGCCTGTTCTATGATTAAATGGCCTAGATGAGTTTCAGTTCAATCCTATTGTTTCAAGCTGCCATGGAGTAGCAAATATGGTGGGGTTTGTGTAAATAAACCATCATACCATGTATGTTTTATTGTATACCTGTCATCTTTATTTGTGCCTGGCATGGATATTCTCAGCTGTGTGTATTCCACAAATGCACTGCTCATTAACCTTTAGATGAAATGTTTATTAAAAACATGACATGCACAGGATGGGAGGAGGGAGGGAAGGGGACTAGAAGTTCCATCAAGCTGTAGTTACAATATGATTTATATTTCCATATAAAATAAATTTCCATACTAAATAAAACACAGAAACATCAGCAGGATATTCAGGTATTAAAATCTGCTGAAGTATGAAAAAATATGAGTAATAAATCAAGATTTTCTGCAAAACATATTCATTAATATTTCATTAGGTGAAAGACAGTATGCCTACATGTATATGGTGTGTGGGGAGATGTTTGGCTGACTGGCCATACAAAGGTTGACAGCATCATCAGGTAGATCATGAATGTCTCTACCTAGGAAATGTAGTCATGTTGTTTGTATTATACTAGATGCTAATGGTGTGGGATGAGGAGCAGGAAACCCTAAATGATGTCAGGGAAAACAAACTTGTGTAGCACCTGTGGATGGTCCAGTAAATCTGACTTCATTGTTGTCTTCAAGTTTCTGGTATTTTGGTCTCAGGAGATTTGCCACATATAAAGTTAAAGTTATTAGGTACATCAGGACTCAGACATATGTGAATGGCAAGCCAGTTTCAAGTATTCTGTATTTGGTAAATTGTAGAAAACACACATGATGACATATTTCAGGGTAAAATATAAGTAAACTAGAACAGACTGATTTTCCAACAGAAAATCAAATGTCTCCCGGTGGAACACTTACCTCTCTGAATAAGCTACAGGTGATAACAAATTACAAATGACCAAGTTTGCTTGAAAACTACAATCCTATTTTAGCTCTCCCCTAGATACATTACTCTAGCAATTTTCATCAAGTTCTTCAAGACTTATTGCAGAGAAACCAATTTCACAAATGACCCTATGACCTTGAAAATTAGGTCAACGTCACCCAAATACAATCCCAACCTTGGTCTTACCTTGATACATAATCCTACCAAGTTTCATCAAATTCCATCCTGTTCTTCATGACTTATCGAACGGAAACCAATTTCACATAAGTGACCCTGTGACCTTGAAAATTAGGTCAAGGTCACCAAAATACAATCCCAACCTAGGTCTTGCCAAGATACATAATCCTACCAACTTTCATCAAATTCCATCATGTTCTTCAAGACTTATCGCACAAAAACCAATTTCACATAAGTGACCCTGTGACCTTGAGAATTCACTCAAGGTCATCCAAATACAATCCCAAGCTAGGTCTTGCCAAGAAACATAATCCTACCAAGTTTCATCAAATTCCATCAAGTTCTTCAAGACTTATCGCACGGAAACCAATTTCACTTAAGTGGCCCTGTGACCTTGAGAATTCGCTCAAGGTCATCCATATACAATCCCAACCTAGGTCTTGCCAAGATACATTATCCTACCAACTTTCATCAAATTCCATCAAGTTCTTCATGACTTATTGAACGGAAACCAATTTCACATAAGTGACCCTGTGACCTTGAAAATTAGGTCAAGGTCACCCAAATACAATCCCAACCTAGGTCTTGCCAAGATACATAATCCTACCAACTTTCATCAAATTCCATCAAGTTCTTCAAGACTTATTGCACGGAAACCAATTTCACATAAGTGACCCTGTGACCTTGAGAATTCGCTCCAGGTCATCAAAATACAATCCCAACCTAGGACTTGCCTAGATACATAATCCTACCAAGTTTCATCAAATTCCATCAAGTTCTTCATGACTTATCGCACGGAAACCAATTTCACTTAAGTGACCCTGTGACCTTGAGAATTCGCTCAAGGTCATCCAAATACGATCCCAACCTAGGTCTTGCCAAGATACATAATCCTACCAAGTTTCATCAAATTCCATCAAGTTCTTCAAGACTTATCGAACGGAAACCAATTTTACAAAAGTGACCCTGTGACCTTGAGAATTCGCTCAAGGTCATCCAAATACAATCCCAACCTAGGTCTTGCCAAGATACATTATCCTACCAACTTTCATCAAATTCCATCAAGTTCTTCAAGACTTATCACACGGAAACCAATTTCACATAAGTGACCCTGTGACCTTGAGAATTCGCTCAAGGTCATCCAAATACAATCCCAACCTAGGTCTTGCCAAGATACATAATCCTACCAAGTTTCATCAAATTCCATCAAGTTCTTCAAGACTTATCGCACGGAAACCAATTTCACATAAGTGACCCTGTGACCTTGAAAATTAGGTCAAGGTCACCCAAATACAATCCCAACCTAGGTCTTGCCTAGATACATAATCCTACCAAGTTTCATCAAATTCTGTCAAGTCCTTCAAGACTTATCGCACGGAAACCAGTGTTGAAGAACCTGAAGAACAACAACAACAACAACAACAAGAAGAAGAAGAAGAAGAAGCGGAAGAAACGGGCACTAAACCAATATGTCCCCCGGCTTCCACCGGGAGACATAATCAGTGATGGGAATGACAAGGGAAGAGAAAGCTTCAACTTAATGACCATGCTGTCAGGTTTAAGCTTGAAATTAACAGATCATGTGATAGTGCAAGAGGCTTGTAAAAGTTGTAAAATAAATAACTTCAAGCAGGGACTGAAAAACACTTCCAGCAGGGACTGAAAAACACAAGAGAAGACCAGGCTGGCACTCCCTGTAAGGTGTTACAATCATAGGATTTCCACCATGAATATAATGGCTAATGACTGGACAGTGGAAAAAAAAATCTGGTGGCACACTGACCGGGCAAGTTCAAACAGGAAAACTTAATGTGGAGACACTCTTGTCAGTGTGTAGGAGAATTGATTGATCTTTCCATGTTTCATTGTTGCTCCATATAAGAGGATTGAAGGATCTTTTCATGGAGTGTCTCTCCCCCCCCCCCCCCCCCCTCCCAACAAATGTACTGTCAGAAGTGTTCACATATACAACCAAAGTATTACTCCAATACAATCTTTAGCTTGGTATATTCAAATATGGCAAGAACAGGCAAGATTAATTTTCTTTTCATACAAACTTGTGTCTCTTGGGGGAACTGGCAGATAAATAAGCAGGTGTCAGATTCTTAGTAGAGAGTGAAATAGGACCGATTGCAAAAAAAAAATCATCATTACTCCTGTCTTTATCCTTTGAAAAACCTTCAGTATTGTTTTCTTTGATAGCAGTTGCCAGATGACAGATGATTGCAAAAAGCATTGTTGTCTTTATTGCTGGATGTCACGTAGAGAGCAAGTTGTGTAATCATTACTTCTGACATTGTCTCTGATTTTACCTTGGTGGGCGCCTATTTATTCATGCCATTGAAGGGTTTGACACTATTGTTTTGCACAAAGCCCCTGTCGGATGGGTCCTTTGGCTCCTGGATGGCCGTCATTCATGGTACACCTTAAATTCCCGTAATGGCATTAAACGTACAATGTAGTGTCAAGAAGTGATTAGAGATAAAGTATTGAATTTGAAACCTGAATGGGTACTGCAACGGTTGACCTTATGGGAGCATCTGAAGAACTTTCTTGAATGAACTGCTACCCTTCTAAAGGTGTGCTGACAAGAGTAATCTCCTTAATATATGTTTGCAGGAAGCTTGCGGTGATTTAAGTAGGTATTCTCCATTCTCCAAACATGCTCAGTTTTCATATAAATAATATTGTGATATTCTTGGCATCCACCATAAATTTGTGTCAACATCCTAGCAGAAAGTACATCCAACTGTCATAAATCTTTTTGAGAATGTATAGGTGCTTCCTAGGGTTGAACATGGTCCAATACTCTTTTGGATGCCATTGTGACAATTAGTTGGTATCAGTAATAAAAGCATAAATAACTGATCTCAAACTGTGGTCTTGCAAATATTTAGTTAGGGTAGCGTCACAAAGACTTCTTTCTAACAATGCAATCTGCTCATCAGTGATTCACTGTGGGTGTCATATTGACTTGGCACATGTCAAGGTCCTAAATCACGGACCACAATTCCAGTTGGTAACAGATGCATAATGTTTGGCAACCTGGTCAGCTGTGCCTTCTCAAAAATGACAGGCACATGTTCACACATGTAGCCGCATGCTTTCAATGTGCACAATTTGTTGTTGCCAGGAACATACTATCTGTACAACTAGAAGACAGAAAAAAAAATACACAATCACATATTTTTATTAAATAGTTGGAATAACCATTGCAGGGCATACTTTTGACTACAATGTCCCAAGGACAACCAAAAATTGTTCACAAGGAAAGTTTGCTAAAATCACACTAACCCCTTTCTGATTGGAGCTTCATACTGCCCAGAAAGCCCACTTCACCCCCACTGTTGCACATATGAAATTGGACAGACTGAATTTACTGTTGCATAACTGGCCGGTCAGTTTAGGGATTTTTTTTCTTCTTTTTTTGCTCAATGTAAAAAGAATAACACCCCCCCCCCCAAAAAAAAAAAAAAAAGAAAAAAGAAAAAGAAAAAAGAAACTTCTCTCCACATAATATGTTATGGACACATTAAGGATATAGAGAGAGCTGTTATTGATGCCAGTGTCATTCAAACTGGTTATTTTCCGGACTTCATATTATAAATCTGGGTAACGTGCACCAATTGTGAAATAATAGGAAGTGACTGACATGTTTTCTTCCGTTTTGTGCTTGCAGATGAAGTGGACATCATGGGCGATATGACCCATAGTGATACAGATGATTTGAGCAGCATCCAGAGCAACACCAGTGATGGTGGGTGTGGAGCAGTGACCACACGAAGGTCTCCATTCTGTGACATGCTATGAAGATGTGAGGATGCTGCCTACCCCCCACTTGCCACTACCACTGTAATAGGGCGGTCGCCAGGTTACCACACCTCTCTGCGATCCCACGTCTGCAAGCAGCAGCATCTCATCATGTCATTGCTTTGTGGGACTAAAACTGACACAGAAGTCGCATTTTGCACTGGACGGGCACACTTGTTTATTAACCACTTACCTGGTAGAACAGTTGATGAACAGAGACCGACCTTTCACCAATGCTTTAAACATGTATGATAATAGCAAGTTGTATATTACATTGCCAGAAGTGGCCAAAGGACTGACATGCGCTGTTGATGATTGGTACACGTAGGGAGCTAGTGGTAGTAGGTACATTCACAGGATCATTACTTCATCAAGGAGAAAATACATCTATAAGAACAAAGGCAGCTTTATGTACAGGAAATGTTTCCACATTTTTACGAAAGATTTTATTGACTTGCTTCATTTACATGAAGCAGGTTGTCAAAATGTTAGATGAGGAGGAGAGTATTTTTATTTAAAAAAAAAAAATGGAGAGAAGAGACACGTAGTGATTGCCTGGGCAAAGGCAGGCTTGGGCTGTAACTGCGGTCATCTGAAGGTCTAGGTTGCACTTTTGTCATGCCTGAGCTCCAAAGACCACTGCCTAGCAGCTCATGATGAGCCTTGATGGCTGGAGCCAGTGCAGGCGAGGCACTGAGTAGTCCTGGTAAATTGCCTGGCAGCAATTGCTGCAGGCTCTGACACTTGTTTTTAGGTATGCTTTTTAACCATGTGTATGCAGAAGCAGCTTATTTATGCTCAGAGATTTTAGTGGCGCAAGTTGACCAAGTCAACTAGGAGTAATATTAGGTAAAATTGCCCATATTCCCCTAGGCTGACTGGTTTCAAATGATTGATCAGCTGAAGTGTTGGCTGACTGGTTTCAGAAGAGTTTTGTTAGGAAATGTCAAGGGGATAAAATTGTTGTGAACAGGGCAGGCAAGCATCAGGGTTTCTCTCCCTAGGCAGACCATGGTTTCATAAACAACAGTATGTATGTGATCTCAGTCCACCATATACTGCCAACCAAGTATTAAGTGTTTTTGGGTGGCCGCAGCGTTAGGGCGGCTCCGAGAAGTGCAGGACGGTGCATAGATTGCCAAGTGCTTTCTGATCCCTACTGTACTCTGTATTAAACCATTGCTTTACATTCATGTACATACCATACATACACTCAGTACTGTTGGCAGAAACCATGGTCTGGCTTTGTGGAAAGATCCGGGTGCAAACCCGTCCACCTGTAAACAGAACCTCCACTGCTGATAGGTGTCTCATGTCTTGCATCAAGGAACAAGAGTGTCTCTGGGGATTTGCCTGGATCATCAATGCAAGGTTGAGGGAAGTCTGATGTTTGGTTTCAACTAAGACTGAAAATTTAATAAGTTACAGTGACTGGCAAACCTGGTGCATCATCACGTGTGGAAAAGGGATTGCAATACTCGAGTAGGACCTGCATGTTTCACTGGGTTTTGACCAACTTGTTACCGATAGTTCTGCTGGTCAGGTCTAGCTTTGGTTGTGTCACCTTTTTGATGCAATCCCTCCTGTTCTGGCACAACTAACACCTTTTAAGATTTTATACTTGGTCTGCCCAGTGTTCCATGTGTATCGGCGTACTCGATGCAACCTCTTGGCTAAGGCTTACGCTGTCCTATTTGGTGCGCTGTCAATTATGCCATGTATCTCTAAGCCAGGCCTACCTTGTCCAGTTTCAAATCTGGCTTTGTTAGTTAGCAGCCAGGACAACCCGGTGCAGGCTGAGGTTTAGGTTTGTGTCCCGGTGCAGGCTGAGGTTTAGGTTTGTGTCCCGGTGCAGGCTGAGGTTTAGGTTAAGCTGACCATCTAGTCTAGATCATACTGAGCCAGGTCAGGTTCTAAAGTATTCAATGGGTATCCAGTAAACCATTCCTATTGCCCATGACCAAAAAGAGGGAAGTTTGGAAAGAGACCGAGGGTGACTAACATGTCTGTGGGTACAAACTGTCATTTCTCCACTATTGTCGTGCATATTACATAATTCACCTCCCCCCCCCCCCCCCCCCCCAAGCCAGTCTATAATTGAGTGTGCAGTGAGGATTCATCCACTATTTTGTGTTGCGTGTCATGTGCCAGTGTTAATGTTGTGCGTGACAGGGACGTATAACTGTGTAGGTGTTTTTCCAGAGAAGCAATATTTTGTAGGATTGTGTCTTTCAAGCATTCCATCCATCTGTCCATCCAATGAGGAAAAGAAGATAGTGTCACACAAGAACAGAAGTAACGTGAACGGAGACTACAAACTGGTAAAATGTGGTCCATTGACTATTTCTTTGGTATTTTACAAGCAACAATTGAACCATCACAAAAATGGTTCTGGCAAATGGGCAACTACCCCTATTCCTCACAACAGCTATGCCTGCAGACCAAAGCTGCATGTTGCAGTGGCTGGATATCTCTCCACTGTAAAGTAAGTCTGGGAGTCACGGTCACTGCAGTAAAACAAGGTTCCGCATAAGGTACCAAACTCGTTACAATATGCACTTTGTTACCTGTCCATTCTGATGTTATTTTTCACAGGGTGTTTCTGTCTTTTTTTTTTTTTTTTTTTTTTTTAATTTTTTATTTGAGATATGCTAAATGAAAAAAAAAAAAAAAGTATGCAGTCCCAAGCATAACATGTATGATTGTGTGGATGTCAGTGGTGTTTGCAGAAGTGCAGGTCCTCACTCTGATCTCCCCCAAAAGCAGGGCATTAGAGACTTGGTATTTTCTCAAATGCTGTGGACAGAAGTGATTGATGCTTTGTAGACTGTTTAGTATCTTAACTTGAAAAGCAACAGTAACAGCATGTGAACATTGTGGCAGGAACCTCAACTTTGTACCTTTGATGCCAAACTGACTGGTATACTATGTCCATGAATGCAACAAGAGTACCCAAGAAATAATGAAGGATGTAGCTGGCCACACAGGGGGCCCCAAGTAGTTCAATTTTTCCAAAATTTTGGGAAAGGAGAGTTTGATGGCTCGCCCCTCATTGCAGCCACAGGAAAGTTGCAGTCGTGCAGAGGATGGTTGCTGTATGCCGTCATGGCGAGTGAGAAGTCCTCAAAATGTCAAAATACTCTGAACAAGCAGTGTGATTTACAACTGGCAATACACAAGCTGGACTGAATGTTGGAGGCTAGCTGCTTCCAGACTATCCTTCATACTGTGAATTCATTTAATTTCGATGTGTTCTTATTTTCGCTGATGCTTCAAAACCGTGAAAATAAGAACCCAGTGAAATATATTTTTAACATGGCATTGATACGAATTATAACAAAAATAGTGAATTTAAAGTTTCAGTGAAAGGTCCAAAATGCAAAAACCGTGAAAATAAATGCCCGTGAAAATAAATGTATTCACAGTAGTTATCTCTTGTGTGCTGTCTTGCATACCCAGGGCCAGATTCAGTGACCAGCTCCGTGATGATGGAAATTAAATGCGGGACTAACCACTTGCTTCAATCTGTTGGAACTTTGTGAAAACGCAAAGCCAGCAGTGGGTGCAATTGAAAAAAAAAAAAGAAAAAGAAAAAGAAAAAAAAAACACTGGGAATTTGGTTCAATTGACATTGAGTTTGACAGAGTTGGGAAAACCACAGCTAAATTGACCCATCACTTTTTCAAAGTAGCGCCTGCCTCAGGAGACTTGGTGGTGGAAGTTTTCATGGTGTATGCAGTCACTTCTTGGTTGTGTTGTCCAGAACCACCTGACCCAATTTGCCATGTACCAGATCCACCCCCAAGTTTCCAGTACATACTTGTCTCGCGATTCGTTTTATTGACCATACATGTCTTTAACTTATTTCATCCAAGGAAACGGCTGCCTTGATCTATCTCATCATCATCATCCCTCTCAGCCACTTTGCACATCATTCATCCGGCCCCCGAACTACACTGTATTATTTATGTAAATAGTAGAAAAATAACACACCCACTTTGATTAGCTGCATCTTGTTGAACAAGACTGCCTCCAGCCCACCCTCTTTTGTTCCTCTGGTCCTATTAAGCCATGTGACTACTGACTTCATTAGCTTGAATGGTACTAGGGCGTACTTCACGGGTACTCACTTTTTAAAGGAGATGGGGGAAAAAAAATCCACAACGTGACTGACAAATGAAATTTACATTGAACTTGTCCCAACGTCAAATTAGATCTTAAGAATCAGGGAATTTTATGGTGCTATGTAGATGAACTAGAGATTTGTGCCCCTGTCCAATCCTGATGTGTTGGTCAAGGCCACAAACAATATATACATATTATATATATAAAAGTTAATTCTGTCACAGTTGGTTCTAGATGCCTAAGCTTACTTCCATGGGAAGTAAGTCTGATTTCCTTCACTGTAGATTTACTGCAATTTTGGCTTTCACTCTAGATGGATTTTAAATTACTTGATGCAGTTACAGACATTTGCTGGAGCAGCTAGTTTCCAGTTTGACCACATGATTGTATATTATTATGACGTGAAGTTGTGGGTGAATGCAGCCGTCTGGTTTAAACCATAAGCTAGGCAAGGGGATCTGGTCGTCAGACCCCGTCTGCATGATGGGCATTCAGAATAGCATGTCCTATCTGGTACCACTTGTTCCAGGCAGCCAGAGCTGCTTGACCAGTGATCTAGAAACCTAGACAATTCTCCAAGTGTGTATATGTACAGTATCTATTAATATTATTGTTCATATCTTCTCATTTTGCTGAGAATAAAATTTTATTTCATGTACATAGTTTATATGTTGAGTTGTTTTGTGAAAAGGTGTGTGTGTGTGTGTGTGTGTGTGTGTGTGTGTGTGTGTGTGTGTGTGTGTTCAAGAATAAGAGGTGATGTTGGAATGTTGCAGTGCAAAGAAAGTGGTACCCTAACTCCTAACACTGACATGAAAGATGACAGTCAGATGTACAAGTAATAGGAGGCAAAGGACACCAGATTACTTGTACAATTTGGTGATGTTTGCACATCAGAAAAAAATCCAGTGCCCCCTTTACCTAGTACAGGATCAGCCAGACTGCTCAAAAATTGATTGGCAGTGGGTCATAAATTTATGCTATATGTTAAATCAGCTTCAAACCAATCCTAATCATGAAGCCCAATGCTGCATATGATGTTTTTTGTCATATACATTCAGAGGCCACAACAGATGTACATGTATGTACATATGTAATTTTCAATCAAAATTGGGCGGGGGGGGGGGGGGGGGGGGGGGGGGGGACCTATACTACAAATTGAAGTCTTGGCCAAAAGTTAAAGGCAGGAGGGGGCTACAAGAGTGCTACAGTCACAGTTTGCTCTATGATTGGGCGTGGCAGCAGGACTTTTTGGTGGTACATTTGCCATTTAAATATGATCCTATTTACATGTATATCTTGAAAAGGGATCTTGTCTACCCCAAAAAATGTACACAAATTGGGTTCGCAGTTACATAACCGTGTCTTGTCCAAAAGACTGACAAGCAGCTGGGACATTTCCACTTAAACTGCTCTAATGTTTCCAAATGACAAAAAGTTTTGGTCAAAATGAGGAAGAACTGGTATTATATACGTTAAATTGTGAAATAAAATTTACTCAAATAGAACAAGTCTTGCTCCTAAAGAGGAAGACCTGCAGAGGATTATGTTCTAAGAAAACGTGGTTGATGTGCAATCCTGCACTTGTCCCTGTGAAGGTGTAAACTGACTCTTGCTATTTGGGTCACTTTTGTGGTGTTCCATATTTAGATGGTTCAAGTTCAAAAGAGACTGGAGACCGAATTGATGAAATTTCCAAAAACCTGAAAACTGAATCAAAAATATGATTTACATATAACAGGTTCTCGATCACAGAGCAGAGACTTGGAACTGAGATCGATTAACTCTTTGCAAATACATGTATTAACCATAAATCTGTATGTATTTTCAGTGTGGGGTTGAACAGAACTCCCTAGCCTCCGAAGAGTCCAGGTTAGGACAAAAATGGTCTGGCATTTTGGCACATTATGTGTCAACTTAATCTCATCAACACTTACTTGGTTTTCTCTTTAAAACAAGTAAGTTCTGTTAAAAGTATAGACACATTTGTTTTACATGGACTGTGAAAGAAGTCAAGCATTGACTTATCGAGTCACTCTCCATGGCACAGATGTTGGCGTCTACTTCCTACCTTGTCTAGTGGGAAAACCGAAGAACTCGGAGAAAACCACCCTGCACGGTTAAAGTGGTAGGAACTTTTTCCACATGCTGCCCAGGACGAGAATCGAACCCGGGTCGCAGAGGTGAAAGGCGAGCGTCTTACCGCTCAGCCTACCGTGCACCCTGTTAAATGAACTATCACTGAAAACCTGGTCAAGATCAGTATTTTATCTCGGCCAGGGCACTTCTTGAGTTTACATTCAGGAACTGAACCATGCAGATAAACCTGCATAGTTCAGCAGAGAAAGACTTGAGAAAAAAGCCTTGTTCTGGACAAATGTCTCAAGTAAATCAAGGGTAAGATGGTTGCAAAGAGGCATTCTTTTCAGGAATAAAAATGACTGAAAATTTAATTTGTGGAAAACTGCTATTTTTTACATAAAATCCTTACTATTGGATATAGTGGCTTGTGCAGTATTTTTATCTGAAGCTGCCCCTTCTTTTCCAATGTCATTCACTCAAAATGTACAATCCATTTCAGAAATGTGTAATTCTTGACAACAATAGTCACTTCCACAATGTAAAACCATAAAAGGTGTTTAAAAGTGAACTTTGTCTGGCCTTTGACCCTTTGACAGGTGGAAGGCCAATAGGGCAATTTGCTGGACAAGAATTATTAAGGACGCTGGCAAAGGTGGTTCTCGTTACTAGGTTTGATCAAAGACCGCACCAGCCTGTATTTGGTATGCCATTTTTTAGGAATGCCAGGTCATCCTTTGTGATTTGATGGAAGATGTGACCAGTAAGTTTATCAAACTTTGCCTACTGCCCTTGGGTGTGACTTCAAGGTTGCCACAGGCTGTCGACCAAAGGAGGACCCAAGGTCCTCACAGTGTGGCTTGTATGACGACAGCCTGAGGCTAAAAATGTACTTCTAATAATTTCAGTAACATTAGTTCCCACCCCATCATCGACGTCTCAAGGATGTAGGCCTACACAAGTTGTCTGGTAGCACATGGTGACGGGATTTGCTGATGGGTCCACAGTGAATGGCACTAGCCCGGAGCTACATTCAGGACATCTCCAGACAAGTGATGACCACAGATTGGCCAAGACCTTTTGAATGTGTGGGAACAGGGACCATATAAACTGACATAAATCACCATCAAAGAAGTCTTTGATGTCATCAAGGGACATTTGTTTCAAGTATTGTCTACTTAATGCCTGTCCATATTAAATAGCTCAACAATAGTCAAAGCTGTGACACAGTCATTAGGCAATAATGATACTTCCCCAGTGTCCTCTCAACAAAAGGCATTTTCAATGCAATGCATAAAAACTGCAGCTTTGATACACTAAACTTGCTATCAAGATGTAAAGAGTCTTTAAAGTGGAATCTTAAGCATGTACTTAAGCATGTACATGTGTCATGACCCCTTTAACATTTGACCCTGTTTTTTTGTTTTCGTTTTTCTTTACCTCACCTGCAGATGTCTGCATGACTATTCATACAAAGTGTCTTACTGACACTAACTATGCAAAGAAAGTTTCAAATGATTTGCTTCCAATGGTACACGTAAAATGCTTTTCAATTGCTTTATGGAAATGGCTACAGAAGCTTCACTGGTAGGGATATATTCAAAATTATACACAGAGTATAGCTCAATCATAGGTAAAATCTCTGAGATCTCCCATGTCCTGGCCTCAAATAATATGTGCTCAGTGTGAACATGGATATCAAAATACTGCAGCCTGTTTGAACCCTGTTTTTTTTTTTTTCTAATCAGATGCAAGCACTCGGATGTTATGAGGATAATCCTCCCTTAAGCACTCGGATGTTATGAGGATAATCCTCCCTTAAGCTCCACTTCCACCAAGTTTCAGCTGAATCTGAAGGACGGTTTTGCAGCAGTCAAAAATACTGAAAACACACAAAAATTACAAAAAAATTGCAGTGCCACCTGTTGAACAAGTAATAAGCCCCAGGGTCCCCAAAAGAAAATTCTATGTCAAAACAAAATTGTAGTAAGTGTGGGTACATTAATGATATGAAAAAAAAAAGGCCCACAACAATTACTGTTCAATGTATGTATTTTATTTGTTGTACATGTACTACTAAAACATTTCTGAACTTGTCTCTCGTGCAATACAGTGAGCCTGATTTTGGACCTATAGGGCCTGTGACAAGTAGGACAGGTAACATTGAAGTGAAATATACTGGGGGGGGGGGGGGGGACTGGGAGCAAAGGACCTTACAATAGATCAGCCTTTAGAGCAGTTGCAGGCACGTGGACAGCCTTGAATCTTGAATGTAGGCCTAGAATTCATACATATGATCTCGCAATTTTGCAAAATGTATGCATTCTCTGCTGCACACATTTATTGGTATCATTGATTTTATTGACCAGCAGTGTTTTGTCTTGGTACCACGGCGATGCCTTGCCTGACTTTCAGATTGGAGCCTGGTCCTCTTTCAATCATGAGTACGATATATGTGTATGCATGACACCATAAAATATAACAGCAAAAATATGCTGCCAAATCTCTAGGGGGGCTCACGAGAGTAACATTTTAGAAAACAACCTTACTCATACATGTAAGCTCATTTGACTCCATTCACTATTGGTCATGCAGTCTGTATTTTTGCCACAGAACAGAAACTTCCATGCAATTAAACGCTTTGGTGGAAATTTTTCCTGACAAAATCTTTGGCTATGCTGATGGTACAACACGTCCCTTTCGAAGGTAACATGTTGAAATGTGGTGGTGGGTGTACTTGCACAACCACCATTACCGTGAGATTCTCAGTTTACTCTGGAAATGTCATTGCCTCCATCTTGTGATGTGACATGTCACTGTTGATGTAACCATACGCATGACAATTACTGCTTTGAAGGAGGTAAGGGGGGTTTCCCAACATGCAGGTGAACCTGGTAATATTTTTCTCATAGAACAAGATACAGAGAAAAAAAAAATCGAGACAGGTACGACGTACAGAAAATAAAGGGGCTTCCAATACAGAAGTATGGTAAATAAAAACCTCCAGTACACTGTGAAAACCCCCTTTACCCCCTCCCCCTCCCACTTTGACATCCACTATTTTGAAATCATGTTATAAAGGAACCCAAAACAGCTTAACAACATTGTCATGGCTACACAGAAGCAACAAACTGTTTGTGGCTCAGATATTTGCAATTTTTTTATTAGCGTTCGTTGTCAGCAGATAAAGTAACAATATAAATTTAACCCTGCTGATCCTACAACCAACCAAAAGCAACCGGATGTTACATGTTCTTTGCATCAATGTCGTTGCTTTATCTCTCACTCATGATGGACATGAAACCGTATGAATGAGAAAAGTAGATGAAACCAGGCTGCCAAATCAGCAAGTTCCAGGTTGTAAATTTCCATGGTGCTGGATGGCCTCCCAGGACCAAATCTGTGCCAAGGAAAGCAGGTGACTTTGCAATCTGTATCCAGCAGAGTTGCTGACTTTGCAATCTGTATCCAGCAGTTGCTGACTTTGCAATCTGTATCCAGCAGTTGCTGACTTTGCAATCTGTTGCCAAGGAAAGTTGCTGACTTTGCAATCTGTGCCGAGGAAAGTTGTTGACCTTGCAATCTGTGCCAAGGAGAATTGGTAACTTTGTCTTTGTTCAGTCTATAAAAGGGCTGTGAGCCCTAACATATGAATCTTGTGTTGGTCACTCGAGACTTTATAGCTTTATAATTTCCTATGCTCAAAAAGAAACTTGATGCGTTGAACAGTTTTAGTGATTGATTAAACTTTAGATATTTTCAGTCACTTAGTCATAAAATCTTGAATGTTAAAGCACAGCTGCTGTTTTTCATGACAGTAAGTCCCCAAAGTATTTCAGACCTACCATGGTATCTGTAAAGATAAAAAAAAGGTAATGACAGTACATGTACATGTATAATACTGAGATGACATGGCACAGTACCTTAACACAATCAACAGACAGAAATGATTGAAAACTCTATATTTCAAATACATGTAGAAGTAAACAGATTTTTTTCACTTGACTTGGCTCTCATTTCATACAGATAAATACGTCCATTATATGTATCTAAAATCCATAATATATACCATATTCATTCCACTTGCCGCTAATAGAAGCACACGCCCTACTTTTTAATCTTGGGGATTTTATTAAAAATTCAGTATTTTTTAATATTTAAAAAAATGAAGTTTCTGATGAAAGAAGAGAGTTTGTTTTTTGCTGTATGGATTCTATAATAATTGTAACTACTTGTATTATTATAAATTGAGACATATCATTATCACAAAAACTCCACAAAAGCCATGTATGCTCCAGGATTAATCTTTGTATTAGCACAGCGTGCTACTATTGGAATGAATACGTTATCTCAGATCCATAATAAATATCTCAAAAGGTCAAATTTCATGCAACTGTGACTGACATATCATGATACACCACAAATCTGTTCCAAATTCATTCTCTCCATGTCCATTACTGCTATTAAATGCCAATCACTATAACATAAATACAAAACCATAAGGGAATTTCTTTTTTTTTTTTTTTTTTTTTTTTTTTAAACATATTCAACAGATAATCTTTAAAAGCTGTATCAGCCTATAAGAAAATTATGGGTCTTCAGCAGGTGAGTTATCAGCACACATTTCCTGAGCCTTGAATATCACAATTGTTGATGCACTTCTTGTAATGATGCACTTCGGGGGGGGGGGGGGGGGGGGAGGAGGAGTGTACACAACATTTTAACCCTTGTCATAGGGTCTTTGTCACCTGTAGCAACCATTATTTACAAATGATGTAGTAAAGCTTGTTTTTTTAACACAATTAATATGGAATCCTAGATCCCTAGATATGTGGCCCCCCCTGGTCTGTTGTGCTGGTAACCATAACCTCTGGGCTGGTGTTGTGAATTGACACAAACACAGTTAAGTGGCCACATGGAAGACCAAAGAAATGGCAAGTTTTAACACTGAGTACAATATTTTTACAGACCATTTATTTGCTTGGTCTGTTCTTAGTTTTACAGGTTAGGGATGAAACCCCATCCAGTATTCTTTTGAAAAGAAAAAAACAAATCCGTACTGAAGACTGGTGTAGCCTGTCAGACAGCGCTTCTACAGTGAGAGACTGCTGCTCGCTTCAGGGGGAAGGAATGACGCCACTTGTGGTGTTCAACTGATGGATTACCTTCAGCTGCCTGTGATCTCCATTTTTCTTGATACATGTACTTTCCATATCAAACTACAAGGCTTCCTTCTTGAGTTAATGTGACCCTTTGACCTTGAGAAGTAGGTCAAGGTCACATCTCTGCTATCTCAATGTAGTTGTTGGTATGCTATATCAAGGTCAAACAGCTCAAAATTAACACCACTAAAATGAACCTCCACTGGTACTTCATTCCTGCTAATGTGCATTATTATTCATTCATATGACATTTACCTACACATTAAAACCGTAACAAAGGGCATATATGGCAAGGTTGCGGGCTGTAAATGAGATTTGCGGGCTGCAAATGACATAAAGCGATGGGACCCAGTGTATTTTAACATAATAACTAATAATTGTCCTTGAAAATACTACAAACGAATAATAATAGTAATAATGTTTGTTTTTGTTTCATTGGGATCATTGTGTAGCCCTTTGTATTCGATTTGCAGCCCTCAAGTGGTTATTTGCGCCCTCCGTTTCCTATTGGGCGCAAATGGCCACTGTCGGGCCACAAATGATCCCAATGCCTGCAAAACAAACTTTATTGTCACAATAGTAACCACGGCCCTATGATCAACCATTACCAATATAAAAGCCTATATGTCAGTTTGATCTTATAGGGCAAGTTCCAAGTCAATAACTTTCCTTCAGGCAGGTTGAGTTTCCGAGATCCTAACCTGTCGCAAGAAAAACTGATGCCTGAGTCCTTATTAAAGAGATAAAGGGTTATGACTCCCCTTGGACTGAGGAGTCAAATGTGAGAAACCTTTGACAGCACAAAATTGGAGGCTGTTGATGTACAGTAGGCTTTTCCCTTAGAGCTGATTTAAAATTTAAATGCAAGTCATTGAAATGGATCATTTTGACGTCTGACCAGATTGGACTGGTTTAACCCTTTCACTGCCACATTACATTCATATAGTGGGCAAACCCACATTGCCACATTAACCCTTTCCCCCTTGAATTAAGACTGAGTCAACAGCTTTCCTTGGCATGGGTTGGGCACTAAGTGCCCAACCCATGCCAAGGAAAGCTGTTGACCTGGGGCATGTGATCATGATAAGTATCATGTGCATTTCTCATTCAAATTGTTTTTCATAACCGTTGAAATTAGTTGACAACACTGGAGCAGACGACATTTGATCACCAGCCGGTTTTGGCCGGTTTGAGGGGGAAAGGGTTAAATGAGCAATTTTAACAGAAAATAACACGACTTTGCACACAGCAAGCTGTCCCACCAGCATGGAGTATTATGATATCAAAGTTTCACCATAAAGGCTGCAGGCTTAGGTCATTAAGTTTTTGTTGCTAAAAATAGATCTAGGTTTATGGCCATGTCACATGGCTGCCATCTAGATTTTTCTGTCTTTCCTCAAATTTAAGCATTACTCGACTGCCCACTACTTTTAAGCAGTCAAAAAACCCATTTACAATACTACACAAAGTACCACAGGTGTGAAATGAGATATTTTGGGAACATTTCATGTTACTTAAGCTCATTACATTAAAATTCAGGGGGTCAATATCCATATTGTTGTCAATTGTCCAGACTGCCTGCTCCTTTGGCTTGTGTGGCTTGCCATGTTGTATAGGTCAAAGGTTATCAGGACACCTCTGAAGGCATCATGTGACTGGTCATGTGACACTTTTTATGCAGACCTAGGTTTGTGTGCAATGATAGCTTTGAGAGCCTGTGCCCGGTCACGTTTCACATCAACAACGGCAGTTTGACTATAGTCACTTCCACCATGCTACTATGGTTCAACTATAGTTGCTTCTGGCAGTTGAAGGGTTAAACAGGAAAGACTTCTATAAAAAAAAAAAAAAAAAACTATATGTAGTGAAGAATCTAGCTATATAATCTTGTGTATGTATTTTCTCCCTGGGGTATGTCTGTATCAGATATCTATACAAGTAACCTGAATATTATTGATCTTGAAGGTTATTAAGATAATGCTCTTGCAATTTATTTCATAACTTGTCAGTTTTTTTTTTTATATGATTTCTTTTAAATGTATGAAAGAAATGCATATACAACTGATCAATACAGACATAATTAACATAATAAGTAACTGTAATGGTCAGAAAGACCTGAAGACCCCCATGGTCAGGGTAAAAATACAATGATTCCTGCTGACCTTGAAAACAGGTCAAGGTCATTCAATTGGAACTCAGCCAAGCTTGAACAAGTTTCATGATAGCTCAAATTGTTCAAAAGTTATTGTGTCCATAATGGTAAAAATACAATGAACCCTGGTAACCTTGAAAATATGTCAAGGTCACTGAATGTGAAACTCCGCCAACTTTCCTAACAAGATACTGCTACAGTACAAGTTTTACAATAGTACATGTAGCTTAATATATTCACAAATCGTTGTGTCCGCAAGTGGGTAATGGACAGACAGACTGACACACGCACAGACATAATGACAACAATACCCCATTAGTTGGTCAGGCTGGAGGGGGGGGGGAGGGATAAAAGATAACCACAATATGCTCAGTCCAAAAAGTCATGGAGACATTAATGTGACAGTCAGTGTCTGCTGATGTGGACAAGCTGAAGCCTGAAAAGGCCAGCAATTATTCGACTGCATTGGTGCTCGAAGTGTGTTCATGCGCCAGTGTTTCGCTGGCACCAAAACAATAACATCCGAGACCCTGGAAACAAACGCTTGTCAGAGTGACACCAATGAATCAGAGGTAAATATAGTGAAATTGACAACCTCCTGAAAATCTGACAAGAGACTAGAATCACAGTATATACAGCCGGGCTGCACTGACGGGCTACATGTTGTGGTGTTAGGTGTATTGATTGGCCAGCCAATGTTGTGACCCACACACGCTAGTGTTCATGTACTAGCAGTGTGAACCAATGAAATACAGGAGCACCATACATCCAGTACTAGGCTTTGAGAAAAAACCAAGTCGTGGGGTGCTAGCAGTAAAGGTATATGCCCAAATAAATAGAATAGCAGCCCAGTAGAGGCAGTCTGACATTTTCCTGAAAGCGTTGGCCCCGGGTTTTGTGTTAATATTTTGTTGGAGATTAGGGAGTCTGGTTTTTAGGGCTGAAAATAATTCATTGTAATCGGATCGTTCATTTCGTTGTTCACCCTGAAATAGATACCACGGGCCTGGGCAATCTTAACGTGTACACAATGCAGGGGGCAATACCGAGTGTGTGAGTGTATAAAAATTGCACACGTGTCATCCCATCTGCACCATACACACCCCCCCAGCATGGCTACATTTTAACATGGGCTGACAGTGGCAGAGTGGAAGTGCTGGAGGAAAGCCTACACTGTATGGGAGAGCCCTCTCTCCCCACCTTGCACTTCTTCTGGGTGCCAGAATAAATTGACCCAGTTCCTGATTCCATCCAACTGCACTGGGGATGGTGGGCTACCATGCATGCAGCGGGTGGAAATTACATTCTAATACAAATTAATGTTAATGGCACTAGCCCTGTCACTGGAAAACAACTCAAAATCAACCAAACGGCATAATTTGTTGTGAAGGGATCCTGATTTATTGACTGATAAAGCACAGGTTTGGGTCAATGTTATTTGCCTGACCTTCTGGGGAGTACCCCCTTTGATTCTGTTTACATTCAGCAGTGTTCAGAAGGGATTCCCTCGTATAGATTGGATACAGCCAAGACCTGGTCAGGACCGAGGCATACGGTCCTACAGCTAGCCAGCATCTGGAAAATCATAATAACAGCCCTGCTGCCAGTGAAATTCCACGGGATCTTCCCTGAGTTGCAGTGTCATGAGCATGGACCTATACATAATTGTGCATTCTTGAGCTTCTATCTGGTGGTAACCTCAAGAGGAGAGAGTTAATTAATTACTCCACCAGCATGACTGCATAATGTCATCAGTGGATGCATTTACAGGATCACTGACCTAAATGATGCAAGATTACACACTTTAACCTAGGTCATAGTTGCCAATTTAGAACAAAAACAAAAACAAAAAAACAAAACATAACAAAGAAACGAACAAACACACCACCCCCACCCCCATTTGGTTGATTAAATGGAAACTCTACCTGTATACACATCTACATGCAAATTCCTTGTAGCTTTTGTTTCAGCACCACGGTGTCTGTATGAAGATGAGTTATCAATGCCTTCACTGGCTACATATGAAATGGGTTAAATTCACAGTAATTTGGATTCAAGACCATTAACTATGAGTCAACGTTAATATTCTCTCACATTTCTGCAAGTTTTACTCCTCGCCTTTCTAAATGGCCATCCTTGTCTTGCAAACAGGAATCTTGAAGAACAGATTGGGCAAAATTAAGATAACTTTACTGTTTAAGTGTTAAGCATGATGAACTTCCCTTTTTTTTCCTGCATTTTTGAAGAAGAAGAAGAAGAAGAAGAAGAAGAAGAAGAAGAAGAAGAAGAGGAGGAGGAGGAGGAGGAGGAGGAGGAGGAGGAGGAGGAGGAGGAGGAGGAGATGAAGGAGAAGGAGGAGAAGAAGGAGAAGAGGAGGGGAGGAGAAGATGAAGAAGGGAGGAGGAGGAGAAGAAGAGGAAGATGATGATGACGACTGACAACAACGAAGAACTTTTTGCATTTAATGCTTGGATGGCTGATTTGGTTGTACAGAAGGTATACTATTTTGACTTTTAACTAATTGAGGTAAACTTAATGCATGGAAAAATCTGCTGACACAGCAAATCATGGTTATCATCTCTACTTAAACAACTGGGAGAAAAACACTTCATGCTGAGAGCTGTGTGGATGGTTTCTTTACATCATTTAACTGCCAGAAAATAACAAAGAATAATACATTGTACTACTAAATAAAATAAGGAAAACAGAGAGTAAAACTTGCAGAAATGTGAGAGAATATTAACTTTGACTCATAATTAATGGTCTTGAATCCAAATTACTGTGAATTTAACCCATTTCATATGTAGCCAGTGAAGGCATTGATAACTCATCTTCATACAGAATTCAGACACTTTGGTGCTGAAATAAAAGCTACAAGGAATTTGCATGTAGATGTGTATACCCGTAGAGTTTCCATTTAATCAACCAAATGGGGGCCCGGGTGGTGCTGGTGTTTGTTTGTTTGTTTGTTTTGTTTTGTTTTGTTTTGTTTATTGTTCTAAATTGGTAACTATGACCTAGGTTAAAGTGTGTAATCTTGCATCATTTAGGTCAGCGATCCTTTAAATACATCCACTGATGACATTATGCAGTCATGCTGGTGGTGTAATAATTAAACTCTCTCCTCTTGAGGTTACCAGTAGATCAAATGTAGTAATTTTAAGTTCATATACATTTATGATGGTCTTCTCTTTTTTTTTTTTTTTTCTTTTTTTTTTTTGCTCAAAACTGCATACATATAGTAACCAGATCTGTCTGTAAGTCAAAGCCAGTTTCAATAAAAATGCACTATATGAGCACACCATCTGTAATTCATGTCACCATATTAACTAAAATATTTCAATAATGTAACTTATCTGATCCTTCAAAATTACCATGTCCATGCTGTCATGAACTTGGAAAGGAAATAATTACAATGATGATGTGGTGTATTGGATATTGACTTATCCCTGCTTCAGCAACCTCCTGGGCTTCAAGCTATGATGGAGAAACAATTAACTATACTGGACTGCAGTGCAGACACATTTAAATGACTATAAATGGAGCAAAAAGACCTTAGGTAGAAAACCCAAGTGAGGACAATAAACAAGGAATGTAGAAATGGCATGGCAGGCTGGGGGGGGGGGGGGGGAAGCCAGCAAGGAGCTCATAATCTGTGTCAACAATTTATTTGCCACACAGAAACAAAAAAATATGATAAATACACACGTACCATGGAATTGTGCTGATAATTTTTTCCCCCCCACAATAATTATTGAAAGTTCTGTGAAGACAAAGATGTTCCCCTAGTCCTATTTTGTACAAATGGACGAGACAGAGCTCTCTTGTTGCTTGACTGCCTACTGGAGGCAGAGTGATATGGCACCAGGATCGAGCTGACCGAGCTTTCCATTGTACTCCCCCTGGTTCAACTGCAGTAAATAGCCCCAATCAATTCAGATGTGACAGCAGATGATTCCATAATGATAAATAGGGGTGTGCAGCATCGTAATACAGGTAACTGTCTGCAGTCATTGTTTTCTCTGGTCAGGACACTGAGTACTCATGCATTATGGGACGCTTAACACAGATATAATGACATTAATATTGGATCCACTGTCATTAATATATCGTACCCTGGTCCACATACAATCGATTCTGTATCAAATATATGGCCATTTTGAATAACTTGGTGTTACACATATAAATTGATTTAATCCATGGTAAACTCTACTAGAATAATGTCTATGGAATCACAACACATGGGGGCTCATTGCGAAATTATAGCAAAACCTTCCTAAACATGAGGACTGTGGCAGGCCTGTGCTCAGCTGACCTTGTATGCAGATTGATGTGAGTGATCCTGTCACCTTGGAAATTAGGCCAGGATCAGCCACAGAAAAGATCCAAGAACTGGGGGCTTCCAGCTGTGCCCATATGTCTTTGGATCTTTGGTCTGGTACATGTAGCTTTAGAGAAGATGCTGTCTTAAGATTTCAACAAGAAGACTGTGGCAGTCCCATGCATCCTATGCTCAGCCTTCCACTGAAAAATTAAAGTGACCCTATAAACCCTCAGAATTAGGTCAACATCCCCCATGTTCAGCCCTAACCCCAGTCCTTATACAAGACCATCCAATGCAATATGAAGGTCCTCAAACAGTTTTTAAAAAAACAGTAAAAGAAACTAATTTGGCCCTGTGATGTTGGGAATTAAATCAAGGTCATCTGTGTTTGCTTAACCCTGGTGGGGGGTGGGGTGGGGTGGGGTGGGGGTGGGGTCTATTTGTGATGTGCAAATATCAATGAAAGTTCTAGCTCAAATGGTTCTTGAGCCAACACCCCAAAACTGACATCATTAAAGTTGCCGTACGACTTAACAAAGTAGGTCACGGTCACTCATATGGAAAAATGAGGAACTAAATATATTCCCAACAACTTTTTAAGGTAAATAATGACAAGCAGAATGAGGATCCAGTTAATGATGTAGAAATTAGATCCACTGGTTCCCTAATTATGCCAACATGTCTTCTTATGCACCATTATTTTTTTGGGGGGGGTTCTTTTTTTTTTTTTTAAATCCATTCAACTCTTTCAGTGCCCAATTTTGAACTGAGTCACCAGCTTTTCTGGGCACATATTGGGTTCAATGTGCCCAATGTGTGCCGAGAATAGCTGCCGACCTGGGATATTCTCTCTGGAACTATAGGCATACTGGTACTTGAATGAAAGGCCTTTTCACAAAAAATACAAATCTGGGATCCTTGTTATAATTCAGATGAGTTTGACTTAAGTAGATCGACTTAAGTCGTTCTTGGCACTGAAAGAATTCATATCAGGAAATAACAGCAATACATACCATCAGTTCACAAAAAGAATTGCACTGCAAAGATGATTTCGAGGTACATTTCCACCAAATTTGAAGAGAAATCAGTAAGCAATCTTGGAGAAGTTGAATATTTCAAAAACATTCATTGAAAAAAAAAAAAAAAAAAAAAAAAAAAAAAAAAACAGACTAAAATTGGAGCTGTATTTGTTGAACAAATTGAGGATACCCAGACAATCATGTCCCTCAATGATTTTGAAGCTACTGGCTCAGCAGTTTAAGAGAAGCCGCCATGCTTTTCAAAAAAAAAAAAATAAATAAAAAATTGTATATAGAACAATAATGTTGGCAGAATCACTGGAGAGTGACCATTGAAAAGAAATAAATATACATGGCTAGCAATAGTTGAACCACCCAAGGTACATCCCAACAAAGTTTGATAAAGATCTGGGCAACACATGCTCCTGAAGGGAGGAGGGGGGGAGGAGGGAGAAACAGTCCAACCCCATTAGTTTAAAATAGACTACTCTAAATATTAGTTCGTATTAGAAAATTGGATGTCACAAAGAATGCTATGTAGCATGAACAGGATAGCTAAGAGTATGCCTGAGCTTGCAGTCATACAAACAGGAAAGCTGAAGTGAGATAACAGTCAGAAAAAGTGTGTCTGGTATTAGGGTGCCCATGGGCTTTATTAAGGGTCTTTGGCAATATGGGGAGCAACCTAAATCCAAAAATGCCATGGTGTATGGGTCACTTGACACCTTTATCAGTTTGCTGCATGTATATATGATCTTCAGCAACAACGATCTCATTTTTCTACTTAATTTAACCACTGAGTTTTAACTTTCGGGTGACTGGTGAGTTGAAAGATGAACTGTCCATATGGCAATGATCTCAAGCAACACTCTTTCCCCATACACAAGGTGCAGCATGATTTATGACTGGATACATAATTTCTCACTCATATATGCACCAAATAACAGCTGATGTTTTCATAATTGCATTTGTATCAACAGATATTGACTTGTGTGTCACAAATATTGAGTTTTACATACAAATGGACTCTTTTGCCAGTTAGCCTGCATCGAAAAATTTACTATCCACCGTATGATACAATTGTAATCTGCTTACACTGAATTGCTCTCTCTACCATGATACATGTATGTATGTTCACTGTTATCATAGTATTGACTTGTTCTCTGATGAATTCATTCCTCGAAACATTAATCGCTCTTTGATGAGCTCCCTGTCTTACCGTGCAGTTTCTGTTTATTCAATGAAGCTCTCTATATTGGGAGTGAATATTGATTGAAGCACATATGCAAGGTTTTCCCCCTGTCAACAATAATGACACATTTTTTTCTTTCCTTCTGATTTGGAGCATACAGTACTTTAAGCAACATACATGTTTAAACTGTTTATTTATTGCAGCTGTTTTTTCACAGGGTTTCTTTGATCTGTTCGAGAATGATTTACATAAATAATATGCCCTTCATACATCCAGGCACACCACATAGCGTATGTCATATATATATATATATATATATACCATCAAATGTGTTACCATATTCCTCTCTATGAATACCCTGAACAAAGGCTCCAGAAACTGAACTGCAAAAAAGGGACCTGAATGTACATGTATTTCAAATGCTGAAAAATACCACCAGGAAAACTTAGTTAACTCATTCCATACCAGCCCCTGATTTTTCCGTATATTTACCTAGATTTAAGACGACAATTACATATTTAAAATCTTCATGAAAGGAGCTTTCATTCAAGTACCAACATGCCTATAGTCTTAAGTCAGTGCCAGAACAACTGCCCAAGGCCTGTCACCATAGAGAGAGAGAGGGAGGGAGGGAGGGAGGGAGGGAGGGAGAGGGAGAGGGAGCCTCCAGTACATGAGATGCAGCTAGCAGGCAATGCAGCATGTGCTCAGTCAACAGTTTACCTTAGCATGGATTGGACGCTGAACACGCAGTGAATACCAAGGAAAGTTGTTGACTCACTCATTCTAACAAGGAAAGAGTGAAAATGAACTTTTCACATAGGTTTAACACTTTGCCATGCAAACATGCCAAAAAGTGCCTCAAAGTAACCATGTCTGCTCCAAAGTTTTTACTGATTTTTTACTAAATTTTCTCATTAAGAGAACCTTTACTTTTAAGTGATATAGAGAAATACAGATGAGACTCCTCAGGAAAACATGCTGTCCCCCCCAAAACCAAACCAAACCAAACACACATCGGGGAAAAATTGTTTCAGTCTGAAGCTTTCTTTATTGGGATTGAACATTGACTGAAGCACATGTGCAAGGTCTTCCTTCTGTCAACAATCATAATGACACATTTTTTCTTTTCTTCTGATTTGGAACATACAGTACTTTAAGCAACATACAACAGGAATATATGCCCCCCCCCCTTCCATTGTACCAAACACACATCAGAGAAATATTTTTCAGTCTTGCTCTAACCAGGAAAGGATTATAGTACCACTCCTGACACCCCAAACCCAGAGCCCTCCCCCCCCCCCCAAAAAAAAAAAAAAAGAAAGAAAGAAAGAAAGAAAGAAAGAAAGAAAGAAAGAAAGAAAGAAAGAAAGAAAGAAAGAAAGAAAGAAAGAAAGAAAGATTTTCCCTTCAGACCTCTTTATAGTGGTAGGGCCTGTATGTATTCTTTGGTCTCTCAGCATGGTGATGGGTTTCACTGTACAAGCTTTATATATAGCTATGGGAGACTTTATACAGCTATGGCTATTATGTAATTAATTCACCATGGTGCTGCTGTGAAGGCAAGCAGTGATATGTTACATGTGATCACTCACTGCCTGCCTGAAGTGGGCTGCACCACAGTTAACATTTCTACAATATTCTCAGCTTTTAATTAATAGTCAGGGACTCAATTTCAGTATTGCTGGTTATGATAAAAGATCATTGTAATCGTGAATTTGGCTCTTCACCTGATATCCTCAACCACTCTTAAACCTGCTTGGGGGGGGGGGGGGAGAGGGGGGGCTGCAAAGATCTCTCAAAAGCAGGACCACACATCAGGCTGCTGCCTCCCATTGGGGGTAGACATGCAGTACCAAGGAGGAGAGCTGTCTGTCTCCTTGCATCAATCTTTCTTTCACACAAAATCATTTTAGGCATTCCAGTAATGCACACACACACAAATCTGCACAGTTCAAATTTTCAGGAGGCACAGCAATGGTGTTTTAGTCAGG
Organism: Hermodice carunculata; assembly: GCA_964020975.1. Classification (NCBI taxonomy): domain Eukaryota; kingdom Metazoa; phylum Annelida; class Polychaeta; order Eunicida; family Amphinomidae; genus Hermodice; species Hermodice carunculata. The sequence continues at coordinate 12,419,743 of OZ026616.1, read as the reverse complement.
CAGATTTCTAATTTGAGGTATCAGTTGTATTTCGACAAAACTGATTGGGCTGGATTTGTATTTTACCAAACTCTCATAAGAGATCAAGGTTTTGATTCCACACATGCAAAAAAAAAAATCATTACCAAAGACCCCCAAAATTATCCTGAAGATCGAGGCATGGGTTTGGAAGTATATTTACCAAAGTACTTCAGTTAGCTGTAGTATATTACTACTTGACCCAGGAGCTCTCAGGCTTATTAAAGATCCAATATGTCTAATTAAATGAGGCTTGTCTGTTTGTCAAAACCCGTGTGCAGTGCACTGTTAAGGATACAGCCTAGAACCAGGTAACGTAATATTGTATCACTGAAGCATTGCCTCAGAATAATATAGTGACACGCACATTCTTACCTGCACATACATCAACAAAATCGTTTGTCACAACACAGATAATCATACTAATCTAATGCAACAAATTTGGAACATTTTTCTTGGAAGTAAAACTGAACAGAAATGTAGAAAATTTGATACATTAATAGTGAACAACTTTTGATAATTTTTACTATTACTTTGAATTTTACCTACATCATCTACATTTTTGTCTTTGTTTATTTTACTTACACCTCAAACCAATGAAAAACAACAACAACAACAAAAAAGCTGACTAAAAAATTTGATATGAATTACACTGAAAATAATAAATGTATGTATCTGTGACATAAGTGAATAATATTGTAACTATTATAAAAATGTATGTCCTTTGGAATGAATGCATTCAACAGCGCATGTGTGTGTTTTTCTGGATCAGCCCTTCCACATAATTTGCCTGCTCGCAGCGGCAGCGGTCAGCACAAACACAGGTATGATAAGCAGACCCTGCCTCTGGAGAGGGACCCGTCAGATAAGCCTCCTGGACCAGCTGTGGCGGTGACCCAGCGTTGACATGCCGGGCACAATCAGGTAGCACAGGGCCCGGCCAGCCCAGGCATGCCCTTCATCCCTTCCTACTGAGTGTAATAAACACTTACATCCTATTTTCATGGTAATTAGTATTATTGGTCATAATGCACCTCTCTCACTCTATAGAAACCACAGGAATGCACAACAGCTGTAAGCTGCAGCCGCTGCTGCTGCCGACTGCCTGGACCACAGAAGGGGGACACAGGGAGGAACTGCTAGTTGTGTGCCCGTGTCATGGCCTGATCGAAGGCCTGTTGAAATCCTTCAGTATTATCCTCTCTGGCCAGGGTTGAGGGACCTATTACTGATCATGTATCAGCATCCAACTTTTCCCCCACTGAAAATTACCAGAAACGGTCTGGTGCCATAGATATTGTCTTCTTTCACCAAGAAAAATATCAGGGCTTAGTGAACAGCCTTCCTCCTAGCAGTTATGCTCGGAGTCCTCTGACGAAAGTTGTTACCTCAGCCCCTAGAGGGCTAGCCCCCCTCCCCCCTCCCCCCTCCTCTCAAGTGCACCCATATTTTCTGATCCAATGAATTTCTAAACAATGCTGAGCACTCTCAGCTTACCTTTAGTTTATGTCTCACTTCAGCGATACTATTGGATATACAGTGCACAATGTGAAACTCACTTTTTGTCATACTTCGTAAGTGTCACAAACCTGAGCAGTCCACAGAACATAAACAGATGTATTGGTCAGCTCAGATGAAGTGGATGAGTATATACATGTACTAATATTTGGTGTATTTCTGTACATCCTTCAGTGCACAGCCTGCAATAACTAAGCTTCTTAATTTATTCTTTCTTGTCCAGTGTTCTATTTCCTTACATTTTTAACTCTTTCAGTGCCAATCACATCTCAAGTCGATCTACTCAGGTCAAACTAGTCTGAATTATCATAAGGATCCCAGATTCGTATTCATCGTAAAAAGACCTTTCATCCAAGTACCAGTATGCCTATAGTTCCAGAGAGAATACCCCAGGTCAACAGCTTTTCTCCGTGCGCACTGGGCGCATTCCATCCAATGCATGCCTAGAAAAGCTGTTGACTCAGTCCAAAATTTGGCACTGAAAGAGTTGATTCACTCTCCATTTGTAAAAATAGAAGTACTTCCTAAGAGATCAATGTTATCAATAGCACAGTGAACTGGTCTGTCCATGCAGGCAAACGAGGATCCTGCCTCACTGAATGCTGTCGTAATTTTGTCCATCATTATGCTTACACTCCCGGATGGAACACATGCATTAGGTGAGACCTACAGATAACATTCTGATAGCAGCTGAATCAACAGTATCATCCTCTTTGAGTGACATAATAATTGGCTATTTTTAGGCAAACCCAATTCCCATTTGTGATATTTGCAGAGGATATACCCGTTCCATCTTCCTATATGCTTCATTATCGCCCTACTTTTTGATATCGTTTTTATCATCCATGTGTATATATTTCTTGACAACACTATCAATATCACGGAATAATGCTCTCTTTGAAATACATGGCTACATCTTATGGCCACCAGTTCCCTTTGTGGTCTTGAGGACAACAAAGTATCATTCCACATGTATACACTGCATGCTAACATCCATGCATTTCTCCTGCATACAGGAAACCCATTAGTTTCTTCCTTTCAGGTATAACCGTTGCACCTTCTATCCTAATTGGGCCTCAGTGAGTGCCCATAATAAATCATCTTTTCTGGATCTGGAATTAATCTCGACAGCCCAGATGCCTGCGACTCATGGATACTTGATGGTCAACACCATGAAACGAGAGATCCAAAGATTATATGCTGACAAGACTGGCCTGTCAACGTCCCTGGCATGATCCATCATCAAAAAGACTTTATCTGTGCATATCATGAGTGCACCCATGGGCCCCCTTCTGACAGCTTGTTTACAAGGCTGTGTTGGCATGCAGCAACACAACCTTAAAAACACTGATTGGACTGTACCATTTGGCTCTGTGGGACGAATGGATAGCTGGATTCTACTAATGAAGTCCATGACTGAACCTCTATTATCCATCTGCCCAGTTGTTAACTGCTGTATTTTTTAAGATATGGAGTACGCTTCATAGTTTCTCTGACCAGATTCCAATGATGTCATGTGATAATGGTTTCGGAAAAATATGCATAGGGCATCAGATGCCTAGACCACAGTTTGTACGTTGCAAGCCACTTTCGAGACTTTTGGGGCCCAAATGTGTAGGACCACACCAGGTGTGGCCCTACACATTTTAGACTACAGTAGTACCTGCTGTATGTGGCCACCCCTTCAGCCAAGAAAAAGTGGCCACATACACAAGGTGACCTGTCACCACAGGTAAATTTTACAACAAAATTGACAACTATGTCTGAGCCCAGTGACCACATAAAGTAATGCAGCTGCTGATGGCAGTGGTTGCATACAGCAGGTACCACTGTAATGCAAAAAATTTCAAGTGAGCACTTTAACGGTCAAAGTAGACCTATGTTTCAACAAGACAACCAAATCTGGTCAAGTTTCTTTTTAATGCAATCATTACATCAAGAAAGGAGAAAAAAAAGTTTGGTGCAGGGTAATACTTGAAAGGTTCTAAAAAACATTATATTTGGCTATATTTAACCCATGTGATTCCCAACCTCCCTCAAGGAAAACTTTTGAAGGTAACCTATTTTCATACAGTAAAAATGTACACAAAAGCAGTGTCTGTCTGGTCATTTTAACATATTTTAGTTAAACAATTCCTTTTATGGACCACAGGGTGTAATTCCATTGATAAGCCCTTAGCTAGTTTTTATCCATATGATCTACCAATCACGGTAACACATTCTAAGGTCTATCATATATATATATATATATATATATATATATATATATATATATATATATATATGAACATATTATTTGGGTATCATTGTTGAATTAGTAGCTTTCAGAAACATTTTTCTAGCAATACTTAGGTAGATGCGTTGTAAAGCGTTTTCAGTCATAAAAGTGCAATGATATTAGTCTACTTGCTGAAGATGCCAAAGCTCCTGCAGTGTGGACGGTATCTGTCTGATTAGATTCCAATTTCTCCAAAGTCACAAGTCCACATGCTCCCAGTATTGGACACAAGTGAAAAGCCCTCGCTTGACCTAGACTGGCTTCAATACCTGTGTTATAGCACAGAATGTGCCTCCTCGAGTTTTTGTATTGTGGTACATGTGTATATTGTACATTTTGACTTTCTCACTGGAATTTTGCTCAGAAAAGTAAAACATATCAAAATGTGTATTTGGAGAAACTCGTCGCAGAAGCAACTGATTCCCAACAAGCCACATGCAGACAGATGTGCCTGGTACCTGCTGATGCTGTTGACTTGAAATCCTGCTTGGATGCTCCTGCCCGGTCAAATTTTATTTATTCTGGGGCATTTAACAAGACACATAGTGCAAGTTTAAACTTTACTGGTCAGGAAAGCAAAAATATTTCGTCACTTTATATTCACTAGGGTCAGTCATAAAGTTAGGTTAATTACCATTCAAAGTTTGACTAGAATGTGTGATTGTCGGGAGAACATAATTTATATCAAGCATCAAATCCATAAATACGCCATGAAACTACCCCATACCTTCCAGGGCTTTGCCCTTGTTTAAACAAAGACTCAGTCAGAAGCTTTTGTTGCGGTATCTATTAGTAGGCCTCCTGTCAATCATTCTGTTTGACCTCAATTGCTTGTGAGCTTTAAAATGATATAAACACCACAAAAGGAAACAAACAAAAGAAAAAAAGAAAAAGAAATCAAGATACAACCATATTCGACGCTAATGCATAGAAAAATCATGAACCCCCAAAGTCCCATAATCACCTAAGAAGATCAACTGTAAAAGTCTGATAACTGCTTTATACACTGGCCATATACCCAGCACACTTGCCGATGGTATTCTCGTTAGCATCAGGCTCTCCACATCTTTTTCCCTCCCTCCAAGCCACACTAACTAAACTGACCATTAGGCGATGTTTTATGTGCACTTCTAGTGGGTCAAAATGACCTTACTCTGCAATATACATATATCTTTGCCTAAACTCCCGGGAGACATTTATGTGTTTACAACAGTGTGGGTCTTTTTCCTCCATGAATGAAAGGCAGGAAAAAGGAAATGAATTTTGACGGAATTCAAATTTTTCTCCTGTGCTGCTGCTGCTAATTTAATGCCTCGGTTTATCAGACAAAACACTACAGCATGCAATCTGGAGGTCTAAAGTGACTCCAATAGAGCAGCTACGGTTCCTCATGATAATGTTTATTTTAATATGTCATTTTTTTTAATGTATTGAAATATATTTTTCATGCATTGAAATACACGTGAACCCTACCTACTGGTACCAATTTAAATCTACAAGCATTCCTGAAGTTCCAGAATTGAGGTCATCTCCAAATTATGGCCATTTCTAGCTGCAAGCATATGTGATCACTACTGTGGAGTTCCACTGTACCAGATTTTTTTGAAGTGGGCAAAAAGGAGCAGTTAATAATTTGGCATGGACCAGGACTTGTCGAACAATGCAAAATCATCAGACTAGTTAGTGCCTTACCAGTGTGTAGTACCAAGTTAAATATATGACAAAATGGCCAAAAGTATCATGTGGGCAACAAATGACCCAATGACTTTCAGTGACCTTGATCTGTTGGTAAAGGTCAAGTTACACCCATATGTAGGCTCACTAGAGATAAGCACTTAATTATATGCAATTTCAAAGTTCAAATAGTTCCTATTTTTTTTTTTTTAGAAAACATGTAATATGGGTCATCATGCCAATGTTCAGAAACCATACTATGTGGGTCATTGCACCAATGTTCAGAAGCTATGCCATGTTGGTCATCTTACAAATACTCAGAAACCACACTACGTGGGTCATCATGCCAGCTTATGTTCAGAACCATACAATGTGGGTCATCCTGCCAGCTTATGTTCAGAAACCATGCCACACAGGTCATCATGCCAGTGTTCAGAAACCATGCCACACAGGTCATCTTGCCAGTGTTCAGAAACCATGCCACACAGGTCATCATGCCAATGTTCAAAACCATGCCACACAGGTCATCATGCCAATGTTCAGAAACCATGCCACACAGGTCATCATGCCAGTGTTCGGAAACCATGCCACACAGGTCATCATGCCAGTGTACAGATACATGCAACACAGGTGATCATGCAAACGTTCAAAACCATGCCATGTGGGTGATAACTACCACTGTTCAAAGCCACATGTACCTGCTGTCACAATAATTTGAAAAATTCATTAGAAACACTTCAGACACAATCAAAAGAAGTCAGATTTCTACATGGGTCTGGTCCAGCATGGAGCTCATCCATGATACAAATCAGGTGAAGCTGTAGTCAAAGCTTCTTTGACATACCATAGTACCATCATTCCCTGCCCCCCCCCCCCCCCACCTCCAAATGACAAAAATATTAAAAGACATAAATAAAAGTGAAATATGAAGAGGAGCAGCCACCTTTGCCTCAGGGTTCTGGTCTATCCCAAAGTATATATTAACCTTTGAGTGCCAGTCACGGCTTAAGCTGTGCTGATGAAGCTGGATTACTGTAATGATTCCAGATTCATATTCCTCATTAAAAGACCTTTCATTCAAGTACTAGCATGCCTATGTTCCCAGTGAAAAATTTGGTCTGGGTCAACAGCTTTCCTTGGGGCACTTTCCGCACAATAATTTGAAAAATTCATTAGAAACACTTTAGACACAATCAAAAGAAGTCAGATTTCTACATGGGTCTGGTCCAGCATGCAGCTCATCCATGATGCAAATCAGGTGAAGCTGTAGTCAAAGCTTCTTTGACATACCATAGTACCATCATTCCCTGCCCCCCCCCCCCCCCCCTCCAAATGACAAAAATATTAAAAGACATAAATAAAAGTGCGCGGAAAGTGCCCCAAGGAAAGCTGTTGACTCAGTCTCTAAATTGGCTCTATAAGATTTAAGATAAAAATTTGGTGAGTTTGTGGTCAGTTACTCTGTAAATATTATAATAACATCCCACCCAGTTGGCTTGCAAATGACAACCCAAAACTGATCAAAGGAAGCTGGTTTCCAATAGATGACAGGTCCTTCATAAGGTTCATCTCGGATAATAATTTTGGGGAGACAGTGTTGTTATGTCATCCCTGGGGCACTCTTCTGACAGACTCCAAATACATGCTTTTTAATCAACTTTTAAAAAAAAAATAGCATTCAGAGAACAGAATACCCTCAGCACCCACAATCTTATTTTCCTCAGCTCTGCATTTTTTTTTGAGACTATAAGCAGGTGCCATAGTATGGTGTAACTGCACCAAAAATTTGATGAAACTGAGATGAATCCTTCTTGAGATATTATGGCAACATGATTGTCCACTTGTGTGCCCCTAAGACAGCCTGCAAATAAATACTTCAAAAGTTTCCTAACAAGTTTTAAAATAATAAGAGGAAGCTGGTTTTCAACAGGAATGTGGTCCATTATAATGTTATGTGCATCTCTGATAAAAATTTGGTGAAGCTGCAATGGATCCTTGTTGGGATATGGTTATGTTGCCCCCTTTTGCACCACTAACACTCAGACGGCCTTCAAATAAATACTTTAAAGTTTTATAAAAAGTTTATAAATACAAAGTAGAAGCTGGTTTTATATAGGAACCTGGTCCATCATGAGATGCAACTCTGACAAAAATTTGGTAAGGCTGCAGTCAATGTCTTTTTAAGATATCACGATAACGTGGTCAGGGTTGACACCACTCAGATGGGCTTCAAATAAATACATTAAAAGTTTCCTAAAAAGTCTTAAAATAATCAGAGGAAGCTGGTTTTCAATAGGAACTTAATCCATCATAAGGTTCTTCTGTAATAAAAATTTGGTAAAGCTACGGTGAATATCTTTTCAGAAAGTATGATAACGTCGTCCCCTTGTGTGCCAATAAGACGGCCTTGAAGTAAATACCGTAAAGTTTCATAAAAAGTTTAAAATAATAAGAGGACGCTGGTTTTCAATAGGAATGTGGTACATTATAAGGTGCATCTGTAATGAAAATTTGGTACAGCTATGGTCATTTTTTTTTTTTTCAGATATTGCAGTAACAGCAACAAGACGGACATATGGACAGACAGACGGACGACAATACTCTCTTTATGTGCTGGGGGTAAAATTAACTAGAAGCTGATCAGTGACAGAAAACCCCTTGGCCAGGACGGATGGATGCATAGGTGACGACAATACCCTTGGGTACGTGGTCATAGTTTTCAACATCATACAAATTAGTTGAAATTAGAATTTTAAAAGCTCCAGGTCCAACATTTTACTTGAAGACTATGGCATGCAGAAACTTCAAACTTTGCATGATTGTGTCTCCATACTTAAAGTCTAGTCTTTTTCTAAAGAGGGGTGACAGTTTTGGAAATTATGCAAATTTTGGCCATTGGAAAATCTAAATCTTGAATATCTTCAAAACTATTATAGGTAGAAGTGCCATTCCAACTTCAATTCATAGGTTTATGGTGTAGGCACATCTAATGAACCACTAACAAAACTTGTAGAATTTTAATTTATGCTAATTAGGGCACTTAAACAGTTTAAAAGTTGAACATCTTCAAAGATAATGTAGGTAGTGCTGTGATTCCAAATTCAATTTATATGTTTGTGCTGAAGGCACATCTAACAAACCACAGACAAAAGTTGTAGCATTTCGATCTATGCAAGTTTTGAAGGCACACAGATTTTCTTGGAAGCAAACTTTTCTTTTCTAGTTATTATTTTACTCACTGTGAAATTCATGACACATGTACTTCAACTGCTGCAGAACTTTTAATAGTACTTAAATGTTTCCTTCCCACAGCCTTCAACTTTGTCTTCACACAAATAAAGTACCATGATTATGATAATAAATCAGAGGAGACAATCACAGTGTGGCAAGTGCCTATATATATTTAGCACAGAAGACCCTAATGAGAGTGCCCTACATTTTTTTTTTTTTTTCACCACCATCAGCAAAACAACACCTGTGACCTTCATGCTTGCCTGGTGGTCCCTGGTGGGCTCCCTGGTTGACACCCAGACAATGACATAACATGGACTATGGCTCTTTAACACTGTTCTACCTGGGGGTGTGTTCAGTATACCAGAACATTTCCAAATGTTTCCTGTTACACAAAGGAAAGTTATAGACTGTTGAAAACATTTTGTCTGCTGAATGCAGGACATGTGTCTATTTAGTCCATCTACACTGTGTGTCAGTGAGTGAGCGAATGAGTGAGTGAGTGAGTGAGTGTGTGTGTGTATGTGTGTGAGAGAGAGTGAGTGAGTGTGTATGTGTGAGCGAGAGAGAGAGAGAGAGAGAGAGAGAGAGAGAGAGAGAGAGAGAGAGAGAGAGAGAGAGAGAGAGAGAGAGAGAGAGAGAGAGAGAGAGAGAGAGAGAGAGAGAGAGAGAGAGAGAGAGAGTCACTGTTTCAGCAAATGCCAAAACTAACTTTAACAAGTATCACTCTGTGATCAAATTGCTGTGAAAAGGTGATTTATCTTTTAAACAAAATTTCATTCTCAGCTGCATGGTTCCTGTGTATGCCAATGTACATATATCATACACTAACACTTACAGTAAATTTTACAAAATAAAAAGCACAATGCATGTCAACAGACTCCAACCTGCTGAACCTAGCAAATGGGAGATAATTATGAAAACAGCTGCTCACAGCGGGAGTCCCTTTCACTTACTATGGGGAGTACTGTCAATCAGGTGAGAGCTTGCAAAAATTTGATTGATTTTCATGATTAAAAAAAAGGAGAGAGATCTCAAGTCGGGAGGGTTGGAGTCTGCGTTAAATAAAAAAAAACCCAGGTAATTATCCATGAAACAATGCATGAACCATAGCAAGTGTTATTTCGTAATGAAATTCGCATCATTGTCACATCAGTAGGCAACAGCTTGAATGACTGAGATGTGACACCATTATGTTGACATTTACAGAAACCTATACTCAAGATTTTAACCCTTTTCACCTTAAACTGGGCAAAACCAGCTAGTGGTCAAATGCCTCTGCTTCAATGTTTTACTCCAACTTCGCTAGTAACGAAAAACAATTTGAATGAGAATTGGAGATAGAGACATTTGCAGATAACATGCCCCAGGTCAACAGTTTTACTTGGCATGGGGTCGAATGGGAAGCTGTACACTCAAACGGAAAGGGTTAACCAAATTTAAGATTTAGGCAATTAGGCTAGTGACAAGTACAGGTTGTCTCTTGTGACAACAGTATACCTTTAGTATACCTTTATCCTTAGTTTTGAAACTACAGGTATCCCTGTCTTCACATACCATGTACTGCAATGACAGGCCACTTGTGTTGACAGACCACTTTTTCAGCATACTTTCCTTTATAGTGCTTTTTGTCTCATTTACCTCCTATGGAAGACCACCTGTCTTGATAGGCCACAATTTGGTCACCCTACGAGTGGTCTTTTTGACAGGTTTCACAGTTTTTATGAATAGGAAAGTAATTATGACTGCAATGTGGGGGGTTGTCACCACTGTGATTGTGCACAACTGGAAATCCAAAAAGGCAACAACTAAAGTACTATCATCACATGGTCTTGTCAGAAAAGGGGTAGGGGGGGCATGTTCCAGTATGATGGTGCAAGTAATAATTTTGTCCTAGCTCTAATAAAAAGTATCGAAAATAAGAAAATTTGGAAATAATGGCTGATGGGGTATGGACAATCAAGAGACTTCCAATATGCAGGTAAAGTAAATAAAAATTTAAATACACCAGTAGAAAAAAAAACTTTACCCTCCCCCCCCCTGTTAAAGAGCATTATTGCACTGATGAATTTGTCACCTTAATTTGTTGTCTGTCCACAGCCTCCTTAGGCCATTAGCATTACATTACTTTATGCTAATCCTTTTATTTTAATTAGCACCTGGGCATGCACTTGACACAATTGTTACCCTCCATCCATTCAATACCATGTTTCATCAAAACCCAACTTAAAAACGAAAACAAAACAAAAACAAAACAAGAAAAAAAAACTAACAAACAAAATCATTTTTTGAATAGAATGATGGTGTGTTAGAAATCAGACCTGCTCCTCCATTCACAAGTATACTGATTAAAAGTCTCTATTTCTGAGGTGTGGTCACTGTGGGCATTGTCAGATTTTTCAGGAGACCTCACCTGTGTTGTCAGACATCCAGATTGGAAAAAAAACAAAAAAAACACCTGGCCCCCAAGGTTAAACCCACCTGAAAGGAATTTAGAACAACACTAATATTATGTCAAGGTGCAGACAATGAGTCTTTGCAATCCATACACGTGTACACGGATATGAATGGGTTGCTTGGTAAATGTATTTATGGTGCCTTTTTTGCATGTGCGTACACGCAGACACTGACTCAGACTTGGCATGTGAATGACCACAGCTGCATGCGACTGTACATTTAAGATCCCTGGATTAACCAAGTCAAATCTGATTCAGTCAAAATCCTTAGATACCATGTAAAGCCTAGGTGACCATGCAGTCCATCACGGACATTTCTTCAAGAAAAAATATGCAAAAAGAACAGAACACATGAATCAGAACTGTATCCACTGTTACTGTTGGTGACCACTTTTTCAACAGGCAAAAACTAAAAGTAGACAGAATGGGGGGGGGGGGGGTATGCAACATGGGATATTTTAGTAATTCCATGGAAACTTGGGTGGTCAAATACTAATCCCCCTTATTACCACTGAGGTCATAAGTATTTTTACTACTCTCAAACCATGGAATAACCAGGACAAATAGTTATTTTTAACATCAGTCTTATTTGTTTCATCTGTGACATGGGTAAAGACAAATTAAGAAAAATTCCCAGAATTAAAAAACATACTAACAAATTCTTGCATAAAAGCTATGCATTTCAATGTTAAATGAAAATCCAGACTCTGGCAATGCTGGGAGCCTTGTTCTCAGAAGTAAAGAAAAGTTATATTTTATGCAGCCATAATTTTCTCAATCCTTTTACTTATTTCTGGAAAAAAAAGAAGCAAAACGGCATGATCTATTTATTGACTATATATATAATGGCAATTTTATTAATGTTCTATTTATACTACAAATTGATTCTAAAAACCAAATGCCTGCAGCAACCTTTTGTTCATTATTTTCAACAAAAAAAAGAAATCCCATCCAGATTTATTGCCACTGTCTATTATATTTTGATCAGACACTTTCACAATGCCCATACAACTCTATGCGGCCAGCATGCCAACACACACTGCTCAAGGATGTGTGTGAGACAATGAGTGCTTACCAGCCAGGTGAAAGCTGTTACTACCTGGTAGCTCCTCAAATTAATTTGCATACAAATCTGCATAATTGTTTTCTGAATAACCCCCCCCCCCCATTAATTGTTCTGTGAGCTTTTACTTTTACCCACTGTACTGATAATGCCTTGTCATTGACAGGGACTGGGCCGTACAGATGTTGTTTTTCAACAGGCTGGGACAGTAAACCTCCCAGGCTCAAAATCTGTAAAACACACTTCACTGCACATGATCAGAAGTTTGCTTAATACACCAGGTTCCCATGTGCATAACACATAAGAGTCCACATTCTCTGCAGTCATTGTGGAATATGACAAAGCAGGTGCCCCTCAATCTTTTCATGTCTTTCATGTTTATAAATAGGGGATTAGGGGATATGGCATAGGAGTAACTGCAAAAGTTGGGTGCACGGTTGGCTGAGCGGTAAGACGCTCGCCTTTCACCTCTGCGACCCGGGTTCGATTCTCGTCCTGGGCAGCATGTGGAAAAAGTTCCTACCACTTTAACCGTGCACGGTGGTTTTCTCCGAGTTCTTCGGTTTCCTCCACTAGGCAAGGTAGGAAGTATACGCCAACATCTGTGCCATGGAGAGTGACTCGATAAGTCAATGCTTGACTTCTTTCACAATCCATGTAAAACAAATGTGTCTATTCTAAAAGAAACTCCCCTTCTTCTCCTGCACCCACCCATCCACCCACCCCCTTCCCTCAAAAAGAGGTACAAGTATAAGGCTGATGTGTGATAAAACTGTGTTGTTTCCTTGGTTTTGTACTGATGTATAAGTAAATTTTTCATCTGAATTATTAACACAGATTTTCTATCAATTTCTCAGGCATATGCGTGGGTATCTTAGAAATTGTCAGAAACTGTCTGCAAAACATTTCAATTATACATAAATGGTTCTTCAACACACACGCACATGCATGTACACACACACACACATATGCACGCACACTCACACACACAATCGCTATGCCACATTAATTTTATTTTTCACAATTCACCTATGAAAAAATGTCGGTATCTGTAAACAATATTTGTACACCTCACTGTTTTTAGTAACACTTTCTGTATGCCGAATGTGGGTGCACGTGAAACACTGTGCACCCGCCGTTTTCCTACCCCTCTCGGAGTACAAATTATACCAGGTGTACAAGTCAGCTAGTCAGTTGATCTGTGGACACGCGTCAGAAAGAGGTAGAACCCCACGCCCCCCTGTTCCTGGTAACCAGCAGTCCTTTGTACAGGACAGGTGGCAGTTCCAGGAGTCAGGGGAACCTGGGACAGATTGAAGGCAGGTGTCAGACGCACGTCTGTCTGACTCCACCTGGGTGACCTGACCTGATACCTTCATCAGCGCTACTGTCACTCAAGTTGTTCCCAGGCAATGTGGCCAAATGTGAAATCAGAAATACTCTCTTAACAAAGGGTGGCGGTGGAGGTCACAGGACCCAGAGGCATAGGTAATAATTTTACTCCCAGTACAAGGTATGGGAAATAAATTTTCTTAAATGGATAATTCAAAGTGCAGAAAATAACAAAGTTTTCAGCATGCAAGTTTGTTAAGTAAAAATGAACAATATGTCATTACCTGAATCTCCTTTACCCCCCCCCCCCAAAAAAAAAATATAAATAAATATATTCAAATATATATAAGTCCTTCCCATAATATAACAGACTAGTAAGTGACCTGTCATTTGGACAGTATTTTATATTTTTCAAAGGTCACAAAATGCAACGTTGGGTTTAAATCTTAATACATATCATTATATTGTCAATTTCTGGCCATTTCCCCTTTCCTACAGGTCCAGAGACACAAGACTGGCACAGGTCAGTAGCTGGCATGCTTTGTGTGTAATGTGCTTGTTAAGGACAGCTGCTGACCTTGTCAAAACTCAACACTGAAAAGCTAAACAAAGAGTACCTACTTCATGTTATTATTATTATTATTATTATTATTATTATTATTATTATTATTATTATTATTATTATTATCATTATTATCATTATTATTATTATCGTTATTATTATTATTATTATTAATCTTTTTACAACACAGCTTTTATAACTATCATCACAACTCATGCCACTTTATGACAAATTATTATATAATATGTTGGTTACAGTGGTCCCTCATAGGGATCACGGATGATTCATCAATACATCGTGATATGTTGCTTTCCGATACATCATATCGATAATGGAAAGGTATATGGTCACACATATCATAATGGAAATTTTTAGACAAAAACACAAAACGTTCACGAAATTTTCCTGAAATGTCATCAAATGATGGAAATCTTTTAATGTACATTTCCAAACATTTGATATATATATATATATATATATATATATATATATTGATTCAGAACTACATAATGATGGTGCCAACTAGGTGTAATATTATGCTGTAAGGTTTATTGTAGGCATGTGACACAGTATCTATTATCGTGATCCCCAGTAAAACAGACACTTAGACTGTGTCGCGATATGTACTTTTCATGTTATTCATAATTCCAATAAAAGACCAAACTTTGTTGATCCACATGGGTGGTAGGGTCTTTCAGCCAGGTTTCCCTGTACATGAATTAAAGGCCTGCAGTAACTTCAGTCAGAGCACACAGACAAACTAACTATGAGAGCACATTTAATGTGTTTATATACACATAATGTGTTTAGTTTAATAAATGTGAAAAACAATTTATATTCAGACATAACAATAGCCGGCTACATCCAAGTGCAGTACGTACCCTTGGGCTTACTTACAGGACACCAATAAAATCGGGACAACCGTAGATGTGCCCCCGATATTCCGTTACACATAAACCTATTATTCGCAAATGGATACCATGAATCAAAACTGCCACAGCAACAAGGTAAAGAACAATGAACTGAATGGTACAACTTACGCATGTTTGTTTTGTGTCTATTTTATGGTCAATTTGTACCGTAGCAAACGAGGATGTATATAAATTATGAGGAAAATGAACATCATGACGACACTGGTGGTTCCAGCAACACACTGCACTGGTTGGGCAAGATTTACAACCATTTTTTTTTTGTAATGCATCAAAACTGTCATCATTTTAGTTGGACGTTTTTTTTTTTTTTGACATATGTAAAGTTGAAAATTGCATGGCACAATCAATAACTTTGCCACAAATTTATCATATTAGTCATAAAAATAAAGACACACAAAGTACACAGAGAGAAATGTTCATAAAGCTCTTAAAGTTGACAAATGATTTCTTTTGTCCTTAATTTTCCTTAACATATTTATAAAAGCATGACTAATGCATTTTATTGACAAAAATATCACCACACTGATTTTGCTTTCACAGTAAAATATACACACATTATCCAGAAAAATGCACATAAGACCTGCAACACACAAACCATAGCATCTTTCAATTTTCTGCAGTTAAGACAAGATCACCTTATTTGCATGCTTTCCAGATTCTCTGACCTTCAAATTTTCCATTCCTTGTCAATAAAATGGCCGAGACCAAATTGTTTGACTTGCTGGTAAACAAGTACTTGTGCCATAAACAACTGCTGCATCTATGTCTATGTAAAATTGTCCGTAATTATTCCGTGGTGAGTTATTTACAGTACAGTTCTTGTTTTTATTGATTGAATGCACTCACATGAGTACAGAAACTACAAACAACAGGTCTTGTGGAAAGCACTGGCTGTTTTCCACACCAACGTTGACTCTGTGAGGTCATTACGTTATGTGCAAGCTATTATAATTGCGTTGTTTATTGCCTGTTTGGCTTATTGGTTTTTATCATGCAGATCCAATTCATTTTAATTTGCACTGAATTCACCTTGGCCCTTTACCCCCTTGAACTAGGACTGAGTCAACAGCTTTCCTGGTGTGGAGCACATCATCTCCATACCTTCCATTTATAAATGTCATTCAAACTGTTTTTCCTCACTGTTGAAATTAGTAAAAAACACTGACACAGATTACCTTTGACCAGCAGCCAGTTTTGGACAGGTCTGAGGGAGGAAAAGGGTAAATACATGGGAAAATTGGCATGACACAGCCAGAGCTGCTGAAGTAGTCACATTTACGTGATAAGTGTAGCAGTTAGGAACAAGGACACATCAACATCACCAGCACTATTATGCATGAAACATGAAGCAATATATCTCAAAGCATATGCACTTCAGTTGACAAACGGAAAACCCAATGATCTCTCATCGAGCAATGGGGCTGAGTAGACTGATGTGCTCTGATGTGATTCTTATTTCAAATAAAGCAATATGTGCAGCTATGGATATATATCATAGCATGACTGAAACTTGAGGACCATGGTAGTCCTGTGCTCAGGTGATGATGATGATGATGATGATGATGATGATGATGATGATGATGATGATCTGTGACCTTGGGAAAGATCTCAAGGTCATACATACACTGTCCAAGTCTGACTTTCTGAGATAACCATATTCATGTGTAACATCAAAGTCCTAGCTGAAATTAATTTCAAGTTAGCAACTGAACAAATTCATAAAAATAACCTTGGGACCCTGGTAATGAGGTCAATATGTTACTCATAAACTAACTCTGGCTCACAGAATGGAGCCACCACTTCTCCAAATTTTATTTCATTGTAACTCTGCTACCTGTTCACCTTTTTCTTCAACTTTTGGTACACATAATCTATAGGTCTGGGAAATTCTTTTTATATGCATCATCATTCTCCATTGATTTTTAGATTTTTTTATGGTTTTTTAGATTTTTTTTTGGTTTTCCTGACTCAGCAAATTTGACATACTGGCTGAAATGTTCTTAATGGTAGCCACTAGGTTCATGGTCACTAATAAACATTAATAGAAAAGTACCCGTGTACTTACATTAGGAATATTCAATCTTGACCTTGAAAGGTCAAACTGGAGGTCCAGCTGACATATTCGCAATAACACTCCATGTCAGGCCTTTAACTCTAATGTCCTTTGACTTACCACCATGAAACTTTACACAAAACTATATCTAGACACAAGGGTGTGTTATGCTCCAAAGTAGGTTACTAGGTCGAGTATCTGGGTCACAGTGATATATCCTTGTGAAACAGTGTCTGCCCTATAATTCCTTTTATATTTAACTTAGTTTCATGAAACTTCACACTCATATAACTTGACCTCAGATCTGTCATGTAACAAAAGTAGGTCACCAGGTCAAGCATATGGGTCAGGGTGCGACAATCATGTAAAACTGAAATACTTCATTTATGGGCCATAACTCTTTTGTCCTTAGAATCATGAAACTTTACACATGTGTATTTGGTAATGCAGGTGTGTCATGCACAAAAACATAGGGCACTAGGTCAAGTATCTGGGTCACAGTGACATACCTTTGTAAAAGAGTGTTTGGGCTATAATTAATTAATTTTTAACTGATTTCAAGAAACTTCACACACACACACATCTTGGCCTAAAGATATGTTCCACAATAAAATTAGGTCAGTAGGTCAAGTACCCAGCTCAACAAAAAAATACCCTCTGGCGTCTCAATTGTGTTTGAAGGAGTCTGTAGAATACTGTGCTTCTCCACGTGGGCAGATGTATAGAGGCTAGGGGGATGCATAATCATTTTTGCCCATGGGCGAAAAATTGTGTCCAGTTTTAAATTAAATTTAATTTCACAGACCCATCTTTAAAAGCAAAAAAGATACACCCTCCACCCTACCCCCACCATCACTCAAAGGGTAAGGGAGTATATACCGGTATATGAATCTATCATTTGACATCAAATTTTTGCATGTACCATGCCAAGTGATGGAGTTATTTTTTTAATCAAAATTCATACTTTGGCCAGAAAATAACTGATAAATCAGATCCCATGAAATAATGCATTGACATTATTCTCTCCTGTGCGAGACCACCTGCATTTAAGACCACATTTATCAATCACCTTCTGCTGTCCCTTCCATACGACTTGGCCACCTGCCCTCTTTCAAAGGAGGCACAACTGCAACTGAAAACATCTGCTTTCTTTGTATCCTGCATGTTCTCACCTTTCAGAAATGTATCTACACTGGTGGATATTGTCCTTAACACATTGATGATTAAACAATTGAAGAAAGAGATCTTTCATGAAGCTTCGTGACATCAAGGTATCTACTTCCTACAGTGAAAACTTTTTATTATGACTCCATTTGTTTCCCTAAAAGGTGTCAGATAACTGAGTATGTCGGATAAATGAATCAAATAACAATGAAAATGTGCTGTTTGCCCCTCAAAATTTGTGTCGTTAAGTAAATATGTTGGATATTTGAGTAATGTTATGATCAGCTAGGTTTCACTGTCAATATGACAACGAGGTACATGTAGTTTAATAAAGTACAATAGAATAACTAAATGCCCGTCCAGTTTCAAATGTCCACATCTTTTTCAAAATGCATAAAAATACTTGTTTTAATGCACTCAACAAAGTATTTTTGGCAGAAATCCAGCACTGATAACGAAATACAAAGATATATTCTGAACTTAATACATTAATGTAACATAGATGATTTTTATTAAGCTTGTCCCATATGAAAGGTGATGAAGATCAACAAATTGTTTGTTCAAGTTTTGGGAGGAGGACCCGGATGAGCATCATTATGAACACACATAACCCTTAAATCTATGTCAGATGTAGTTTTTCATCAGTTACAATTGATAGAATATTCATCACAGAAATAGTATTGTGTCGCATAACAAAAGTCTTCCTCAAAACAGATCCATCCATTCAAGTCCCTATATTCTTTAGGTCACAGACATTCGTCATTCCTTGGCCTCTAATCAATTAACCTTGGACTGAGCCTGAGTCCAACTCAAGGGGTAAGAAAGAGTTCAATAATAATATTCTATATTCCATGGAACGGCGGGAGAGAATGCATACTATATGTAGAGCAAAATACATGACTGTACATTTCTTTGTGACCCTGTCCATTATTCTTTCATATGGATCGACTGAAAGGGGGAGGGGGGATACAGTAGCATGTTTATACTTGTACACCTGAAGACAAAATTAAAGATATCATGTAATGCCAAAAGTGTGCAGTACCCTAACAACAGCATTTTAATTTTTTTTTAAACTTGAGCAAAATTTAAAATAAATGTTCTGTGATCAAAGATATTGTCTTTTCAGTTCACAATGCTTCGTGGATTGGATTTTCCCCACTCCAGCCCTTCCGCTGATGTCCCTGACTAACCTTCACCGCAAGATCTGGTCATCTGGGGACAGGTGTAAATTGCAAGTGAATCTGTATTATGAAAGAATAAGAGAGCCCTGACTGGCAATTAATCAGCACAGGCCTGGAATTATGGGTGGTGTTAACCTCACGCATCACCAGGCAATAATTACCTATTCAGCCAGCTGGACATGCACCATGGTCATCTATTATCACTCACCTTGACCGTTACCTCTGCATGTATCACAGTCATCTATTATCACTCACACCTTGACTGTTACCTGTGCAAGTACCACGGAAGTATCCTTACATAATGCATCAAATTCTGTGAGTGTTCCTTGCATAGATCTAGGGGGCAGATCCAAGAAATGCAAACAGGGGGCGCACAGGCAAAGCACTTTATTTTACTTTGTTTCTAAGATATGGGGTATTTCCCATAGCTTTTCCAAGTTACTACTCAGACCAGATCACGACCGTGACATGTGATGACGGCTTTGAAAATAACACACGGCATCAGATGTTTAGCCCACAGATTGTAATTTAATCATATGCATTGTTTAAAGTAGACCTATATTCGCCAAAGACAACCAAATCAGGTTAAGTTTCTTGGTAATGCAATCATTATATTAAGAGAAAAAAAGTTTGTTTGGAGAGAACTTTAAAGGGTCTGAAAACTGCTATCATATTTGGCTATGTTTAACCCATGTGATCCCTAATCTCCCCCAAGTAAAACTTTAGAAGATAGCCTATTTTCCCACAGTGAAACTGTAGATGAAAGTATAGTCTCTGTCTGCTAATTTTCAACACATTTTAG
This sequence comes from Hermodice carunculata, assembly GCA_964020975.1. Taxonomy (NCBI): domain Eukaryota; kingdom Metazoa; phylum Annelida; class Polychaeta; order Eunicida; family Amphinomidae; genus Hermodice; species Hermodice carunculata. The sequence goes on along the minus strand of OZ026616.1, from coordinate 12,399,479 downwards.
ATAAACAATTCCTCCTAAGTTCCACTGGGTGCAAGTCCATGGATAAGCTTTTTAAATGATTGATTCAAATAAGTCTTGGCTTTTAACAATAATCACCCTCCTCAAATTTTGCACAACAATCGTTTATGTGTTATGCCCTTGTTTGCTCTTTGGTCATATGATCAACCAATCATCAGAACATACACTCTAAGGCCTAATTTATTTACTTACCTGCAAATATATGGCGTGGGTATCACTGTCTAATTGTTCAAAGTATATGGCAAGCCATTTTAACATTTAATCAGATTTACGGATATCCAAAATTCAATTTTGGATATCCAATAATTCATTTTGGATATCAATGAATGATTTGTTTGATATCCAAAAATCATTTATTGATATCAATAAACAAATTCTTTACATCAAAAATTATTTTTCGATATCCATAAATAATTATTGATATCAAGAATTCAATTTTGGATATCCATAATTCAAATTTGGATATCCATAAATTTGATTAAATAAATTAAAACGGCTTGCCATAAACATTCAGAACACATTATTTTAACAATACTTACTCAGAGGTGTTGTAAAGTGTTTTCCGACATAAAACAGCAGTAACATTAGTCTACTTGCTGAAGATGCCAAAGATTGTGCACTGTGAATTAACTGTATCTGTCAGATTAGATTATAATTTCTCTCAAGTCACAGGTCCGTGTGCTCCCAGTATTTGAGACAGTACACGAAAAAAGCTTTGGCCTGACCTAGATTGGTTTTGAAACCTGTGTTAGGGCATAGCATGCTGTTTAAACGAAACTTGTCGCAAAAGCAAAAGATTCCCAAGGAGACACATGTAGACAGATGTCCATGATGTAGCTCAAGTTGTTGAACTCCTGCTTTGGTGCTGCCAGGTCTTCTTATTTAATCGTTGGTCATTTAACCAGATACAGACTATCACAGTGCAAGTTTAAATTTTACTGGTTGTAAGGAATGCAGATATCTTTTGATGCTCTTCGCTTAGCTTAGTTCCTTATTAGGCTGTCACTCGAAGTTTGACTAGAGTGTGTGAACATTGGGAACATAATAAATACCTGCAACTCAAACTCAACAAGTGCCAAATCCATACATACGCCAATAAACTACCCCATATCTCCCAGTGCTTTGCCTTTCTTTAGTTTTCTTTTGAGAGAGGGTCCAGGGTTCCCCTTCACCTCCCCCCCCCTTAGCTAATTCTAATTTACTCATTCCATACAAGTCCCTAATTTTTCCTTATATTTACCTAGATTTAAGACGACGATTGCATATTTAAATTCTTCATGAAAAGAGCTTTCATTCAAGTACCAACATGCCTATAGTCTTAAGTTAGTGGTTCTGGCACTTGGCACTGCCTGGCAAGTCATGCTGCAGCTGCCGCAAGGGCAGCTGCAGCATGACTTGCCAGGCAGTGCCATAACCACTGACCAAGGCCTGTGACCATAGTATGGAATGAGTTATGCCATTTTGAACCTTGAAGAGAAACGGAAGGGGGGGGGGGGGAAAGAGCACTTCCATACTAACATAATCAGGCATTTTATTTTATTTTCTGTACCAGTGCACTGGATGCCCTCTTATTTTCTGTACTTTCTACTGGACATTATTTTGGAATATTCTTATTTTCTGATAGTGTACTGGGCCAAAATTATTTCTTGTATCAGCGCACTGGGGCCCCAACGCCGCACCCCCATCTTCTTGATCAAAATATAGGAAAAATGCATCAATGACAGTAAGAAAAGTCAAGAAAAAAGAATGATAACTGCTATTATGTTTTGGGGGATGTGGGCAGTATATTGGAATGGGGAGGGGGGTGACCCCCTTTATTGTCTCTCTCTCTCCCCCCCCCCTACCCAAAATCTGACCGAGGTGGCAGACTCGTGTCAGGTGATCACAATTTTTCGATAAACAACATGACTAGTGTCCCAGTAAACAAGATGAGTAACACATGTAAATTACAGGAGACCGACAACACAGACATGCAGACACGGCTCACGTGAGTCATACAGAAGTGTATGTGTACACATAGCAGGCAGAATGGAAGGTCTGCTCCACGGATTCAATCCAGTGTGTTCAAAGCACAATACAGACTAGGTTGAGCTTGTTCGATTGTTTCATTATAAAAAAACGAATATTCATACTGTGCACATGTTCATATCCACATGCAGAAATTTATTAAACGTAAAAAGTCCCAGTTGTATAAATAAGATGGCTCGTATATATACATATACACTTGGCTGATTATTCCAGTGTTTGTCAATTAAGTCAGGCTTCACTGAAGCTGTGTGTGGACAATGACACCACATATTCTGGAAGGCGATTCTACTTATCAATAATATATGCCTTGAGAACAACTTATATGTCACAAGGCGAGCGAAATGGCTTGCATAGGTTATGACTTGTACCCCTTGTAGGTGGAGACAGTGATGTAAAGAGAGGTTCTTCCATCAGGTAAATGTCATCGAGATATCTGTAAGTGTCAATGAGATCTTCCCTAACCCTTTCAACGTGTTGGCAAATTAAGGCTTCAGAGCTCTGTTGCTCGACATTGCACAGCATCAATTTGCTATACGAGACCTACATTATGGTAAGACCAGAGGATGGATGTAATGGCTGGATACCAAGACTGGTCATATAACTGCTTTGAAAAGTGGTACAAAATTTTCATCATCACGAAATTCAAAGAACCTTCTCCTCACCCCAAGTATTTCAGTTACTTTTGAGACTTGTTTTGATATGTGTCCTTTAAATCATAATCTATCATCAATGAAGACCTCCCAAATCTTTCTCTGATTCTCTATCTTCAATTTGATGAAATCTGTGTATTATATTTATGTCCCATCAGTGTTTGTTGATTTTATAGTGCACACTGCACCTCATTTATGATATCTAATTTAAGTTTCACTTTGTATTTTCTCATGATTGGACCTCCTGAACCAGGTGTGTGGCCATTGATGTCTTCTCGCATGGACTCGTGCACCTGATAAATCACCTCTCGCATGTAATTTTGCTTCAGCAGCAAATAGTTTTATGCAGTTCCTGACAACTGATCGAAGATCATTTGTGAGTAAGATGAACAGAATGGGGCCTAGTACACTCCTTTGAGGGATCCCACTGAATATATCAGCCCAGCTAGATTTTTTCCTCCATTTACACCAGCACTCTTTCTATCTCCAGTCTTTCAGGAAAAGATTTTTATGTACAACCTTAAAATGGAGTCCTTGGATTCTATGGCCTTTGACCTTTAACATGCATGCACTGAATTGGTACTCTGTTGAAGGCTTTCATAAAATCTGTATGTATACAGTCCACTGACCTGCCAGAGTCAGATAGTTTCAGCCAATAAAACTTCTTCATGATATACATGTGACATATAGATTCCATGTAAACAGCCAAGTCTGTACATTTATTCAAAACTGCTTTGAACTGATCTACACACAGACTTGCCTGTTTTGCCTGTTTTTGCATCTATATGACTGTTTATGTATGTATATGTGTTGAGAACTAGACCACAGCACTGGGGGTGGGTGGGTGGGGGGTATACACCAATGCTATTTTCACATTGCCAATTTGGTAGATAGACAACATAAATGAGCCACATTATGGCAGATGCTAAAAATAAAGCATAATCAGACTCAGACTTTTACAATCTTTAAGCATGCTGTAATCATCATGAATGGCCCCTTTATGATTGCAAAACACTGTTCAAACCTGATCTTATCCCAAGCACTTGACAGGCCAGCTTGGATGAAGATAATATCTATAATCTATTCCCCAATATTCAGTTATGCTAATTAGTATGATAAGGAGTGTCATGTGCCCAGTTGGGGGCCCCTTGGTTGCTGTGAACTATCTGGCACACCATCAAAAAGCATCATTTGGTCAGACCCTAACCATTAAATGTCTCCTCTCATTTGTTTAAGTGTGTATCCATGATATCTGGTCCCCGCAGGGAATTCAATGCTGTCTGTAAGATACACAGTTCTGGCTCTCAGTTTTAACAGGGTGTTGACCAGCATGCACTAGTGATGTTTTTTTTTTTTATGTCATAACCCTCAGTAACCCTCAACACTGTTGTACAGACCTTTAACTTTTCCCATTAAAAGTGACCAGAATGGTCAAGTGATGTGAATGTCATCCGTTTCTTTCCTCTCCTCTTTCCCCCAGGATTAACATACATCAGGCCATTAATCTACAACTTTCATCAATGCATCATGGGATTGCTGTGCTGAAGCAAACCATTGACTCAGTCCTCCCCACCCCCACCCTGGGCAGTCCCCAGAGGGTTAAAATTTGAAGCATCCAGGTATGAAACTACGAATGATTTTTTTTTTTTTTGGAACAACACAACAATTTTCTGTGTCACACATATGGTTAAGTGGCAGGTTTTGTGCCGAAACACTTCCACATTCCCATGATCAGTGCATATGTTACTTGTATGCAGCATGAGTTCTGCACTGTGCATTACAAGGTGGTAATTGACTATTACAAAAGGACCAGGGAAAAAAAAAAGTTTGGTCCCTGTCACATCAGGCATAAACTGTTCTGTGTACATAAAATGCAATTTATGACTACTAAAGGTCAGTGCTGCATATGATAGTACTGTTCACACTATGGGCAACCTGCACTACATGTATTGACCCTTTCATTACTGTAGTCTCAGTGTATCAGGCCTAAATATGATATAACTAGGCCTTGAGCAGATGTGTCCACTAGTACCTTTTTCATAAAGATGAATCCTGAACACTGATGGCAAATTTGTATGTTTTCACATTTGTGCTACATGAAATTGTGTATTTTATTCTACATTTTGCGGTTATCACTCCCTATCCATTCAGTTTTTTTTTTTTTTTTTTTTAAAGTACCTAAAATGACACTTTGAAGAGTGGCTCAGAAGTTTTGCTGTACACTTGTGTTAAAAGAATCATTTTATTCAAAGACAAAAAAAAAAAAAAAAAAAAAAAAAGGGACACAGATGCCCCACCTGTCATTATATCCCTTTCAGTGCCAAATTTTGGACTGAGTCAACAGCTTTTCTCGGCCCACATTGGGCGCCAATAGTCTGAATAATCATTAGGATTCCCGATTTGTATTCCTTGTAAAAAGACCTCTCATTTAAGTACCACTATGCCTACATATGTAGTTCCAGAGAGAATACCCCAGGTCAACAGCTTTTCTTGGCACACATTGTGCCCAATGTGGGCTGAGAAAAGCTGTTGACTCAGTCCAAAATTTGGCACTGAAAGGGTTAACTTTGCATTTTAGATGGTCTAATTACGGGGGGGGGGGGGGGGCACTGTCGACAAGCCTATCAAAGACTTTGATCACTAGAGGGTGCCATATTGGTAAAAGACAGATCACCTGACATCTTTTGATCATTAATATATCGCAAGAGGTGTCAGCTGATCCCTCTTGAACAGTGGTGACCTCTTTGTGATGTAAAATGTTCTGACTTATCCCATTACCTCTGAAAAGTAACTGGCACAAACATCAGAGCACAAAACTAGAAACATTCTTCTACAGATCAGTTTTTTTAATAGCCACCTGATTTTTTTCCCATTTATATAGTGTCAGTCGATCCTCTATTTTACCCAGGGTAAGATAACAATGAAGATTGTGCAAATATTGTACTTATACATTTTGACATGAGCTTTATGGCATATGCATTTGCGCTAATGTTCAAAACATGTGTCCACAACTGCAACTCATTCAACATCAATGTCTAAGCAAACTGGAATCTTATGTAATACAACATGTTTAACTTTTTGGCACAAGACGTTACCATGCGGGCGTCCCAGCTGAGATATTGTATGTAGACCCTTATTGTATACACATGGCCTACACTTGTAACACTGCAGTTACAGTAGTCCCTGCCTGAGCAGGTCACAAAGTGGGCACAGAAAAGCCCACGGTTGTTTCTCAATAGGTCAAATTCCATGGAAAAGAGGGCGCTAGGGAGCCTAATAAATCTGGTGTTAAACAACAGATTTATGTTTTTTTTTTATTTTACTTTTTTTTTTTATGGATAGATGATCTGTCAATGGAGTGATCTCCTTAGTATTACCATGTTAAGTTTTGTCCGAGTCAACAGCTTTCCTAAGTATGCTGTGGCTGTGTTGTCCACTTTGTGCCCAAAGTGTGCCGAGGAGAGCTCTGGGATCGACCTGGCTGTTTCTTACACGCTCTGCAAGTATCGCAGTGTTGCCAACCCTCCCGGATCACCCGGGAGACTACCAGAATTTTGTGCTTAAAATTCTTGAAAAAGTGTGGATTTTTGACACATTTCAGTCACCTCCCGGAAATTCATCAATATTTCCCTTCTATATTTCATATTAATTTATCAATCTCCCGTAATTTTACTTTCTATCTCCCGGATTTTAAGTTTGGCAGGTTGGCAACACTGGTATCGGCACGCTGCTGTTAGAGCAAACGGTCATTTCACAAGGAATACCAATCTGGTACCATTATATTAATTGAAAGCATGTTGACTTTGGTCAAAACTTGGCAACGAAAGGGTCAAACTGTAACATTATTCAGACAGAATCTGGCAGGTAGGGTCCATCCTCCCTCAAGCCACATCAAGCTCTACCTGAAGCCTGGACCTGGCATGTGTCTGTCTTCACTGGCCTGAGCGACCGTTATAAATCATCCATGTTGTGTGGATTCCAGACAGGCAAAACCTCCATTTTTGTTATCATACCTGCAAATAATACAGAACACTAATAGTACGATGTGCATGCTGCGAACCCATCAGCGTTTTTATTTCGATCGATTTTAACTAGCATTATATTGTATTCAGTTTTTGCCTGGGAAAACAGACCAAGTCAGTACACATGAATGTGCATGTGCTGCAAATTAACATAAGTTTCTTTTTTTTTTTTTTAGCTTTGTCAATAACATGTTGCTGATGCATCACATTTGTGAAGATAAAGGGCTATGCAAAATTTATAACTCAGCCTGGACAGCTTCTAACAATGTGGACTAAAAAAAGTTTCGCCCACTGTAATGTCCTATATTACTAATATAAACAAGAGGACTGTAACTGTCCTGTGCTCAACTGGTTAACAGGCACAGACTGGAGTGGTCCTTACGGTTTGGGAGAAAAAGTCCAGAGAAGTGAAAATGCGCATAAATTCTTAAAAAAGCAAAAAATAATTGCAGCATTACCTGTTAACAAATTAGGGTCTAGAGATCCCAGAAGGGTCCATATGCAATTCAAAAGCAATTGGCTGAGTGGTTTTGGAGATTTCTTGAGATTTTACTGAAAGGGAGCAAGAAAATTCCCCCCCAAAATCTTAAACTCGTTGGAGCATGACCATTTGAACAAATTTAGTAGAGACACACCACCAAGTTTCAAATGAATCTGGCTGAGGGTTTTGGAGAAGATGTGAAAAATGTTATTTACCATCGCAGTCCCCATACATTGACTTGCATTGTAATCAATGGGAATATATCCATTAAACGTTAAGTACACAAATTGACAAAAAAAAAAAAAAAATTCTAAAAATCAGAGAGGTGGAATATCATCACCTAGTAATCAACTTTGTTTGACCTTTCCACAAGTTTCAGAAGAATCTAAGTGAGAGTTTTGGAGAAGAAGTCAAAAAAAGTGAAAGCAAATGAAAAGTTTGCAAAAACAAATAAAAAAAAATTTCAGCACCACCTGGTGAACAAATTAAGGTCTAGGGTCTCCAGAAGTGTTCCTATGCAATTTCAAAGCAATTGGCTATGTAGTTTTGATATTTTGCCAAAAATGAACCAAGAAATTCGAAAATAATAAAAAAAATTACTGGACTATGAGTCTTTGAGAAAACTTGGTAGAGACCAACCCAAGGTATATACCCACCAAATTAAAAGTGAATCCAGCTCATGGTTTTTGATAAGAAGTTGCAAATGTGAATTGTTGACAGACAGATGCCCACGGTGGTGACAGTCGAAGGAGGACCACAAGATAAGCTCAGCCATGAACAAATTAAGATCTGGGTCCCCTGATGTGGCCCTGTGCAATTTTAAAGCAATTGGCAAGGCAGATTCAGATAGGCGTTTTCAAGATTTTGCCAAAAAATGAACACAAAAATTCATTAAAAAAAATTAAAAATCACTGGACTGTGATCATTTGAACAAACTGGTACACATCCACCAAAGTACGTACATTCCCACGAAATATCAAGTGAACCCAGCCAACACTTTATAAGAAGCAGTTGAAAATGTGAATTACTGACAGACAGACAGACACTGCTGCTGCCGAGGACGACAAGGGAAGAAGGACCATAAGATAAGCTCAGCTGACTAAGAAGTCAGCTGAGCTAAAAAAAAAAAAAATGAGCAAAACAAAAGAAAAAAGTGTCATGGATTCACTCTTCTATTTAGCAATGCCTTAAGTATGAATAAAAGAGTCTACACACCCTTAACACCTCTTGGCCTGGGGTGATCCCTGGTGAGTTTGAAAATAGGTTGAGGCTGCTAAATGTTGACCACTTAGCCAAGCTCCGAACAGTGGCTGCTACAGACTGTCAGTGTCATGATAGTAGCTCAATTTGTTCACAAGTTATTGCATCCACGAGGGTAAAGGATGGATGGAAGGACACACTGATGGACACATACACAAGCATGACAATGACAATACCCTATCATTGCTGATAAGGCCGAGGGGTTACTAAATAAATCCATGTGACATATGGCTGTGAATGCCATGTATCAACAGTCTCGAAGTAAGACAACAACCCAAGACAGTAAAGCACAATGACTTTTGCCCAGTCTGCATGTACCCTCAGGCCCCAAGTTCTCAAGATGAGCATTTTGCATTTAACCCCTATTCCCCTGAAGTAAGACAGGCATGGCAAGCGCCCAACCCACCCCAAGGAAAGTTGTTAACCTGGGGCGCGTTATATTCATGTCTCATTTACAATTCGCCTTCAAAGTATTTTTCATTACTGTGGAAACTAGTCAAATCTACTGAAGCAGATGACTGATTGTCAGCTGGTTTTGGCTGGTTTTGGCTGGTTTTGGCTGGTTTAACCCTTTCCTGCTCAAATTGCCCAAAAGTGTCCAGATGTATTTTGTCGTCAGTGCCTGAACATTTTCACTCAAATAACTCATTACTAGGAAACATTTTTGGTGAGATTTGTATGTCAGACCATCCATGTTGGCATACCCTAAGTCAACAGCTTTCCTTGGCGTGGGTCCAGGGTGCACCATGCATCAAGGAAAGCTACTGACTATGCCACGTTCTGACCAATAATGGGTTGGGGGGGGGGGGAAGGAAAGGTTAAGCAACATGAACCATCCACGTTCTTTCTTAATATTAACTACAATTTTGATTTCCTCATATTAGTAGCCTGAACCAGACTTTTTTTCCCAAGTACAACACACGGGAAAAATAAACCTCGGCAAAATGCTTTCCACTATTTTTTGCACTGCTGTTTGTTTGTGCTTCCAATACTGTATTGCCTCAATGCAAATCCACTGACAAGGACTTTAATGAACTTAATACAAAATAACATCGTTGATATTGTAGCACTTGTCCCAGAAAATTAACACAAACTCTTCACCTTAAATTGGGACCGAATTTAAGACTGAGTCAACAGCTTTCCTTGGCATGGGTCATGTTTTCCTGCAATTATCATTCAAACTGTTTTTCAGTGCTGATGGAATTACTCAAAAACACTGCAGCAGACGACATTTGACCCTCAACCAGTTTCAGCCAGTTTAAGCAGGGAAAAGGATAAATCTATGCTTGTGTGCTACTTGGTTGAACCTGACATGACTCAAAATAACAGACTTGCGAAATAGAGCAACATTAAAACAATACAAATGTAAAAGCAGGAAACCTGAAGAGAATCTCTTTGATCAAAAATGGTAGAACATGTGACTTCAACTGTGAGAGGTCATCAGCTCTTTGTGGTTTGTGGTCACTTTTTTTTTTTTTTTGTCACAAGAGTTACTTTACCTGTGCTGAAAGGTCACCTGCTAGACAGCATGCAGTCTGACTTTTATGGCTGAAGGGGCAAGTGAAAACACACAACACGCACCACTTTTTTTAACACATTCCTGGTCAAACCAGTCTACGCGCAACGACCAGTAATTTCAAAGGTTTGCTTCACTTGCATTAAATACCGCCCTTTCTTGTAATATTTTCAACAAAAACGGAAGACTTACCACAACAACATGCCACTAGTCCACAGCTGTTCTCTGTCACACCTGGTGTTCAGGATGCACTCAGGAAAGCTGTTGACTCAAGTCTGATAATGTGTCCTTTTGAGGGTTAAAGGACCAAGATTTCTTTTCTAAGTTTCCACAAAATGTCCGCCACCCTTCACCAACACAGGCTGCATTTTATTAATATCAGTCAATTAGAACTAAATCATGCATGTATTTTGTGGAGTACATGTACTCATAAAATTACAACTTTTTGACCTGTGTTTAAGGACAAAAAGCCAGGCAATGCAGCATATTTAGCCTATTTGGCAAGGAAACTAAAACGCCAGCATGCTGTCTGTCATGGGTTACCACTACTGTCCTAAAGCTATTTGGCCACACACTCAGACATGTACCTAAGCTTGTCACAGGTCTCAGGCAAGTCATAAGTCAAGGGTAGAGCATACAATTATACATGTACTAGGTCAGGGCTAGGATTTCAAAAATAATAGTAGCCAAACTTTGTGTTTTTTTTATTTTTTTCTGGGAAAAACCTATACAAAGTAAAATTCTGCACAAAAACACAATTTTTTTTGGGAAAACTAGCAGCCATTTACTACTTTTACCAGCAAACTGGAAGTTTCAGTAGCATTTGGCTACTTTTGCTTCTGTTAGCACTGTAACATAGGCTTAACTTGACTGGCAGTGAGAATATAACTTTGACCCTGAATTTCAGAGGACATAATGTGTATCATGACTATTTACTTTTCAAGACAGTAGTTTTGCATGACACATTTGTCAACGCAAAAGTACATTTATCATATGTTTATATATTCGGGATGGGGGAGTGAGGGGTGTCCTCTATCTCTATGCAAATAAGATCAACATTTGGCAACATGTATACCCATATCTTTTGCACTTTGTGTGTATTTGAGCAGCCAATACAAATACACATAATGGATTGCTGACCTTTGTGAACAAAGCCCACACATGTATATACACATGTAGGTACTCCACCTGCACTCTCTTTGAATTGAAGGTACAAAAGTCCCTCTTTCAGGGACTGGGGTGTATACCTGGCTTTTGAGATCACACCTATATAGCCTTATGCTCTTCACGGGTATTTTACCTGCTTTGGGAGACCGCCTGCTTAGGGACTAGTCCCTGGGGTGGTCCCTGAAAGGAGGGATGTCCCTACATGTACAGGGTATAGTAGTCCTTCCTTTAACTCCCTCAGTGCCATATTTTGGATGGAGTCAACAGCTCTCCTCGGCACACTTTGAGTGCAGCGTGCCCAAAGTGTGCCGAGGAAAGCTGTTGACCTTGGACCATTATATCCTACATGACTGCATACATGTTAGTACTTGAATGCAGGGCCTTAGAGAGAACAGGAATCTTGCACCCTTATCCTAATTCAGAGCAGTTCCCTCTGTGTAGTTTTACTTAGTCGCAGCTGACAATGAAAAGACATAAGAGACCACTGCAATGAAAGATCACCAGCCTTTTCAGGCCCCTTTCCTCCGGTCCCTGGTGCTATCTTTTCCCTATTATTTGACGGCCACTGAGAGACCATATACTTCATTGAACCACTTTTAGCCCTGTCTTTGAGGTGGTCCCCCAGAGGAAGGATGACTGTAGATCACATACAGTAGTCGAGGTTCTCCTAATAGCTGAATAAAACTTGCTTAAACAGTAACTGAAAAAAGTATGCAAAACATGATCCATATTTTGCTCTGTGATGTCATTCTATCATTAACATTTGCAATGTCATTCTATTGTTTTTCAGTGATGTCATCCTTTCAATCTCTTGTTTCACCTTCTGTTGTCATATGAAACCCCGAGGCAGGTCAGCAGTGGCTGATATGTTGACCACTTCCTACTACAAACTCCGCCTGACCCCATTGTGATAACTACCTAATTACCTTTACGTGGACCTGGTGACATCAACCATTGTCTGTAAATTTACAAATTTTATAACTCTATCACACATCCCTGTTTAATATGTATATCCCTTATCCAGTATATATCCCTATTGACATGTTACTGAAAAATCTTTTTTTTTTCTTTTTTCTTTCTTTCTTTCTTTCTTTCTTTCTTTCTTTCTTTCTTTCTTTCTTTCTTTCTTTCTTTCTTTCTTTCTTTCTTTCTTTCTTTCTTTCTTTCTTTCTTTCTTTCTTTCTTTCTTTCTTTCTTTCTTTCTTTCTTTCTTTCTTTCTTTCTTTTTTTTTCCACAAAATAAAGGTGTTACATTCATGTATCCCTGGGGAATCTGATCACATTTTACACTTTCCCAATATGTAGAATGGCACAAAGAGGGCCATAAACAAAGTAAAGTAGTGGTCACACTGATATACCAGCCCGAGGGGGTAGGTGGGGGGACACCTGGTCTGGAAAAGGGTATGTAGGAGCTCTGGAAGGGTGAAAGCCTATTGTCTACATGCGAGTTTTACCCCACAATAGGGGGTCACAATTCTACATATTGCCAAAAAATGGGGGTCAAAATTCTACACTTTCATTTCAGAAATGGTCATTTTCCGCTACATGTATAACATACAAAAATCCATCAGAATCGGCATTTTTCGACCTTTGCATGAAGAAAATCCAGTAATTTTTCTTACTTTTGAAAAAAGAGGTGCCAATATTCGACCATCAGTTCATAAAATGGGGGGTCAAGCTCTACATGTGGTGGAAAATAGGGGGTCACTCCCGCGGAGCCTATATACCTGCCACTGTAGTTGGAGTACATTCCCCCCCCCCCCCCCATATACCAAGCTGGTATCCAACCAATGGAACACCACATCATTCACTACTTTTACCTCGACTGCGTCAATATTCTTTGCTACTTACCTACTGTAAAAGTCAATATTTTCTTTTTAACATGTCATGAATGTCAACATTCATGGTTGTTTTCCTGTCACAAAAGTCAATACAAATTGCTATTGAATAATCTCAGAATAAACTGTTCCTCTTTCAACACTGTGTATATTATGACCACATGTTGATCAATGATGTCACCTGAAAATTCAACATTTGATTGTTTCTTACGAAATAATTTGAAATATGAGTAAATACAAATAACATGATGCACATAAGCTTTGTTATCAACAAAACAGACGGAAATGATGATGATATTAACGTGGAAAAAAATATTGACCAAAGCATACCCTTGGCTGATATTTGTTCTGCTTAATATCACATATATATAGTCTTGCTGAAAAGCTAATAACTGACTTTGTACATTATTTAGTTCTCCCTCCCATCATGAACATGAAAAATTTCAAAATAGATCTGACACTGGGGGAAGGTCTTTTCGCTACTGAACATGGAAACTTGACATATATCAACCAGGCCCAATTGGTTATACTGGAATTAATTTGGTAGCTCGCAAGGAATCTCTCACAAAGGGCCCCCACGATATGCCTGAGAATTCTTTATGTTTATTTATCTTTGGCAGGCCTTTGATGTGGAGAGTGTTTTTAATTGCTTGACTGGAGCCAATAGCTCTGCCTGCCTCATTGGGTATGCATGAGCTGTGGCCAATTAACATTCCATTTCATTAGTTCTCAACACAACTCTTACATGTGGTCTTAAGGACAATGTATATATATATATATATATATATATATATATATATATACTGTTGAATAGTCAAGCTGCATATCCTGGATATATATATATATATATATATATATATATATATATATATATATATATATATATATATATATATATATATATATATATATCCAGGATATGCAGCTTGACTATATATATATATAATATATATATATATATATATATATTATAATATATATATATATATATATATATATATATATCCAGGATATGCAGCTTGACTATTCAACAGTGGCCATTGACTGTGGTTATACGCTGACTCATTCAGTGTCAATTTTTGAATGAGCCAACGGCTTTCCTTGGCAAGCTGTTGGTCCAATGCTCCCAAGGCACGCCAAGGAAAGTTGTTGACCTGAGCCATTCATATGTCTCTCTTCTGATGTCTCCAACTGTAGGCACGCTGGTCCTCAATGGCAAATATGAATCATGGTATCGTCATGTGAACTGAGAGCACATAGAATTTTGTTGAAACAGGCCGTGAAAGAGTTAAAGAAACACAGAGGGAGGGGCAAGTGGGATACAACGTGTACAGCTATGGCAACCTCTACACACACACACACATATATGTATACATATATATATATATATATATATATATATATATACAAGGCTTGTGTATTATGGACTGGAGCAGCTGGGTAGTATAGCGGTCCCTGTCTTTAGAGACCAGCTATAGGAGACCAGCTGCCTCCAAGGTCCATCTCTTCAAGGTACATGGGGGGGGGGGGGGTAAAGGGGGTCCTAGTAAGGTGGTACAAGTGATAATTTTGCCCCAGTGCATGCTGCTGGAAATAAGAACATGCACAGATGTTAGTTGGTACTAAATACGGAAAATAAAAAGGGCTTCCAGTATGGCAGTACGGAAAAGGAAAATTTAAATGTCAGTACGCCTTTATGGATCCCCCCCCCCCCACATGTACTTTATTGTATATTTTTCATGTTATTTATACGTCCTCCAGGAGATCACAATCTGGTGATCTCTATGTAGTCCTTGACAAGAGGTTTCACTGTTGTAGTGTTCAACTAATTTTGTGTTAAATATTATAACAGACTATCCCTGGCCTGCACATATTTTGGTGAACTAAAGTTAGAACTGCTTACATTAGCACCTGTTATAAAGACCACCCCTTAGCTGAGAAAAGGTGGTCTCATATGTGAGGAGAAAGAGTGCAAGTTCAATCCTATTGCAGGCAACAGATCCCCTCCCCCCCCGCCGTATGTGTATATATATGTATATATATATATATATATATATATAAATGTACTGGGGAAACTTCCATCACATGCAATATGAAACGAGTTCCCTATCCACATGTACAGTAGTCCCTCTTTTGACATACCACTCCACTGAGACCACTTGCCTTTTAAGACCACCTTTGCCAGTCACTGAATCTAGATCTTTTTCACATTGTTTGACCTCCACTGAGAGACTATCTGCCTTATATTTTATGTTCGGAATGAGCGGGGCTCGAACCTACAACCTTTGGCACCAGTCGCCTAGCTGAAATGGGAAACGCACATATCCACTCGACCAAATCCCCATTCCTAAAAAGAATGGTTCAATAGAGGTAGTTATGTACGAGTGCCATATCAACACGGTAATGCAGTATATTTACTGAGTCGGAATTTAATTCCAGAATCGGGGACTTAAATCCACCAGCATTAAGGAAATGCCAAAAATATATATTCTATGTTCGGAACGATTATGTGACCACTTTTAGACATGCCCTGGGGGTGGTCTCTCAGGAAATGGCTCACTGTATACGGTCTGCTGGATATGGTCCTAAGCTATACATACAGCAGTAATGGACACTTAACAATGCCCCTTTCATCAGCAAAAACACTGGTCTCGCAGCAGGTCGTGTAATTAACATATACATCAATAAAGAGTCCTGAACGGGTGTCTAAACAAGTCATGCAGTCAGTCATGACATGTAGTCTTTGTAGTCAATGACAAATGCCCAGTGAGTTCAACTTCTGTACATACATGGATAAATTTCTGCATTGTCTAGCACTCAAGAGGCATTCTAAGTTAACCTTATTTCCACTTTTTTAGATCCAACAGAAAAAATCTGTGCGGTCCTGGGCTGCCCATCATCATCATTATTCAAGAAATACAGTCATGTAAATTTCCTAGTATCCAGGACCAACCATATCAGTCAACTACTTTTTATCATAATGCCATAAAAAAGGACTGGAATGACTTGCCTGTGGAGATGAGAGTTTTGCCATGCAAAGCCAATTCTAACTCCAAAACTAAGTTGTACCTTTACGTCAAAATGGAACAGAATGACTTTAACTGAAACAATTAACTCAGTTTGTTCATGTGGGTATAGGCTGGACTGGGGCACCTGATCACTGACACTGTCTTTCCTAATTACAGCACATTGCTTTGTTTTTGTGTGTATAAATTTTGACCATTTTTGTATTTTTGACATTTCACTGCAGTTTTAATTTCACTGTTTTGGATATAATTCCCATTCAAACAATGTTAAAAATACTATTTTACTGTGTTTTTATTTTCACTTTTTTTCTTTTTTTTTTGCCATCCCTGTAATAAGTGAACATAAGAATACAGCAAAATTAAAGCAATTTACTGTGGCATGGGTTCAGTAGAGGTGGGTATAGCCCACAGCATTCAGACCTTTCAGCAGCTCAAATAATCAGCTCCACCACATGAAGTGTCTATTTAATCTTATAAACATGGAAGTATGTTTATGCAAATTTCTAGTTGATGTTTGTTTTTCAATGTTATTTTTAAAGTTTCTAGTGTCCATATTGTTTATCATTTTATCAAGAAGTTGACACAATAACTTTGTTATTTATGTTCAATGTTTTCATAATTTAATTTCCATTTCAAAATATTTATATAATTGTACAATGTGCCCATTCTTATTCCTTGGCGTTTGGCAGGAACTATCTAAAAGGGAACCCTTTAGAAACAAGTCTCTAAACTGTCTCTAAACTGTCTTTTAAGAGTTCTCCCTTGAAGGTAACATATATAAATTGGCGACACTGTCTGTTATTTACTTATTTGATTTTTACTCGTATTGTACTTGTTGTTACCATTTGAACTGAATCAAATCAGGATGCTTATTAGAGCGCAGGTACTAATTGGGATGAATATAATGCATAAACTTATTAAAAATTACAATGTAGTTTGCCTGGTGCCATGCTGTGCTATGCATACAAGTGTTCATGTTAATTCCTTAATTGTGGTCAACACTCCTACAATCAAGTATCCTATATGGATATACAGTGGTCCCTGTCTTGAAAGGCCATTCCAATGAGAGACCACCTAGCTTGAAAGACCACATTTCGCAAGTCCCTGCTGCTATCTTTTCCATGTTACTCTACCTCTAATGAGAGACCACCTGTCTTGAGAGACCACTTTTGGGCCTGCCTTTTCGGTGGCCTCTTACGACAGGGACTACTGTACAGTTAAAAATGCCTTGAAAGACCACCCTCGGGTTGACCATAATCACACTGTAGTCCCTCTTTTGACAGACCACCTGCTTTTAAGGACATTTATTTAGTCTCTGATTCTTTCTTGTTCATGTTTAACCTCTTGTGAGAGACCACCTGCTTTATGTGGCCACTTTTGGACTCCCCCTAGGGTGGCTTTTAAGAAGGACTCAGTGGGGTCTCTAGAGACAGGGGCTACAGTAAATATAGCAGGGTCTGCATAGGCTACATACAAGGAAGTTATGCTCAACATGGCTACAGCAACACATGCCATGTGGCCCCATCCCAGAATCTGAAGGCGTGCGGAACAAGGACGCAGCACCTACACATGTAACTTGGTCCGCACGGATATCAGGCAATAGTTTTTTAGGCGTTTGAAGCCTTTGCTATTTCCATGAACTGACGACCAAAGCCTCGGATGGCTAGATATCATTATTTCTCAGAAACAGCCTGGAGAAAAAAAATCATTTGGGTTTGGAACAGTTACATATATGCAAAGCTGATGCGAGACACAGTGCACCCCTCTCTTACATGTATCTCACTTTTACCCCATTCTAATGATCTTGCCCAAAGGTGCCAGGATGTACAGTGTATATACACGTATAGTCTCTTTACAGAAAATGTTTTGAGTCTGAGATGTGGAGAGGACCCATCAGTACAGCACGCCCTAGGTCAACAACTTTCCTTGGCATGGGCTGGGCACTAAATTTGCACCCAACCCATGTCATGGTAAGCTGCTGACTCTGCCCCCTGTGCTGACCAGAAAACACTTCAGCTTTGTCACAGAGGGAGAAAATGTATACGCAATACCCAACCCATGACGTCAGCTGGTGACCCTACAAGAGGCCATGACTTTACATATTTTCAATTGTCATATACAGTGAAACCTGTTTTGACAGACCACCGTAATGAAAGACCACTTGCCTTTTAAGACCATATTTCCCAAGTCCATCTTGCTATCTTTCCCATGTTATTGCACCTCCATTGAGAGACCACCTGTCTTATGTGACCACATTTTAGCCTGCCCCAGGGGTGGTCTCTCAAAACAGATTTCACTGTAGTTAGTTGCAGCGAAGCCCTGCCCCTCCCCCCTGTCCCCCACTCCAAATGCTGTGATAATTGTCTACTCCCCCCCCCCCAATGCATAAGGTGCACTGTGCTTGGAACAACCCTATACACCTCTGGATGCAACCTCTTCTTTATGTAGTATCACTCTCTCTTTTTTTATCTATGAAGTAATCCCCTTCTTATAAGCTTCCCCACCCGCCCCGCCCCAAACAAGAGGCCACTCCCTCTGCAGCAGTCACTTCTCCATGCGGCAAGTGTAATATTTTCATTTTATCCCCCTCCCCCACTCTTCCAAGAGGCCACCACTCTTATAATGCCTTAGTTCTGGTGCACTTGTTGGCCTTATGGGGGGGGGGAGGGACATCGTGCACGCACGTGTATATCAACGCATCTGTAGTTTTTTCAATGGAGGCGTACATGCGCTGTGACATGAACAGCAAAGCACTTGATTCAGTATCAATACCCATACGTGATACAACAATCACACTGAAAGTACATGTATACGCATATTGGCATTTTACACCGGCTTTTCACCCTTTGTCACTCTCGAAAACAAATAATTTGTTTTTGACATTTCCCTATTCATGCATATAAAAAGCATCAATAAAACTTGCCGACCCAGTGGCCAGTGAGCCAGACTCCACGCACATCCATCCTAGCTGCAGTGTATTTGGTAAATGTCCAAAGTAAAAACTTACTTCTGCCAATCAAAGTCTGAGGATTCAAGTATATCAGTTGTTGTGATCATAAATTAACTAAGAGCCTGAAACTATCTTGAAAAAACAAAAACAAAAAAAGAGCAACAGTCATGGAACACCCTTTTTTCATGTTTGGCTCGTAAGATACTGATATGCACACATTTTTTTTTTTTCTTAGTTTTAAGTTTCTTTTTTTGCCTACTTTGATGATTCATATGTAAGAAATTTCTAAAAGTGAGAGAAAGAAAAATATGTGATGTTACCCTCCAAGGGCAGCCCTGAAATCACTGACCATGGTTGGTATGAAGCCTATCCTTTTATTCAAAAGGCCAAATCATCCTAACAAAGGTTCCACATTTGCCAGAAAATTCCTCTTACAAAACCTTTGCTTGAGATTGGTCTAAGACAGTACTGCATATAATTTTCACAGAAAAAGTCATTTTGTAGGTTGGAGTACTTATGATGTATATATATATATATATATACTGATTTTGGCTATACTTTTAATAGTCTGGTTGCAATAAAAAAAAAACAAAAAAAAAAAAAAACAACCCCCCCCCTGTTATTGTTAAAAAGTGTCCTTATGATGGGCAAGCTAATTTTGAAATATTGAAGCCACACACACACCTTTCCAAAATCAAATAAAGTACCCAGCCCCTGTATCAGCTACTTACAATTAAATTTCAAGCTAACAGTTTCTTCATGAATATGACCCTAGCCCACAGAGCTGGAGAAGTAATCAGGATTAGTAACTAATTCAGAAATTCCAATCTTTCACTGTGAACATGAATGGCAGAAAATGGTAGATGGTCGCTGAATCCTGGAAGCGTGAGCTTTATTTTATTACATTTACCCCAAAATGCAGATCTTTTACAGTACATGTATAGGAAGGTCTCAAGTTTCTCATGCAAGATGAAACCTGGCTTAAATTTTAGAGCACCCCTAGGGACGACCAAATTGTGGTCTTCCAACACAGGTGATCTTTCAAGACAGGTGGTCTTTCAGCAGAGGCAGCAATAAGATGGAAAGTACTAATCAAAGTATCCAGAAGAGGTGGTCCTTTAAGGCAGGTGGTCTTAATAGAGTGGTCTCTCAAAAGAAATTTCACTGTGATACATATGGGGACAAGTACCTGCCATTTAAGGCCCCCGCCTGCCCACCAACAATGCAGGGTCTCATTTGGCAGGTGGTCTGTGTTTGGAGGAATATTACCAGAGGAATTGAAATAATCGGGCTAGAACGATGGTCTCAGAAACCCAAATGGTCTCTCACAGAAAGTGATCATCATGCTAGGTTACCACATCCACTATATTCTGCAGAATGTGACCATCAGTTCCGCTCCACGACCAAGAAAGTGAAAGTACTCTCCATCAACAGCATCCCAGTCATAATCTCAAATGTAATCACTGTTGACTAATTAATAAATCATGATCTAAAAATAAAATAAAATAAAATCTACAATACACACTTACAATTGTAGACCTTAATTGTTTACTTGGAATGGCATCGTGTTGTGTTGTTTATTTTTAATCAAGTTACTCCTTTTCCCTAGACTCATTCAAAAATGGGTCTGGTCTTTGGAGAGCTGCCAGCAGTCTGGTTTGAAGCTGAATGTTAATGCTCAGTGGCGAGGAAGGGCATCGAGTACACTCTGTGTTCCACTTGAACGGAATAACCTGGCAGTCCCTGTCGCAGAGACTACATGACAACATGCCAAGGGATGGCACGTCATCTCTTTATGCCTCAGTCAAGTATACCTGGCACTGGCCATTTATTCATTCAGTATTTTAATTGCCTCCACAGCTAGACTGACCTCCATATTATTGCTACTGTGTACAATGCCTGTTGAGTTGACAGAAAACATGGTCTGTTGGGCAGGCAAATATTTTTTTTAGAGATTCATTGGCCCTACTAAGCATAAAAGATTGATCTACATCCATTTGCTATGACATAGTGTTTTTAAGGTGGCTCTCATGCGAGCAGCTATAATAGCCTTATGAGAGTGTCCGGGCCAAGACCTGTTGTATATTATGCTTTGCACAGTCTTCTTTTTCATGGTCAAATAAAAGAATTTGAATCTTGAGTCTTTCTGTTTGTCAACAATTTACGTTTTTGAATTTTTAAAATTAAGATCCAGCAAGGCGGGTCTTCTTTGAATTTTATGGAGCTCCAACTCAGGTGTATCTCTACCGAATGTCTTCAATACATCCTGCTTTAGGAATTTTTGGACTGCTTAACAAACGTTCTTTCTTCACCCTTTTTTTTTGGGGGGGGGGGGAATCTGAAAAAAAAAGTTTCTTCTCTAAAATTACCGTGACAATTGCTTTATAACTGCATTGGAATAATTTAAATGAGACTCCCCTAGTTACCTTTTTTTTTTTTAAAGTATGCGCGTGATGTTGGTCAAGCGACCGAGAATAAATAAGCACGTCATGCAGACAGTGTTCAACCCATGTTTGAGCTCTGTGTTCAGGCCTACAATGTAACTCTCGTTGCTAGGACAGTGTTATGCTCTGGTATATAAATGATGGGTGCATCCGTTAAAAATTCAGTCTCTGATGAGCCCACTCCAACAGGCCAAAACCGGTCAGACTTAGTACCACACAAAATAAACAAAATAATTTAACCCGATAATTTGACTATCGGGCGCATAGGCAGTTTGCTGCCTAGGCACTTGCAAGGTTCCGACCATATGGAATAATTTAAAGACCTTAATCTGTTCAACAGGTGTTGCCACAATTTTGTGTTTGCTAGTAACAAATTTAAGTCAAAATATTAACCCCTTCCCTCTTAAAGCGCCAAGACTGTCTGCAGATAAACTGTCATCTGCTTCAATGACTTTTTAAAAAAAAAAAAAATTCTTAATATCAACAAAAAATCAGAATCAGAATTGCAGACAAACCCTGCCAGAATAATGTGCTAGATCAACAGATTTCATGGGGCATGGGTGAGGCACCTAACACCCAACCTGCCCCAGGAAAGCGGTTGACTCAGTTTTGATTCAATGGAGAAAGGGTTAAAGCTGATGACAGTTTAACCCTGTGCATGTTTGGGATATAAGCAGGATATGATTAGCAAAATAAAAAATGGGACTATTATTGCCCTTCCCTGGGTTGCTATAAACCTACTCCTGTTATCACCATCACAGTCGCATGGAAAACAAAAGCAAACGGCTACAATTGTAAATCTGGTACCCTAATCATCTGTACAAGTGAACCTATTCATGGTTCATACAGTGTTTTCCCACTGGAACATGAGCTGACGACAATGACATTTCTTTGATAAGCAGAAATAACATAATATGACAACAGGTGTGGCACACCACTGCCATGACATATGATCCATGTCTAGTAATTGTGCCTAACACCTTTCCAAGACATAAAATATCATTTGAGAGCAGATGAATCAATACAACGTGATTTCACCGTCATATATACCTGTGCATGCATGTACAGTACATATACATGTACAGTGAAAGCTTGTTATAATGACACCATCTGTTCCCTAAAAAAGTGTCAGATAACGGAATATGTCAGCTAAATGTATCAAATAACAAGGAAAATTACCTTTTCCCCATGAATATTTGTGTCATTATATTGAATATGCAGTATATCTGAGTTTCATTATAATGAGGTTTCACTCTATGGGCTTTCTACTTGCATCTGTTTATCCAGCCAACACAGACAATGTGTTTTTCCAGGAGTTCATTTTTCTTTCCACCTTTCTTTGTTCTTTACACCCAACATTTGTCCGGAGTATTTCTAAAGAGACTGTGATACCAAAAAATACGACATCAGCACAATGATTTGATATAGCAGTAAAATTGAACACCTGGTTCGGAACAGTCAACATGTTCAAAAATTTAATTATGCACATCACTAGCAATTACATTTGTTAAACTTTCATATCTCCAAAGCTATTACCCAACGTGTCATTTCAAGTTAAATTCATAGGATTGTGCTGCAGGTGCATCCAATGAACCATTAACACCCGGGGGGGGGGGGGGGGGGGGGAGTCATTAACAAAAGCTGTAGACTTTCCAGTTATGCTAATCAAGTATACTTCTTGAACAATTTGAATGTTGAATATTTTGAAAATTATTATATGTAGAGGTGCCATTCCAACTTTAATGTATTGGTTTGTAGTTGCATCTAATGAGCCACAAACAAAAGTTGCAGAATTTCAATTTGTGTTTGTCAGGGGCATTCAAAAGTTTAAATGCTGAATACAGCAGAACCTGTTTTGAGAGACAGTCCCTAGGGCAGGCCAAAGAGCAGTCATATAAAGCAGGTGGTCTATCAATAGAGGTGCAATAACATGGGAAAGATGGCAAAAGGGACATGGCAAACACGGTCTGAAAAGGCAGGTGGCCTTTCCTCACAGTGATCTTGCAAGACAGGTTTCACTGTATCTTCAAAACTGTTATCGGTAGAAAGGGCGTGCCAATCTCAATTCATAAGTTCATCCTGTAGGCACATCCAATGATCTGCAAGCAAAAGTTGAATTTTTATTTATGCTAATTTGGGACACTTGAGTCTTTCAAATGTTGAACATCTTCAAAACCATAATAGCTAAGGGAATCATTCCAAGGCACACGCAATGAGCAATGAAGAAAAAGTTGTAGGCTTTGAATTCATGCCAATCTGTTTTAAAAATGAATATTTGAGAAAATTACCACAGACAAAGTACCAATCCAACTTCAATTCCCATGCAAAATTAATTCTTTATTCAAGTCCGGTTATGTGCATGAATTCAACATTTAAAAGATCCCTGTTCTACCCTTAATAAACATGCAGCTGGCAACAAACTAGTATTCAACTGACAAATTCTGGTATATGTAATTATGTACAACTGACACTCAGCTGGTGTTTCTAGTAAAAGTATGACATCACACTGACAGTCCATTCTGTCATTTCTGCCAAATAACTGGCTGTTGTGTCAGTGCCTTTTCAGCATCTGACACTTGATTGACAGCAGTCTGACAACTGACATTTGTTGGAATTTTAACAAAATCCCACTTGGTGTCACTTGATTTGTTGTGATTTTGACAACTGCAACTCAGTATGGGCAAACTGATATATAGGTAGTTAGTAACTGTAAAACAATTGACATTGCGCTGTCAATGTGTTAGCAGACCTGACAATCAGCTAGCAATTCACTGATGAAACTCTGGTATAAGACTGACAAAAGAATGAAAGGACTTGGTCATTCAGTAAGGGTAATTCTTTTCTTTTTATGTTTTACAGAAGGTATAGCCTATGGACATGAAGCCAATATTGTAGGATTTTAATTTATGCCAGCTTTGCAGGCATACAGATTTGCTTTGAAGCAAATCTTATTTTCTAGTTTTGCATGTTCTTATTGTAAAACTTGGACAACTGAAGTGCCAAACTGACTTAAAAAAACTTCTTTTTCTGGAGCAAGATAGAATATGCCGTATGCATATTAATTTCCCGCTACAAAGCTTGGGTTTGACACCTGGCGATGACGGGGGACGTGCGGGTCACATCACTGTCACAGACAGGGCCATATGTTCATTTCTCACAAAATTAGCATTTTTTGAGAAATTTAAGTTCACAAATGTCAAACTGGTATTCATCTTGTATTTCCCGATCCATACAACAGAAAAATTTCTATCTGTCTTTACTAAATATTATTTATTTCCAAAATATTAGTAATAAAAAAGGTTGGAAGTTGTCAAATTCGGGCCCATCATGGGCAACAAAGTTCTTTTGCAAATAAAGTTTTCCTGCATGAAAATGGCAAATTTTCTTCACAAAAGTGCTATAACACTCCAAGTCTTTCACTTTGAACAAAAAATAAGTCTTCCGGCATTTGGAACCTTAAAGGCTTCATTTAGAACACAGTTATCCATGCATCATATGCACAAAATGTGCCAAAAAACATGTAATGTGTAATTCAACATTTTCTTTTTTTTTTTTGACAGACAAACATGCTATATAGTAGCCCCTGTTTTGAGAGACCACCCCTGTGGCAGGTCTACAAGTGGTCATAGAGAGAAGGTGGTTTCTGATTAAGGGTAAATTAACATGGAAAAAGTTGACTCGGCGACTTTCTGAATATGGTCTTAAAAGGCAGGTGGTCTCTCAATGGAGTGATCTTGCAAAAGAGGAAGTACAGTACTATTTTTAAGTCTTCCACCATTATTTCTGATATGTATTTATAAGCAAAATTTCAAAGCAGCAAACCATATTAGGCATCCAATAAACATACACAAAAAAGAGGATATTTGCTCAAGATTTATAGTGAGGGCCTACTATAGCAGGCCTTTTTGAACACCAGGCCCAGGGGCCTTTTCCTGCTATTACCTTACTGCGACCCCTTTAACCCTTTCCCTCTTGAATTGGCACTTGGGTCAACAACTTTGCTTGGCATGAGTTGGGCACTAAGTGCCCAACTCATACCAAGGAAAGTTGTTGACCTGGGGCATGTGATCTTGATAGGGCTCATCTACAATTTTCAGTCAAAAGTGTTTTTCATTACTATTGAAATTAGTTGAAAACAGTGAAGCAGACGACATTTGACCACCAGCCGGTTTTGGCCAGTCTGAGGGGGGAAAGGGTTAAACTAAAGGGAAACCTGTCTTCAATGAGCACCGAGTGGTGCCCAAATTGTGGCCTCTGAAAAACAGATGGTCTCAAGAGGGAAGTTTCCTGGTACGTCCTTACTGTGACCCATTCAAACTACAGGGAAATCTCTCTTAAACAAACACGCCCAGGATGACCAAATCGTGGTCTCTGAAAGCAGGGGGTCTCTCAAGCCTGGGATCACTGTATAGCACAATACTCTTGGAGCAAATCATGCTGTGAGTATGCCAACAAAAAAGTCATGGTTAAATGTACCAATATATTCTAGTTATTATTTGTCCAGTCACCATGAAGGAAATGTATCACCCGCTTTTGATATTCATATAGGTCTGTCTGTATGCATGCATGTATAGTCCCAGTCACTAACCATATAATGCTGAGTATGGATACAAACAGTAAAACCTCCATAAAATGGGCACCCTTGGGACCAGAGCAAAATGTCCGCTTTAGGGAGGTGCCCACTTTGGGTTGTGTGGATGAGCAACAAAGATAAGGGAGAGGCTATACATATACATGCATACACATCTACATGTATACATGTAAATGTATATTTATATATACATGTATACAGATACATGCATCTTAATCCCACATGAAATAAATGAGAGAAGCAGTTTTTTTCAACATTTTGCCTACAGTTATTTCTTGAAACAAAAAAATTAAATATGAACTATATGTACTATTTAGAAAAATAAAGTCCACAACAGGTCCCAACTCAATGATTACCAGCAGGCACATCAAAGTATCAAACTCCAAGGTTGAGCAAATCACTGAGATGACACTCATCCACACATCAACTTGCTTTCCAGTAGAGTCAACTGTTCTGTCCACTATGATACCTTAATTCTATGGTTAAAAGCTTTCAAAAGTCATTGTGGACTAAAACAACTGTAATGCTTTGTTGATTGCTGGCCTATACATGTACTGTACTCTGATATGGTCAGGGGATCAGATTAGGTGATGAGCACTGATAGAAAAATGACACTTGAAGAATAAAAAGTTAATGGTGGCAAGTCCTGATGCAAAAAATAACACTTTTACAAAGTAAAATATTTATTGAACAAAATAATAGTGCCCACTTTGATAGATTTTGGTACATGTTTAGGATGCCCAATGCCCAGATTTGGGATTGCCCGAGGGGTGGCTTTATAATGTAGTCAATAGGGAAGATGAAACGGGACCAAAGAAAAGTGCCCACTGTAAGGAGGTGCCCACTTTGGAGAGGTGCCCACATACGGAGGTTTTACTGTAGCTAGTGTGTCACTACAGTGGTACCTGCTATTTAAGACCACCCCTACAGCCAACAAAAAGTGGTCTCATACTGCAGGTGGTCTTAAATTGAAGGTATATTTAACATGTAAATACAGCAGAGGGTCTTGAAAGAGTGGTCTTAAAAAGACATGCAGTCTTAAATTGGAGGTGGTCTTTAGAGCAGGTACCACTGTATCATGACCAATTTTCTTTTTTTGTCTTTATACCTATGTCACTTTACTGCTGCAAATCCAACATACACTTGTATACGGAGGCAATAAAGTTGATCTTTATCTTATCTATCTTTGTATTTGTAAAACCTAATGGTTTCAGGAGATACAAACATAAAATTATTAAAAATAGCATTCAGAGAATAAATTACCCTCAGGCCCACAATCTGCTTTTTCGTCTATTCTGCAACTTTTTTTGAGACTTCAAAGGTGCCATAATACATTTGTATGGTGTAACTTCATCAAAAATTTGATGAAGCTGTGATGAATCCTTTCTGAGATATTATGGTAACATTGTCCATTCACACAGCCTTCAAATAAAAACTTCAAAAGTTTCGTACCAAGTTTACAAATAATCAGAGAAAGCTGATTTTTCAGCAGGAACATGGTCCATTATAATGTAGGCCTACATCTCTGATAAAAATTTGGTGAAGCTATGATGGATCCTTGTTGAGATGCTAAATGATAACTTTGTCCCCTTGTGTGCCCCTCAGACAGCACTGAAATAAATACTGTAAAGTTTCATAAAAAGTTTATGAATACAATATGGAAGTTGGTTTTTAATAGGACCCTGGTCTATCATAAGATGCTTCTCTGACAAATAATCTGGTAAAGCTGTGGTCAATATTTTTGGAGATATCATGGTAACGTTGTCAGGGTTGATGCCACTCAGATGGCCTTCATATAAATACATTAAAAGTTTAAAAATAATCACAGGAAGTTGGTTTTCAAAAGGAACTTGGTCTATTGTAAGATTCTTCTGTATCATACATTTGGTAAAGCTACATTGAATATTTTTTGGGATTTTACGGTAATGTCATCTCCTTGTGTGCCACTCAGACAGCCTTGAAATAAATACTTTAAAGGTTTCATAAAAAAAGTTTAAAAATAATAAGAGGAAGCTGGTTTTTAATTCAAACTTGGTCCATTATAATTGTGCATCTCTGATGAAAATTTGGTAGAGCTCTGGTGAATATTTTTTGTGATATTACGGTAACATCGATAGGACAGATGGACGCACGATGCAGGGAATGACAATACCCTCCAGCACTTTTTGTGCCGAGGGTAATAAATACTATTGTAAGATATTAGATAATTCAACACTGCAACATTTTTCAGCCACCATGGATCAATGTACCTCATACACACATTATCTGTTAACTCACTCCACATGAGTGAGAGATTTTCTCTACAGGTTAATCAAGTAATTAATTCATGCATTTATTCATTTACTTATTTATCATACAATTATTTAGCTTGAAATGCAAATCCCAAATTCAAAATCCTCACGCAGGGAGCTTTCATACAAATACCAACATGCGTACTCAAAAATCAATGGAGTCTGCAGAAAACCTTTACTCGTGAATGAAGTCTCAGTTTGATGCTGATCAACCCAACAAGACATCAGTATTGCAGCTGACTGAGTGACCTAAAGTATATAGGTCCTGGGGTCTTACCCTTTCCCTTTCCCTTTCCCTTTCCCCCGTTAAACTTGCTGAAACCACCGGCAGGTAAATTGTCACCTACCTCAGTGACTAAACAATGAATATGAGAATAGAGTTGGAGTGAGAATTGCACTTGAGCCCCATTCGAGTGGCACGCCCCAGGTCAACAGCTTTCCTAGTGATCAGTTGGGCACATAGGAAAGCTGTTGACTCAGTCTTAATTCAAGAGGGAAAGGATCAACCCTTTCCCCTTGACTTAACTCATTCCATACCAGTCCCTGATTTTTCCGTATGTTTACCTAGATTTAAGATGACAATTGCATATTTAAATTCTTCATGAAAAGAGCTTTTGTTCATGTACCAACATGCCTGTGGTCTTAAGTCAGTGGTTCTGGCACTGACTGGCAAGTCATGCTGCAGCTCCCGCAAGGGCAGCTACAACATGACTTGCCAGGCATTGCCAGAACCACTGACCAAGGCCTGTGACTGTAGCATGGAAAGAGTTAAGACTGCATCAACAGCTTTCTTGGTATGGTTTGCGTGCCAAGGAAAGCTGTTGACCTGGGCCATGTTATCTTGACAGATCTCATCTGCAATTCTTATTCAGTTTGTTTTTCATTTCTGATGGAGTAAGTCAAAAACATTGAAGCAAGCGGAATTTTGATCACCGGCTGGTTTTGGCCGGCTTAAGTGGGGAAAGGGTAAATACAACTCAACCAGAAACATAAGGCAGTCGGCATTTCAAATGACGACTAGAGGCACATTAAAAAAAAAGACAAAAAAGGCAAGATGTCAGAGGACATTATAGCTATGGAACCCAACCTGAAATGAAAATTTACAAATATTACAAGAGACAGAACAGAACGCTGAAGCACAAAACTGACACTGGCTTTTGATTGGGAGCAATGAGTCAGATCCTCACTTCAAAAAGTTGAGTAACATTTTCAATAGCAGGTAAACACACATTACTGGGGTGCTGGATGGTAACAATAGATAACAAAGGGATGTTGCAGACATTGTCATTCGGACTTCACGGTCATGCAAATATAACTATAATGTGGCCTTACATGGAGTATATATTACAAAACTGTACGCTCGCTCGACCAAACACAGTCTGCTCATTAGCATGCTAGCCTTGTTTGTGACAAAAGGATATCATGTTGGTGCTTATATAGTATAGACACACCGTAGAGACAGCTGACACCTGCACGGTCATATGCCACGTGTGTGTCCCACATTTCACTCCAGCATGTGGAGTTTCTTCACAACAAATCTGGATTTATGTGTGACCGTGGGAGAAACTAGAACAGTCTGATTTTCCAACAGAAAATCAAATGTCTCCCCGTGCCCCCTTACCAGTTGTTGCCCTCAACCTCATAACTTAAATGCTTTAAGACTAATGGCATACCAGGTGACCTTGAAAAATAGGTCAAGGTCACCAATTTGCAATCCCAAGCAAGCTCTTATATAGGAACATATTCACCAAAAAAAAAATCAACTTCGCAAGTCAAATCTTTCTTGAGTTATCGCATTTGCAAATGAGTTGAAGAAGAACAAGAAGAAGCAGAAGAAACGGACGCAAAAACCATATGTCCCCCCCCCCCCGTTGCACGGTGAGCTATAATAAAGCTGTGAACATATGGACCTGTATTTATCCTGCGGGGTAAAGCTACAGTGTTCCTCTCAATAAGCAATCTGGTTGCTCACAAAATTAAAGCAAAGTGAGTCTCCATTTTTTGTACCTATGTTTTGAACACTTCAAGCATAGTACCATAAAAAGATAGAGGTAGATCATTAAGTGTTTTTTTCACTTTTTTGACTCTAACAAGGTGTGTGTATGTGTGGGTGGGTGTGCTTATTAAATCATGCACACTCATTGAAGGGATGTCACAGTGGTTAAAATTTTGTCATTTATCCAATGCTATACCAGGGTGGTACAAGTTCTCTCTCTCTCTCTCTCTCTCTCTCTCTCTCTCTCTCTCTCTCTCTCTCTCTCTCTCTCTCTCTCTCTCTCTCTCTCTCTCTCTCTCTCTCTCTCTCTCTCTCTCTCTCTCTCTCTCTCTCTCTCTCTCTCTCTCTCTCTCTCTCTCTCTCTCTCTCTCTCTCTCTCTCTCTCTCTCTCTCTCCCTCTCTCTCTCTCTCTCTCTCTCTCTCTCTCTCTCTCATAGGCCACACTTTGGTCATCTCCATGTGTGGTCTTTTGGGAAGGTTTCACTGTAAATCAGCTGACTGAGCTATTTTACTGTCAAACTTGGATACATGGGTAATTGACTGTGTTGTCTTATCAATTACATAATGTGGTCTCAGTACAGTGGAACCTGCTGTGAAAACTACCTCTTCTACAGTGGTACATGCTCTAAAAACCACCCCTCATAAGAGACCACATTAGTTTTTAAGACTGTCCTTTCACGACATTAGAGCCTCAAATCTTTGTTAATTTGCCTGGTATTAGAAACCACTTGTAATATTGGACCACTTTTGTCTGGCACCAGGGGTGGTCTTAAATAAATACATGGAGTCTTAACTCTTTCAGTGTCGCATTTTGGACCGAGTCAACAGCTTTCCTTGGCATGCTTCTAAAATGCGCGAAAGAAAGCTGTTGACCTGGACTATTATATTCTATGGAACTCTGGCATGCTGGTACTTAAATGAAAGGTCCTTTTACAAGGAACATGAATCTAGAAATGTTATTGTAAGTCACGGAAGTTTGTGTTACATGTAAGTAGTTTGACTTCAGTTGCAGTTAGCACTAAAAGAGGGAAAGGGCGGGTGGTCTGTCAATGCAGGATTATCTCAATCAAGGGACTACTGTACATAATAAGAACATGTTCAGGTATTTACATATTCAGTCTATGCAATGATACTGTAACATGAAAGTGCTGACAACAAGTTTTTCCCCCCTTAAAATTTCTATATCTAAGCCGTCTCAAATGCTGTGGATTATTAATGTCGATAATGCTCATTTCACCTCAGATGCCCCTATAAGCTCACAGCACTATTAATAAGGTGATCTGGCATGTGTTCAATATTTGCGTCATCAACTGCGGTAAACCACATAGTTAAAGGTAAAATGAACACTGGAGGGCACTCCAATAAAACCCACATGGCATATTGTTGTACTGGACTGTTATGACTTTTAAGGTTATCCCAGGTCACGGTTTGAGGGACCGTGAGGACAACATTGCTTTCAATTCAGCCATGTGTGACAAGTTTAATATGCACACCTAGTTTGAATATTGGAAAATTTGTGCTTTATGAGGCATGAAAATGCACAAAGTGGGGGCAACACATGAGCACAAATGGGGAATAGCAAGGGGTTTGTCACCTGATCATATGCATATACCGGTACACCATACCAAAGAATTAAATTCAGCAATTTTTAAAATCAAATTTGCCCAAGCCGTTCACCCCATTTTGAGGTTCACACACAATAGTCTTGGAATTACAAAGTCTCGGTTCTCGAGTCACAGTTTCTCCCATACATACCCATCCCTGCCCCACCCCAAACTGAGAAACAAACTTCATTTTGTATGCATCTGTGTTCTGTTGATAAGGTCAAACTCTGAAGTGACCATAAAGCTTGTCAATTCAAGATTGGTTGACAAGATTGATTTTCTATTTGGCTGTCACATGAAAGGCCCATCATACAAGGAAAACAAGTGTTTAGATTTAATCTACGTCCTGTTTTTTCGGGATTCAGTGTGTTTCCTTTGTGTGTTCTGTGTATGCACCAGAAAAAAGAAATTGAAAGTCGATGTCTGAAGTAAAAAGATAAGAAACAAAATTCCTTGACAATAAAATACTATGATCAAGTCAACATGTGTGCATAAACGTAAGAAGGATTCCTTTCTCATTCCCAGAAATCGTTTGATACTGCAACCTTTCAATGCTGACTTTTCACCTGTATCTTGCCGAATGGCACCAAAATGCATATGTTATGTTATGTGATTTTTAAATAAACAAAGAAAACATTTCTTCATTTATTTGCTCACAATTATATGCCAATATCAGGTAAGTTCCATAAATCTATGAATAAGTTTTCCTCTTCTTCACAGCGTAGGCACTGGTAACAGATAGTGTCGTTCTGGGAACATGTCCTCCTAGCTATGTATGTGTTTGCACTAAAAAACACTAAGAACTGCATACATCATGTGGATGAATGCAGCCAGGTGTCCTTTCAAAATAAACCTTCAGTGCCAATCATGTCTAAAGTCGATCCAACAAAGTGAAACTAGTCTGAATTATAATTATGATCTCAGATTTGTATTCCTCGTAAAAAGACCTTTCATTCAAGTACCAGTATGCCTATTGTTTCGAGAATATCCCAGGTCAACAGTTTGTCTTGGCACGCATTGGGCGCATTGCACTCCAAGAAAACTGTTGATTTAGTCCAAAATTTGGCACTGAGAGGGTTAATATGTATAGCTAATCCTCAGCCTACACGCCACTCTTGTACACCTGAATAGAGTGAAACCTGCTTTAAGGGACCACTGTGAAGAAAGACCACCTTCCTTTTAGACCAATTTTTACCATGTCCCTTTTGCCATCTTTCCCATGTTGTTTCACCTCTATAATGAGAGACCACCTGCCTTATGTGACCACCTTTTGGCGTGTCCTGGGGGTGCATCTCTCAAAACAGGTTTGACTGTTATGTTAAAAAAAAAAACAAAGACCCTCCCGCTTATTCTTCATGGGAAACAATGGCAATGGGATTAGTTCAGGATTTTAAATAGACATTTCACTATGAAACCACCCAAATTAATAAAAATTGGTCAGTGTGACTAAACACAATCGTCCACGTGACGCTCATTCCTCATGTTTATTTCAAGCCAAATCTGTCAACATGATCTCAGGTATATATAGAGACTCCCTCTTTGTAAGTGCTGATTGTGGGGTCCACTGAGTAGACTATGACATAGCAAAACCACCCTGTAACAGGGATTTCCCACATCAGACTAAGTAATGGGACGGTTGGTGGGCAAATGTCATCTGCTTCAGTGTTTTGGACTAATTTCAACAGCGATGAAAAACAATTTAACTGAGAATTGGAGATGAGACCTATCAAGATAACATGCTCCAGGTCAACAGCTTTCCTTGGCATGAGTTGGGCACTTATAGTGTCTACCCCATGCCAAGGAAAGCTGTTAAGGGTGAGGGGACTATAGTGTTACTGTAAATTGCTTGAATTTTGCTGTATTCTTATTTTCACTTATTTTGCTGATGACATAAAACCGTGAAAATAAAAACACAGTGAAATAGTATTTTAACATTGCTTGAATGGGAATTTTGTCCAAAACAGCAAAATTAAAACTATAGAGAAGCGTCAAAAATACAAAAAAAAGTTAAAATTTATACACACAAACATAAAGCAATTTACACTATACCAGAATCTGTCTTGTCATGAGGGGAGTTATAAAAAGGCAGACCTGTATCTAAGGATCTTCATGTCAAAAAATGTAAAACCACAGAGCTCATGAAGTCACACACCCTTAATCATACCTGCCATCCCTCATGTTGCCAAGTATTGCCAAACGGTGGAACTATGGCAAGATGGGTTCCTCTCTTCAGCTGCCTCGCTCAGGATGAATTACAACAACATTTGCCAAGCACGAGAGTGAAAATGAGATCAATTTGCCCATGGCTAATCGTTGACCCTGTGATGCACAGGTTACCAAATAATACACATTTTGTGCTCCCACTCACCTCAAACCTGCCGTTCAATTAAGTTATAATTATACATGTATGAAGTCAATAGGGCTTATTAAATAAAATAGCTTTTTGAAGTCATTATCGTCCTCTGTTATTTTTTGCATTGTATCAGGTTACATAGTTGATCAGAACAATTGGCTATTTATTTTTTTTTTAGGTCAATGTGTTTATACATTAACATTTTGTGTCCGGATCAAGCCATGTGCTAATTTTCGTATGTTGATTTGGGACACCTTCCACAGCTGAAATTATCACAGCACTAGAGTACTACGAATGCAAGCAATCAATGGTATACCACCCCTCAGCTTGCCAACTTGTCCTATATCACTTGATTGCCCACATTACCCAAGGCAATGGGATGCCTCGCCTTGCCCACTTTACCTATTAATTGATTGCCCACAATATTCTGCAAATGTGACAGATTCATCTTTGCTTATTAATGTGTTCGTACATTAACACTTTGTGTCCTGAACACGACACGAGTTAATTTTTGTTTGTCAATTTGAGACACTTTCCACAGCTATAATCATCAGAAAACTGGAGAACTATGAAAGCAAGCAATCAATGGGATACCTCCCCTTAGCTTGCCAACTTGGCCTGTCACTTGATTGCTCACATTACCCGGAAAATACAACAGATTAATATTTCCTGTAAAACAACCCATCAATATGTTACACTGAAGTCAAATTCTAACAATGTCATCTCTTCCTCAAGTAACACTGAATAAAATTGAACAAAATCATTCCAGGAAATTTGAACATACAAGTATGGCAGTAACAAAGTCAATTTACTGTAAATAGGTCAGAAGAACCAAGAATTAAGTCACAGTGACCTGAGAGAATCTAACCAGCTATTTTGTTTAGAAAGTATCTCTGTACCAAATTTGGGGAGAATCCACTCAGACACGTTGAATGTATTGATGTAACAAAGTAAAATTAACTGAAAATAGGTCACAGTAACCTAAAAAGAATTACCAGTCAATCTTTGTCTCATAATACATGTCTGTACCAAATTGGAGAATCCATCCAAGCACTTTGAAGATACAGTGAAAACTCAGCATAATGACACCATCTGTTCCTCTAAAAAGGTGTCAGATAACTGAATGTATCATTTAAATTAGTCAAATACGAAAGAAAATGGCCTTTTTGGACCTCAAAGTCGTGTCATCAGGTGAATATGTTGGATATGTGAGTGCTGTTATAATCAGGTTTCATTGTACTGTGGTCACAAAGTGAAATTGACAGTGAATAGGCCACAGTAACCACAAAATAGGTCACATGCAGTGGCCTGACAATCCGATCCGCTATTCTTTCTTTTTCCTAGAATGCATTTCCCACCAAATTTGAGAAGAATCCATCCAGACACTTTGACGATATTGCAGTAACAAAGCTAAAATGACCATAAAATAGGTTCACATGACAGATCACAGTAACCACACAACAAGCTACTGTGACCTGAAAATCTTATCATCTGAACATTGTCTTACCGTGCATCCCTGTGCCAAATTTGAGAAGAATCTAACAAGGCACGTTGCAGATATTGTGACAACAAACTCAATAGTTGTTAATAAGTCATATTTACCACACAACAGGTCACAGAAGCCACACAGTAGAGCACAGTGACCTGGAAATCTAATCAGCTGATCTTCATTTTACAATGTATCTCAGTCCCAAACATATATTGTGGTAATAAAGTTTACATTATATATATGTAAAGTAAGTAAGCAAGATGGGTTAATATAGGGCATCGCACTGTTTTCCAATCATTATTTTTTCCAGAATTAAAAATATGTTTAAACCAAGTCGCTTTGTCCCATAAATATGTCACAGTGACCCAAAAATCTATTAAGCTGATCTCTGTCTAATATTAAACTACTGCAACAAATTTGAAAAAAAAAAATCCCTTCCAGATTGTTGAAGATGTCACAGCAGCAAAAATTGTTGTGTCCATGCAGATGGCCAGATAACCAAAAACATAATGCCTCCCCAATTACTGGGGCAGGTGTAAAAATTAATTAATCCAGAAATGATCATTTTTGCAGGAAAAAATCACGTCTTTGTAGATCATTGTGTCTCTACAGGAGATAACTGATAAAGTAAGACTGGCAAATCACTATAGTTCTTTAGGAAAAAATCATTTTGTCTCCTTTTAAGATAACAGGCAATATGCTGTGGATTGCAGTGAAACCAGATTCAGATGTGACCCTGTGACCTTGAAAATTAGGTCAAGGTCACCCAGCTAAAATCCCAAGCTTGCATGGTCTCACCCAGATATATTATCCTACCAAGTTTAACCAAGTTTTATAAAAATTTTTTAGCAGTTATCTCACAGAAACCAGTTTGACACAACTGACCCTTGTGACCTTGAGAATTTTTTCGAGTCACCCAGATACAATCCCAACTTAAGTTTTACCCAGATTCAAAATCCCACCAAGTTCCATCAATTTTGTTAAGTTCTTTGGTACATGTAAATATTGCACAGAACTGATTTTGCGTAAGTGGCTCTATGACTTTGACCCAATTGTCTGGGCCTGCCAAATACAATCACATAGCATGTCTCACTTAGATACGTACACGTATTTCTACCTCATTTTGTGACGCTTCATTTAGCTCTTCGAGACTTATCACAGGAGTGAACTGAACCATTAGTGTTGAAGACGAAAAAGAATACCAACACGCAGAAAAGGCACAAAACAAAACAAAACAACACAACAAAATAAATCTGAAAAAGAAAAGAAGGAAGAAGAAAAAAGAGGAAATGAAACAAGCCAGTCATACTTTTTTTATGGGTCATATTCAATCAATGTAAATCCCCTTGATGGCCATCAATGCACCGAGTCAGGATTTCTGCCCGAAAGCACACTTACTCTTCACATGCACCACTAGTGGCACAAAGCTCATTTGATAGCGCTTTACATCATTAACCACCTTTCGCTGTCTACTCGGAGTACTACGTATTATAGACAAGCCTGACAGGTAATCCTGATAGTTAAGAGGGACCTGGCAATTGACCCTTTTGCTCTTAAGCCTCCAGATCTCTTTGGTACTTCACCTCTTAAAGTTGCATCAATAACAGCTGCTTAACATATGGGGTTACAGTATGCCTAGCACATCTCGTTCGACTGTTTATTCATCAACGATCAAACTGAGCAAAAAGTTCAAGCAAAAAAAATAGCATATCGGGGTAATTGAGGCCAGTTTGAAGAAGCTAAGGTTAAAAATTGCGAGCTAAAAACGGTCATGCTGGTTTACCATCACAAGCATGAATTAACAGGTTTTCTAATACATGTCAAAAAAAAAAAAAAAATTTCTAATACATGTAATTCATATTTCATATTGTATAAAATCGATACATGTACACCCATATTTCCGCAAGACTGGTTACTACCTCCAGATGCGTGCATCATCAAAAGTTGAAAACATTAAAATTAATACTTAACCCCTGAAAACCAGCCAGCATTGAGCGACAACATTGAATTTCATCTACTGATCTTATCTTTTGTTGTTTGTTTATTTCTACTTTCATTTTGGCCTATTTCTGGGGTCTGCCCTTTAAACGAAAATGTGCTCTGAAGGAAAGTGTCAGACGAAACCTACTAGAAGATTATGCACCAAGTCAGCAGCATCTCCTCCTTCCGCCCTCTGTGAGAACATAAGGCTAAAAACGTTGACTCTTAACTTTTTGGATGCAAAGAGTTACATATCAACCCGGTACTCTTCTTCGTGGTGACTATATTCCAGAAGAATGATTGTTTGTCACTGTGGATTATGTATGGCTCAGCAGAGACCAGGGAACTCTTTAACATCCATTAAGCTTCAGTGCCTTTTTATCTTTACTGGAAAATAACACAGTCTCTATTCAGTGCATCAATGCGGTACACCTGTAAGCTTTCACAATTGTTTGATGGTGTATTCAGATTAAAGAATTCCCCCGACTTTTGGAACACGTTTTTATCAAGTATAACTTAATCACAGCGACTCTTTGACGGTTAAAAAATTTGATTCCAGTTTCTGCAGATAAATAAGTTGACATGTACCTTTTTGGCAAAAGGATAGTTACACTTCTTTCACCCAAATTGGTGGCGATAGCAATACTCACGATAGTGCTATACTTTTGAAATATCAAAATAAAACTTGACCTGTATAGCTGCAGGTCAAGAGGGTCCATCAGCTCACCCGACACCTTATTTAGGACTATAAGTATGTACAATATGAAAGCCCTTAACAAAAACTTTTCAAGTTATCATGTGAAAACATTGAGTGAGGACAAACACACACACACACGGACAAAGTAATCGCTTTCTGCCCCTTCCTGGGGGGGGGGGCATTAATATACACTGAATGCTATAATCAATACATGGTCATATTTACCCCAGAATTTGCTACATGTAGTGCTGTTACCAAACATTCAACACCTACATTTTTGATACATTACATAGTATCTACTACAATCCTTTCCTTGTCAAAATAAGACTTCTTCAATAGCTTAGCTTGAACCAAACTCTTGTCGAAGAAAAAAAAAAAATTATTGACCTGGGGCATGTCATTATGAAAGGTCTCATTAAGAATTCCAAGCAAAAATGTTTTTAATGACACGAAATGAAATGCACGTAAAATTAAAATTGAACCAGAGTTTGAGCTCCCTTGCTGTATCACTGATACTCTGACCTTTAGATACTTGACCCACTTACTTACTTTTTGTCCATCACACACCCTAGAGTCCAGATACACAGGTGTGTAAAGTTTCATGAGTCTATGCCAAAGGACAAGAGTTTCATCCCGAATGCAAATTATCACAGACGAACTCATGGAGAGAGTGTTTACTATATTTACTATATGCCCCTCCATGACTGGAAGCATAATTATAGGCCATACACAATTCTATATGGAAACATCACTTTTGACCCAGCTACTTGACCTAGTGACATATATGCCACACCCGTTACAGCTGTATCTAATGTTTTGTGAAACTAAGACTCTTATAATAAAGGTACGAGTAACATTAATGTATTGTAGTTTCACAAGATTGTATCACTGTGACCCAGATATTTGACTTAGTTTTGTTACATGACACACTGTCAGGACTTAGGTCAAGATATATATCTTTTTCATGAAACTAAGGTAAAGCTGAAAGGACTTGCAACCTGGACACGATAAGAGTATAATTATGTCACTGTGACCTAAATACTTGTGACCATGCAGCTTTTTTGTGCATGACAGACAC
Organism: Hermodice carunculata; assembly: GCA_964020975.1. Lineage (NCBI taxonomy): Eukaryota > Metazoa > Annelida > Polychaeta > Eunicida > Amphinomidae > Hermodice > Hermodice carunculata. The sequence goes on along the minus strand of OZ026616.1, from coordinate 12,360,000 downwards.
ACTCGTCTCCAGATACATATGTATGCAAAAGTATCATGAATTTGAGTCAAAGGTATAAGGAATTATAGATTAAACAGATATGAGAAGGATATGTCACTGTGACCTGGATAGTTGATCTAGTGACCTACTTTTTATGCATGACACACCCTTGTCCCCAAATACGTATGTGTGTAAAGTTTAGTAAAACCAGTTAAAGATGAAAGGAATTTTAGCCCAGGCAAAATATGAGCAGGATATATTACAGTGACCTGGATACTTTATCTAGTATCCTACTTTTGTATGACACACCCTTGTCTCCGGATACATGTGTGCAAAGTTTCATGGAAGTTAAAGATGAAAAGATTATAGCCCTGATATATGACATGAGGACATGTCCCAGTGACCTAGATACTTGATCTAGTGACCTTGTTTTGTGCATGACACATCCTGGTCTCCACATACATGTGTGAAAAACTTCATGAATCTAACTTGAAGATGAAAGGAATTACCCCAACAAAGTATGAGAAGGATATATCACTGTGACCTAGATACTTGACCTAGAGACCTACTTTTGTGCTTGATACACCCTTGACTCCATAAACTGTATAATCACAAATACTCCCAACGATAAAATTTCCTGGTTTGATTAAAAATAAACATTTCACGGTTTTTATTTTCCAGACTCACCAATCTGAAAAAAAAGTGCACCCACAAAGTCTCTTGGTTATAGTATATTAATCCATGGAGACCTGAGCCCTAGGCTACAGTCACATGACATGCATGCCATGTGCAAAGCTGTCAACACAATTAATACAACCACTACAATCTCTGGTATTTTTTAAATTTTAGTTTATTCAAGCATAAGAGCTGGTACCATACTTTAATAGCCCTATTAATGAGAAGAGACCTAATGTAAGTTGCTTTCATGCTGTGGGGAAATTTCCTGGTTTTAATATTCCAAGAATGTTTCACGAATGATCCTATTCAAGAAAATTCAGGAAATTAAATACCTCGGGAATATTTTTGCTTATACAGTACACATGTGTGCCACGTTTCTTGATTCTAAGCCACATGACTATAAAGTAGGAGCCCGGACACAAAATGTAATTGATAGACATCTCTAACAGACAGTCGAACACACACATGAAAATCAAATACAATATGCCCTTCCTCTTTTAGAAGTGGGTGGGGGGGGGGCATTATCATTACAGAAGATGACAATATATGTGTTAACACTTTTGAGTGATATGAACAGGAAAGTGTCAAGGGCCTGGCCTTTCAGACTCTTCAAAGACTGCATGTTTTTTAAACATAATCTTTTCAAGGACTTTTACTGTACATTGTTAACAATACATGTACACTGTGTTTTACAAACAGCCACAAATCACAGCACTTTTGGCTAACATAAAGGTTGGAGTTAACTCATTCCATACCAGTCCCTGATTTTTCCGTACATTTACCTAGATTTAAGACAAGATGTGCATATTTAAATTTTTCATGAAAAGAGCTTTCATTCAAATACCAACATGCCTATAGTCTTAAGTCTGTGGTTCTGGCACTGCCTGGCAAGTCATGCTGTAGCATGACTTGCCAGGCAGTGCCAGAACCACTGACCAAGACCCGTGACCATAGTATGGAATGAGTTGACCCTGAGTTGCCTAATGACAATGTAACAGCATGCAACCTTTCCCATGAAAAATGACCAGAATATAGTCCGGGGTCTCAAATGTTTTACCATGCATGGTGTGAGACTGATCTTTGAAGACACTTGCTTACATTTTTTTGCAAAATTTACTTGCATTTTAGGACCACCTGCAATATAAGGCCAGATTTTACTTGCTACAGAGACAATCTTAAACTGCCGGTAGAGTGGTACCTGCTCTAAGGACTGCATACAGTACCTCTCCTAAGAGACCATGTCTCTCAGACTTCTATTTCTTCCATACATTCTACCTGTATTTTCAGGTCACCTGAAACACGAGACCACTTTCTCCCGGCACAAAATGTGGTTTTAGTAAATAGCAGCTACATGTGCCACTGTACTGTCTGAGGACAGCCCTTATTTTCTTCATTACAAATGCACAAAACCTGAATTTTTCTCTGTTCTAAGCTCTTCCTGGATGATGCCCATATACATTTTCAGAGATTCTCACGCAGTCATGGTCTGCCCCACTGACCAACAATAACAGCAATCCCGGCTAGTGAGTGGGTGTGGGGTTGTTGTTATTGTTGTTGCTGTTTTTTTATATGATGACATTGCATATGGGACAGAGTGGCATTTGCAGGCACTGCTGCTCCCAAATATCAATCAATCTATTCCATGGACATACACTGTAAACACTCACACGTTTATTATCCAAATGTCTATAGTGCTGTGGTTGACTATATTCAAGAGCATGACAGTCCTAACAGGCCCCACTTCTATGGAACATTCCATATCAAGGCCAATACAAGTCAATCGACTTCTACAATTTAAAAATGGCAACATCTTATATGCGCATGCATAAAATTTATGTATTTCTTCAAATTTTATAAGGCAACACAAATACATATAATATTATATTAGGCGAAATCATGAAATATTCAAAATTAGTCTCATTCTACATGTGCTTATCGCAAAGCAATATCAGTTTTGCCCCAGGCAAGATAGTCAAGACTAAAAGCATCATGATACTATTACTGTGGAACCTCATAAATAGGAAAGGTTTCTTCTGAATTTTTAAATTCCTCCTTCCTTTTCTTAAGTTCCCAAACATATACTTTTAAGAGTGCACTGGAAGGTTCAATGGAACAGCTGATGATCAAAGCTTCCTCAATTCTCGTACAAATATCACACCAAAATCGCATGCCTGCACACTGAGGTATACAATTGTTAACACACACGAAGACAGATTTTATGGGGAGTGTATAGGTTAATAAAGATTACAGGGTTTTTATAGCTCCTGTAACCTGGCCATCAGGTGTCCATATGACGTAATTTTATGGCATAATTATATGCTGAGATACCTACCTGTACACCACACTGCTACCCTTGTATGGCCCCACACTGTCAATTGAAGTACCGCTGATAACTTACTGGAACATGCACGTATGCTTGTAGTCAAACGGCCCTTAAATGGTATACCCACACTCGTGGAAGTATTTATCTTTTTTTCAAAGGGTGTACAAAAGTTTCCAGAATATGGAACTTTAAAAAGAAAGGGGAGAATATCTCTACAATCATGGTAAAAAAAAAAAAAAAAATACATGCCTTCAAATTATTTTGGTGAAACTGACTTCAAGGGAATGAGTTGACATTAATTATTCTCATGGTCCAAGGATGATTTAGGGAGAAAATTGTAAATTTCATACCATCAATTTTCTGGATATTACAGATTATTTAAGTGTCAAACACATTTATTAATTTGTCAGTTATGACTGGTTTGTTTTTGCAACTTACATAACTATACGTGGTTCCAGCTGATTTATTTTTAAAATTCATTGTATAGCGAGTGATGACCATGCATCTATTTACAAATGCTACCATCCACACAAATGGGTTACCATGGCATTTTACTGAAAACCATGAAACAACAAGGGTACATGTATGTCTAGGGCATAATGGTAGGCCACGCACAATTTTATATGGAAAATCACTTAGACTCAGATACTTGACCCAGTAACCTACTTTTGTTACATGCCACACCTTTGGGTCAAGTTACAACTGATACAATGTTCTGTGAAACTAAGTCACATATAAAGATATGAGGACAAACAAAAATGTGTTACAGTTTTACATTATTGTGTCACTGTGACCCAGGTAGTTAACCTAATGACCTAGTTTTGTTACGTGATACATTATTAGGTGAAGATATATTTCTTTTTCAGCAAACTCAAGGATGAAAGGAATTATAACCCATACATAGCAGAAAAGATATGTCACTGTGACCTAGATACTTGCGCATCGACGTATTTTTGTGCATGAAACACTTCGGTCTCCAGATACCTGTATGTAAAGTATCATGAATCAAGTTAAAAAAGAAAGGACTTTCATTGTTTCTTCCATTCAGCATCCCTGATTCCCTATGAGGATATGCTGTGGAGGCCTAGATACTTGACCTAGTGACCTATTTTGTGTGTATGACACACCCCTGTCTCAAGATGCACATGCGTATAGTTTCATGAATCTCAGTTAAACATGAAAGGAATTACAAGCCCCAAATGATATGATATGAGAATATGTCACTTTAACCTATATTCTTGATCCAGTTTACCTGAGCGCAGACTCCTGGACGGCGCAAGAGACACCAGTCAGAGTCTGACCCAAGTGTACCAGCCTTTGAATTTACCGCTCCAATCACAATAGCACACACAAATCTTCGTTCAGATTCGAACGTTACTCTGCCATCTAGTGTCCTAAGCTAGAACTAGTTTATTGACCAATTTATTTATTTATTTGAAGCACGCCATCTGTCACCGAATACGTATAAAAGAAAACCGAAATGGCTTTACTAGAATGTGTTTGATTGGTTCACTGGTCGGCATATCTAACTCACTGATTGGTTTGACGTAGAGAGTTGAAATCAGCGCGTGATTCAAATGGTACACTTGTGTCAGACTCTGACTGGCGCCCTCAGTCTCTTGCGCCGTCCAGGAGTCTGCGCTCAGGTAAGATCCAGTAAACTCCTTTTTGTGCACACCACACATTTGTTTCCAGACACACATGTGTAAAATATCACAAATCTTCAAGATAGAATGAATTACAGCCCCAAAACAAAAAGGGGATATATGTCACTGTGACCTAGATACTGGACCTAGAGACCTACTTCTTGATATATGTCACTGTGACCTAGATACTGGACCTAGAGACCTACTTCTTGATATATGTCACTGTGACATAGATACTTGACCTAGAGACCTACTTCTTGTGCATGACACACCCTTGTCTCCCAATACACATATACTAAGTTTTGTTCTTAACCAAATGACAAGTGATTTATAGCCTGGACACAACAGTATCTCTGCTCCATGGGTGGGCGGGTGGGTGGGGAACTAAACAATAGGACAACCTTTATTGTATGACATACATAGATCACTTCAAATTTTATAGTCCTAATCTAAAGGTGCAGACGATCAATGTTGTGTAATAGCCACAAGAGATTCAGTGAATCCCTGTTTATTTTGTATTGGGAACATTGTTGCTTTGAAAGTTTTTTATCACCTTCATATCCATTTTTTTTCCCAAGGATACTTGTAAAATTTATCTTGGACAGACCCCTAAAATTTACAAACTAAACAGATAACGTCAATACTTCAGTCACTTGGCTTCCTCATTCCAAATTTCTGGATATAACCCTTAACAACAGTTAGAAATCATGCAATAGGCCTGTGATGCATGGGGCTTCCAATCAATGAATACCTTATCGCACACAAGCTCAAGCTTTTCCTTATATAATTAAATTGACGCAATGACAAAGGACATTCATATTTACTTCAGAATATGTGAAGCTGGCTGATAATAACTGTTTGACGTGTTTGCGCAGGTCTTAGTATTACACAGTGTAACATTGTGTCTGATGCAAGTTAAAGAACAAATTGATGTTCAAAATAGTTAACATTAAATTTAATCTAATCAGAGTGCAGTTGTGATGCCAACTGTTACCATCTCTCTCTCTCTCTCTCTCTCTCAACCAGTGGCAGTGCTAAAGTTTGACCTAAATTTGGGGAACAATTAATGGGGATTAACACAATTAAAAATCAAATTCATTTGTCAAAATGTCTGCATGCATGAGTGGGAAACTAATACAGAAATGCACTGAAACCAATAATTTGTTCCCAAGTCTATTATTATTATTATTATTATTATTATTATTATTATTATTATTATTATTATTATTATTATTATTATTATTATTATTATTATTATTATTATTATTATTATTATTATTATTATTATTATTATTATTATTATTATTATTATTATTATTATTATTATTATTATTATTATTTTGAACAGCTAAAAAGTTGATTTTTTTATACAAAAATAAATGATAAAGTGTGCTTAATGAAACGGTTGGAGCAACTTCTGAGGATATATATAATATATGCCACTGGCCATAAAATTATTCATATAACATCATCATTTTCTTGCTGGTGGTGGATTCATATGAGAGAGAGAGTACTTTTTGTACAAGCATGAAAAGAAAGAAGAGGCCACAAATAACAATGCCATGTTTTCATCTCAATACACAACCCAATACACAAAATTCTTGTTGGCTAGAGTTGTACAATCCTATTGGATCACATGTTACAGTAACATTGAGTAAACCAGTTGCTTTGAGGCTATTATGAAATACTGTTAATACATTTATTTCAGTGTGTATAAAAGTTCACAGTTTTTGCATATCAAACATTTAAATAATATTTTAATTTCACTGTTTTCGATGAAGCGCCCATCAAACCTATGTTAAAACAATACTTCACTGTGCTCTTATTTTCATTATTTTACGGCATTAGCAAAACAAAAGGAAAAAAATTACAGTGAAATAAAGTGAATTACAGTACCATTTTCAAAACTAAGTTACACAACCAAAGTTTACCATGAAAAAGTTGGTGTTTCTGTGTTTAATGGTTTTTAAGTTCAACTTTGATTACAATGGAAAGCAATGGGAATAACAAATGTGGCTCTACCGAGTGAAGTGCCCTCTACAGGAAGGATACAGGAACCTTCTATTCATGAAGAATCCTATACAAAATGCAAGCTGCAGAGTTTGGGAGAAAAAGGCAGAGATGTCCTTCATATCTCTTGCGTGGTCTAACCAGCAGAACGTCCCAACCACATGTGATAACAAGAGCCCCCTAAAATTTCCAAAGCAAACAAATTAAGTTACTATTTCAGTCACTTGGCTGCCTAGTTCCAAATTTCTGGATCTGCCCCTGAATAACAGTTAGCCATCATGCAATAGACCTGTTGTGTATTATTAGGCTTCCAATCAATGAATACCTTATCACACACAAGCTTAAGCTTTTCATTGTATAATTAAACTGACCCAATGAGAAGGGACGTATTCACTGCAGAATATATAAAGCTGACCCATAATACCTGGCTTTAGCAGGTGTGAGCAGATCTTAGTTTTATACAGTGTAACAATTTGTGTCTGATCCAACTTAAAGAACCATTTTATGTTCAAAGTAATTAACACTGAATTTAATCTAACAGGCTTATCCGCTTGTCTGTACTAAGTGAAACTTGTGACGGACAAGTAAAGTTGCCTATGCACTTGTCCACAATTTACATACAATTCAATTAGAATAAGACTCCACTTGGTTGGCTGACAAATGAAAATTTTTCCTGATTTCTAGCACTGATCTAATCACAACACAGGAGAGATGTCAACTTTACAGGAAGGATACTGGAACCTTCTGCTCATGAACAATCCTCTACAAAGCACAAGCTGCAGAGTTTGGGAGAAAAAGGCCTTTGAGATTTGCCTCATATCTCTTGCATGGTCCAACTGGCAGAACTTCCCAATGACATGTACATGAAGTGGGCGTGATAGCAAGAGCCCCTACGGCTATTATCATTGTTACGTCATGTTACATGGTCAGCCGGCAGCATCAGATTTTCTTACCATTCATAACATCTCAGTGACCTCTGACCTCTGTCCTACATCGAATGACGTAACCTCAGCCTTGTGAGGACACCAATAACTGGTAACAGCCTTCCAGCATCCTCCATCTGCATGTGTACATGCACTTTGAGGGAAATATTCCGAGATCCCTGCAATTATCAGCTTTCGCTGCCTTCAAGGTAACATGAAGCATTTCCTGTGATGGGTTGTCTTTCAGATTGGAGTTAGAGTATTGACCAGAGGGGAAAAAAAAACAAAAAAAACAAATGTTATTTTTATATCCCGCTGAGCTGAAGAGTTGCAACACAAGCATATTGATTTCCCAGCAAAATTGCTTATCCTGTTGCTGGGCAACAGCCATAAACAGCTCCCAGGATAAGACAGAAAATTTTGGGGATATTAAAGGATACTTTGATGCTATTTCAAGCTGAATGGGTACTTAGAGAATATGGCTATCACTTTTCTAAAAAAATAAAAATAAAATAAATATATAAAAAGTCACTATATATTTGTAAGAACAACCCATTTTGTCCTGTTTGATACAAAGAGCTGGCTACACAAAGCAGTGCTTGTTCCCTGAGTAAAACAAGACAGCAGCCCTGCACTTTATACTAATGTGGGCTATTGACATCTCAGACACATAGTGTGGTTTTGCAGTTATGCAATGGTGCATCAGATTATGTAATTTTACTGCCTGGCTATAATCAACGCCTTATTAATACGCTATGACCTGTCAGTTATTAAAACAGCACTTGGCTGCCGTATTGCACACACACGGGAGGTCAACCAGGCTAAAGGTCACTCGATCCAACATTTCTTTTGTCCATTGACTCTTTGTGGGCAGCTGGGCTCTGAATTCTTAACTCATTATGAAATACTAACAAATGTTCTTCACATTTAGCTGGACTAATTACGGGAATTGTATACAGTGGTACCTGTCTTGAGAGACCCCTCCAATGAGAGACCCCATATCTTTTTAAGACCGCTCTCTCATAACACTGTGCTATCTTTTCCATGTTATTTTACCTCTAATGAAAGACCACCTGTTTTGAGAAACCGCATTTTGACCTGCCCTAGGGGCGGTCTCTCAAGACAGGTGCCACTGTAATCGTATTCTTAATAATACAGCTTCCGTTCAAGTACTAATACGCTTGCTTTAATGCAGGTGGTATACCTTTGACCATGTGCACACTGAGATAATATATGAGTCTCAGATTTTTATTCAAAATGGTCTATATAAAAAAAAAAAAAACTAGGGGGCTGCGTGAACAGCCCATGCTCAGGTGACCTGAACTTGTCCCACAAAAACCAAAGTTGCATATCACAAAGAACATATTCACCAACTTTCAGTATAATCTGAGAGATGGTTCTAAGGCAAAAGTCAAAAATAGTGAAAACACACACAAAATCATAAACAGAAAAAACTGCCATGTAACCTGGTGAACAAATCAAAAACTAGGAGTGTTCCTGTGGGATACCAATGTAATTGAGTGAGCGGTTTCAGAGAAGATTTTATACGATTTGCCCCCAAAAAGAAAAACAAACTAGAACAGACTGATTTTCCTACAGAAAATCAAATGTCTCCCGGTGGAACACTTACATCTCTGAATAAGCTACAGGTTATAACAAATTACAAATGACCAAGTTTGCTTGAAAATTACAATCCTATTTTAGCTCTCATCTAGATACATTACTCTAGCAATTTTCCTCAAGTTCTTCAAGACTTATTGCAGAGAAACCAATTTCACATAAATGAACCTGTGATCTTGAAAATTACGTCAAGGTCACCCAAATACAATCCCAACCTAGGTCTTGCCTAGATACATAATCCTACCAAGTTTCATCAAATTCCATCAAGACTTATCGCACAGAAACCAATTTCACATAAGTGACCCTGTGACCTTGAGAATTCCCTCAAGGTCATCCAAATACAATCCCAACCTAGGTCTTGCCAAGATACATAATCCTACCAAGTTTCATCAAATTCAATAAAGTTCTTCAGGACTTATCGCACGGAAACCAATTTCACATAAGTAACCCTGTGACCTTGAAAATTAGGTCAAGGTCACCCAAATACAATCCCAACCTGGGTCTTGCCAAGATACATAATCCTACCAAGTTTCATCGAATTCCATCAAGTTCTTCAAGACTTATTGCATGGAAACCAATTTCACATAAGTGACCCTGTGACCTTGAGAATTCCCTCAAGGTCACCCAAATACAATCCCAACCTAGGTCTTGCCTAGATACATAGTCCTACCAAGTTTCATCAAATTCCATCAAGTTCTTCAAGACTTATCGTACGGAAACCAATTTCACATAAGTGACCCTGTGACCTTGATAATTCCCTCAAGGTCACCCACATACAATCCCAACCTAGGTCTTGCCTAGATACATAATCCTACCAAGTTTCATCAAATTCCATCAAGTTCTTCATGACTTATCCAACGGAAACCAATTTCACATAAGTGACCCTGTGACCTTGAAAATTCCCTCAAGGTCATCCAAATACAATCCCAACCTAGGTCTTGCATAGATACATAATCCTATCAAGTTTCATCAAATTCCATCAAGTTCTTCAAGACTTATCGCACGGAAACCAATTTCACATAAGTGACCCTATGACCTTGAAAATTCCCTCAAGGTCATCCAAATACAATCCCAACCTAGGTCTTGCATAGATACATAATCCTACCAAGTTTCATCAAATTCCATCAAGTTCTTCAAGACTTATTGCACGGAAACCAATTTCACATAAGTGACCCTGTGACCTTGAGAATCCGCTCAAGGTCATCCAAATACAATCCCAACCTTGGTCTTACCTTGATACATAATCCTACCAAGTTTCATCAAATTCCATCCTGTTCTCCATGACTTATCGAACGGAAACCAATTTCACATAAGTGACCCTATGACCTTGAAAATTAAGTCAAGGTCACCCAAATACCATCCCAACCTAAGTCTTGCCTAGATACATAATCCTACCAAGTTTCATCAAATTCCATCACGTTCTTCAAGACTTATCGCACGGAAACCAATTTCACATAAGTGACCCTATGACCTTGAGAAATCGCTCAAGGTCACCCAAATACAATCCCAACCTAGGTCTTGCCTAGATACATAATCGTACTAAGTTTCATCAAATTCCATCAAGTTCCTCAAGACTTATCGCACGGAAACTAATTTCACATAAGTGACCCTATGACCTTGAGAATTCGCTCAAGGTCATCCAAATACAATCCCAACCTAGGTCTTGCCAAGATACATAATCCTACCAATGTTCATCAAATTCCATCAAGTTATTCAAGACTTATCGCACGGAAACCAATTTCACATAAGTGACCCTATGACCTTGAAAATTAGGTCAAGGTCACCCAAATACAATCCCAACCTAGGTCTTGCCTAGATACATAATCCTACCAAGTTTCATCAAATTCCATCAAGTCCTTCAAGACTTATCGCACGGAAACCAAGAACCTGAAGAACAACAACAACAACAAGAAGAAGAAGAAGAAGAAGAAGCGGAAGAAACGGGCACTAAAACAATATGTCCCCCGGCTTCCACCGGGAGACATAATTCATAAAAAATCCAAAAATCACCAAAGCATGGCCATTTGAACAAACTTGGTAGAGATCCACCCAAGGTACATTGCCATCAAGTTTGAAGTCAATCTGGTTGATAGTTTCAGAGAAGTCGAAAATGTGAATTAGCATTATAATTCCCATTGACTTGCATAGTAATCGATAGGCAAGCTAGGTGCATTTAACCATAACTACCTGAAATGAAAAAAAAATCATCAAAAATCAGGAATCCACAGCAGTGCTACCTAATCAACAAGTTTGTTTGACCCTTTCACAAGGAACATATCCACAACTTTTCAGCTTAATCTGAGTAACAGTTCTTGAGAAGAAGCCAAAAATAGCGAAAAAACACAAAAAATCATAAAAAATAGAAAAAATTTATAGCACCACTGGGTAAACAAATTAAGAACTAGCAGTTCCTACGTGTGTTCCTGTGTGATATCAAAGCAATTGGGTGAGTGGTTTGGGAGACGAAGATTTTTTAAGATTTGCCCCAAAAAAGAACAAAAAAAATTAATGACAAATCCAAAAATCAATGGAGCATGACCCTTTGGTAGAGACCCACCCAAGGTACATTGCCCCCAAGTTTGAAGTGAATCTGGCTGACAGTTTTGGAGAAGAAGTCGAAAATGTACATTGTGGAGGGACACTGGGCGACACAAACAAAGAGTGACGGCATAAGCTCTGCTGGCTGATTAGCTGAGCTCACAAAAAGTTAAACAGCCAAGTAACAAATACGAAACAAGTGTTGACTGCTTTATTTTTGTTATATGTTTACTTTTGTATATTTTGCAGATGGAGCAAAACTGTGACAATTAAGTATAATTATTTGTTTAATACAGGTTTAATAGGAAGAATACCCAAAACAGCGAATTCTAAACTCCAGTAAAATGTATGCATCTGAAAATAAACCAATATACAGTATCTATCTTTATTTACAAGTGTGCCCCCCCTCTCCTGGGAAGCAAGTGGAAAGAGTTCCTACCACTCTGACTGTGCACGGTGGTTTTCTCCGAGTCCTTCACTTTCCTCCAACTAAGAAGTATGTAAGAAAGTATATGCCACCATCTGTGCCATGGAGAGTGATTAGGCTTGGCCTGCTTCGAAATCCATGTGAAAGATATGGGTCTATGCTATTGGGTGTTTTGGTCGATTAGAGTGGGAAACAGTTAAAAATTGATATGACCCACAACCTGGGACCTAAATTTTGAAGATTAGAATCCTACGTGCCATCAAATGATCTCTGTAGCTTTGTTTTGGCTTTGTTGGGGTCCCAGGGGTTAATTTGAAAACTGGGTCAGGGACACTTCTAAAAAAATAATACAGTAAAACCTCCCTATACCGAACACCCTTGGGACCGGAAAAAAGTGTTCAGTATTGTGAGGTGTTTGGTAAAAGGAGGTTTGCTTACAGTGGAAGTATATATTTGGGACCAAGAAATGGTGTTCAGTATAGAGAGGTGTTTGTATACGAACGTGTTCGGTTAGAGAGGTTTTATTGTACATGTATAGTAGAGTGATTGCTCTTTTGAGAGAGCAACCCTCGGGTCAGTCCAAAAGTGGTCACATAAAGCAGGTAGCTTCTCAATAGAGGTCAGGCAACACACGGTCCCTCAATGGAGTGGACTCCAGAGAGAGAGTGACAACTGTATTATGATACATGTGCATGGCAACACAGACACTTCAGCAGTGCATACTGTTTGCCTTGTCTCTTGAACAAGCAAAGCCAAATTTCTGTCCCACAGGAAAATTAATTATCAACTGCAGGGTGCATCCACTTCATGTAGCAGTCACTTGTCCTCCCCGCCCCCAGCATGCAAACAATTGAATGCTGTTATTAGCATATTGTGATTATGTAATGACTCTTTGATCACTGCTCTTGCATCAGCTTGCACGCTGGTTTGACTCTATCCCGCTCCAAATGGCCAACAAAACCAGTGCCCCTGACATCCACGCTCGTCTCTTCCAATGTTTTCCCACTAACAGAAATTCTGAACCAGATTTGTATGCGAGACCTATCAGAATGACAGGCTCTGGGTCAACAGCTTTCTTTATGACTGATGTGAGCACCCAGTCTGCATGAAGGAAAGCTGTTGACTTGGCCTTTCTCTCAATCAAGGGGTTAACGAGGCCTCCGGTCATATTACATTTGCTTTGCCACATAGTGTTTATTTTGCAGGTCATTTCAAAGGGGCCGTGTGTTTAGACTAATAACAATGCAACCTAGTTACATTAGATCTGTGCATGTGTATATTTTTGTTTTTCAGAATGCTGTTTTTAATCACCTCCTTCAAAATATTGGCATTTGTTGATCTGAAGAAAGATATTATCAAGTGCTGAAGATAAGGCAGGGAGTGGCATAATTTTTTTTTTTCAAAGGTCAGGGTCTTGAGTTGCCTGCTTGACCAGATCTTCAAGAGCTTGCGACTTCTTTGGAAGGCAAAGAGATGATTGCCTTCAGTAAAGGCTGGCAAAATCTAGTTACAGTGAAACCTCATCATAATGACACTGGGATATCTGACATATTTCCTGTATTTTCCAGTGCCAATTATCTTTTTTTGAGACCCCCCCCCCCGAGTCGAGTAGACTAAGCAGGCAATTTCTTGAAATAGGCAGGAGCACAGTCAGAAGGTTCAGGTATCTTTCCAACAGAGGTCTCTGCAGTCAATAGTTAAAGTTGTCAACGTTTATGGAATGGAGTCTCCTAAATTTGACAGGTCCTGATCAGTCACCTCATGCTGCATGAATGTTTTAGGGGAAAAACAAACCAAGGGCAAATTTTAAGCCACCTCTGTGTATGAAACATAGTCACTACTGTCCAGTGAAGACCTACATTTTTGACCAAATCACCAGCAGATGGCCACAGAATCTCAATCTAATCTCCATTTTTCAAAAATTTTGCAGAGCAGCATCCTCCAGCCCCCTCGTGTGGCTTCATAGCTGTCAGAGCTATAAGGCACACCATGTCACTGTCAACAAAATTTCAACTCCTTGTATGTTGGCAACTATGCATCCTTGTGTACCATGAATCATGCACCTTACAGTAATGGATAGCTTAAAATGCATACTCATCATTTCCAAGACAACACACAGAGTACTCTATTTCATCAACCCCCGCCTTCCCCAAACAATAAGGGCTTCATGGCATTTAAAAACGATGAACTCCCAGTTGAGCAGACAATATGAAAGAGGCAAAGTCATGAAAAGCCTGGCTTCCTTGTTATTCTCGTCTCAAGTGCATGAAGACACATCAGTAATGTTTATCAGGCTCTCGCCATAAGTGTTTCGATCCAGTGGCAATTCCACACATTCCTTGTGATTGCTTAATCGTCATTTTGTTACATTAATAAAAAAGTACAGCATCGTGTACTCCTCACCCAGGTTACTGTCTTGAGTAAATGATGAACGATCCCAAAGTTACAGTTTAAAGTATGGAGAAACCCCAAGTGTCCCGTGATAAATCTATGGGTGGAAAAACTGATACATGTATACAATTTTAATTTCTACAGTACACAAATTGCTCAAAAATACACATTTCTCCTTAACTCATTCCATACTATGGCGACAGGCATTGGTCAGTGGTTCTGGCACTGCCGGGCAAGTCATGCTGCAGCTGCCCTTGCACCTTACCTTGCGGCAGCTGCAGCATGACTTGCAAGGCAGTGCCAGAACCACTGACTTAGGACTATAGTTGTACTTTAACGAAAGCTCTTTTCATGAAGAATTTAAATATTCAATTATCATCTTAAATTTTGTGAACATTTCAGGCATTGTACATTTATCAATGTAAACTTTGGAATTTGGTGTTCCAACATACAGCAATTTACACTGGTGACTGCAGTGACCTCTACAGGGAAGACACCTGAACTTCCATATTTGCTCTTTCCTCCTTCTGTATTCCTTTCACTTAAGGCACAATCAGAAATTTTATTTAGGTATACACAATATTCACTGAATGGACTGAGGGTTGCAGGTTACAAGTACATGTACTCGGTTGAGGTGGGGCGGAGGGGGGGGGAGGGTGGTGGTGGAGCATTTATCATATTTATATAATAATAACCTCAACTGAAAAAAGAGGATAATATAACACAGGCTCCTGTGATAAAACAAATACATGAAAATCCTCTGGTCATATGGAATAGTTCTTTTCAGGTAATTTTAAACTTGTATCCCCCCCCCTCCCAATATCTTTGAATTTTTAGTCTTTGTGTGCTGCAAGCACTTAAGCCACTCAGTCATTTCTATGAAATGTTGTTTCTTAATTTTTAATTAGGACCACATACCATGACACCTGATGCATGTGGCCACCATTCTTCCAAAGGAACAGTGGCTTCATACAACAGCTGACCTTTCACTACTGGTAAATTTATACAGAAAATATTTCTTGGGTGCCTCGAGCGTAGTGATTCCCCCCCCCCCCCCAACCATCCAACCAAAAAGGGAAGGGGGGGGGGGGGAGGCTTTTGATAGCAGTGGCCAAATACATGTACAGCAATTACCACCAAGTTTTATTTCTTATTGAAGTTCATATACATATATACTGTACATTGCTTTATTTTCACGTGTATAAATTTTCATGTTTTTTTCTATTTTTGACATTTCACTGTACATGTAGTTTTAGTTTCACTGTTTTGGACATAATTCCTATTTAACCATTGTTAAAATACTATTTCACTGTGTTTTTATTTTCACGGTTTTGTGCCATCAGTGAAATAAGCAAAAATAAAAGTACAGCGAAATTAATGCAATTTACAGTTGTTCCAAAAAACCTGGTAAGCAGTCAAGGTCAGAGTGCTGTGTACATACTGTAGCACCGTTAGCGACTAACACCTCAGGTCAAAAAAAAAAGAATCATAATAATAATTATTCCGACTCACAATATTAAGTGCCACAGCTGGGGATGTATCATTCTCATTACATTAGGCTTCACCTGCATGATCACATATATAGATGTATCTCAGAATACGTGGAGGAAAACAAGTACAAACACGCACACAATACATGTACACGCATACCTCTTGGACAAACAAATATGATCACACCATTGTTACTGCTCGTGTTTGATGACTGAGTACAGCGCACACATCAGGAAAGTAATCCTAAACATGTGTAATCATTGCCCAGAACGACTCATGCCTGTATTGTAAACGAGATACTGATTTCTGGAAAGGAAATCCGGTTAGACCAGCTGCACACTTCATTAAGTCATAGCAATGGGCACATGCAATATGTGCTTGCTGGTATTTTGTAATACCCACCCCTGGATGCAAGCCTATTCCTGCTGTAGAACTAGCCTGAAAACATGCCCTAGCTGTCATAGATTACCCAGATAAAGAAGCCCCGAGTCTTTACCCCTTAAAAAAAAGGGTCAAAAGAACCGCGGAGTAAAAGATTTGTCTATTTCATTTATTGGCTCTTTAATCAAATACAGAGAAACACGTCTTGAGAGGCCACACCTGATACCGATGTGTCTGCCAAATGAAAACTCGATGAGACCCTTCCCTGCTGAACAAAGTTCCACATATTCTCCATTCCACATCAGCGTCAAAGGAACACTGATTGAGCTTGGAGTGTCAACCAGGCAAATGCTTGAGACACATAACGACGGGAGACCTACCTATGTCCTGAAGTGTCAGCTTTCCTTAGCAGAAAGTGGGTACTCAACCTAGAGGTGGGAGTACTTTTTTGGCTTGAACAAAAACAAAAAACAAAAAACAACATAAAAAAAACCTGCCTTCATTTGGGCACTTTTGGCAAAAAAAAAGAACCTGACACCTTACTTAGGAAATTTTGAGGCAAACAGTGAAAAATGTGGCACTAGCAAATTGTAAAAAGAGCTTGTATTCAACAAATATTGACTTTGGTAAGCGACAATTCATACAATCTGGGGTGAAAATTCTGAGCTTAAAGTCATCCTTGTTCAGAGCATTTTCAATGAAAATTTGGACCTTTCTTATGGAAATTCAACTGAAAAAGTAACACTTCAGAGTGACCCATACCTACAATGTCATTCATGGGAGTGTTTCCCCAGGATACTCAACAACAGGTCCCAACAAAAGCTGTTGACTCAGTCCAACTCAGAATAGGGGGCCAGGGGGGATCCCTGAATACATTGGTATGTAAGTAATAATTTTGCTCTTGCACAATGTATGGAAAATGAAAAGTTCTAGATATAATGGCCAGTTAGGAAGTATAGAAAAGTAAATGGGCTTCCAATATACAAATATGGTAAATAAAAATGCCCAGTAAGCCAATATGGATAACCCTTCCCCCTTCCCCCTTCTCCCCCCCCCCCCCGACCCAGGGACAGAAAGGGTTTTAAATTCTTCTGCAATAGGCGAGGGACACAATGTCATCAGGTTGCCACATATTCATGCATTCAACTGTCTCGGTGTGTGAACACTTTAATCCCATCCCCCTTAAACTGGCTGGCAGTCACTTGTTGTCTGCTTCAATGTTCTTGACTAATTGAAACAAAACTGAATGAAAAAATAGGGATAAAACCTATCAGGACAACCTGAACTAGATGATCCAAAGGATCAATGTCCCCCGCCACATCATGTGTCATCAACATACAACAGTATACAATACAACTTCTCTAACAGAACACCTCCATATACCGAACACCTCTCTATACTGAACACCATTTCTCAGTCCCAAATATATTTTTTTTCAATGCTATCAAACCTCCCTATACTGAACACCTCACTATACTGAACACTTTTTTCTGGTCCCAAGGGTGTTTGGTATAGAGAGGTTTCACTGTATATGTAAAATAGACACAAGTCACAATAAGAGGCAAATGACTGTTCAAAGGAAAGTAGTATGGTCAAAATTGGTTAGGATCATCCTACAGCAACCAGACCATTCTGGTTAGGATCATCCTATTGCAATCAGGTATGCAAGCTTTGAAAGGTGCCATGATACTAATTGCCCCAAATAAATATGCATTGGGTCACCATGACCTTCAAATTATGCCAAGGTCATCCAAAATTAGGCATACATAAAACCTTTATAGCATGATTCTTTGGTACAAAAGGAAAGGCCTAGCTTTAATATAACTTGAAATATGTGAAAAAAATTATGTTGCAAAATATACTTTCAGGAGCCCTATGTCCTTGAAAAGAGGTCAAGGTCAACAACAAGGCAATCCCTTCAAATTATGTCAAGGTCATACAAAATGTGGCATATATAAAACCCTTATGGAATGATTCTTTGGTACAAAAATGAAAGGCCCAGCTTTTATAGAACTTGAAATATGTGAAAAAAAATATGTTGTAAATTTCAGAATTCTACCTGAAAGGGTTTATGGACTACAGGCTGTGATGGGCCCAACAGACAGACAGACACGATGGACGCAATTAATGGACAGACAGATGGCAGCCCATATCCCTACTATTCCTGTGTCCCCCTATACCACCATCAGTGGTGGGGGATAAACAGGTCAACAGATTTCCTTGGCATAGGTTGGGTAATAAGCACCCAACATGTGTCAAGGAAAGCTGTTGACTCAGTTTTAATTCCAGGGGACAGGGCCGAATTATACGAATGGAATTATGTTAATAGTATATGTGTATATGAACATGCTGGGACTGTTTTTTTTGCTCAAATTTGGCACCTTTAATTTATCACTCTGATGGAATCAGGATCATCAATTCTTCATGGTCACAGTGATGCCAAGTAAAAGTGCTCAAGACTCTTGTACCATAATGGAGTCACTCTCCAGACATTATTCCACACCCACAGACAACATGATTAAGGACAGCAATAGTATTTCTCAGTCTCTGGTAGTCTCTCTGTGTTTTACCTCAAGTTACGTTGCCATTTTTTAGAACTACTTCTGCAATGTCAATCTTGCACACTTTCATCCAATCAGAACACATGAAAATCAAGCAATGGAAACATGTCAGTTTCCCTGATTTAATATGTCACCAGCCATACCATGCTTTACATGCTACCAAAATACTTCAACCTGGACTTAAACTTATCCGAAGTAATGATCTGCATGTTTGAACTTTAATTGTTTATTGTTTTCGACACCTGTGTACCAGTCTGACAGTTGAGGTTGGACGGCTTAGAATCTTCAGTTACTGGCAACAGAGACCTGGACAGATGGTAAGAACAAACTGTGGCAATTAATTAACAAACAGTATTAACAGTTAATTATTCTAAATCTGTCCTCCTCAAGCAGCTTACGCCAAATAAGAATTTAAGAAGACTAATAACAAGCTTCTATGATCTAATGTTTTAACCTTCCCTTCAGCTGAATCCTCAAACAAAACTTCTTAAACCCCAAATTCCTTCAGACAAAGGAAAATTATAAAATTTCACACTGAGCCTAAACTTTGCCTAGGTGATAACCACAGGAGATATTAACCCTTTTCACTTGAGTTAAGACTGACTCTTGTTGAATTGTTGTTCATTACTGTTGAAAGTGTATGCAAAACATTGAAGCAGACGACATTTGACCACCAGCTGGTTTGGGCCAGTTTAAACAGGAACTGCTTTAAGGAAAACATTACAGTGGTCCCTGCTGTAGAGGCCCTCTCCCATGAGAGACCACATGTATTTTAAGAGTGCTCTTTGAAGATACTGGGCAATGTCAGTGCTGTCCAACTGGATCATTGTAGAAAATTTTGCTACAAAGCTCTTCCAAATTGCTACAAACTTTCTTTAAAATAAGTGGAAAAAATGCTACAAGTAAAGAAAATTTTGCTACACAGATTTTCAGCTGGACAGCACTGAATGTTTCTTTGCTAGATGTACCAGTTGAGGACGATGATGCTGACGCTTACCATATATCCAGCACATGTATTTTAATGGAATTGTCTGTCTTGAGAGAATGCTTCAACTAGGGAACACTTGGCTTGAAAGACAACATTTGGCAGGTCCTATGCTGTCATGTTTTTGTTATCATACTTTGAAATCATTTAAAGGCTTGAAGCTGACCTGTGACCTTGAGAAATAGGTCAAAGTCACGCCATGGTAAGGAGCATAAAACAGAGCAATTCAGATGGCTACATATGAATACTGCTGGAGACATGGGCAGAAAACTGTCCTGGTATCCTCAACATTCATTAGTAATTAACTAACGAAGAAGAAGAATTAGCCACATGAAACCATCGGAAAGGCATGTCCACATGGTACAAGTTTGGACAACACGGCGCATCAAATTTCAGTTGACTGAGTGCTGCACTGGGATCCCTCCAGGCACCTTTAATGAACATGATTAATTAACTAACGAAGGAGAATGACAAGTGACACAAACTATTAAATGGTACATCTACAAGGTAAGGACCACATGTGATAGAAAATTTATGGCACCTAAGAGTAATAGTTTTGGAGAAACGGGCTATAAACCCTTCTGAGGCCTTTAGTGAACTTAGTTGATTACACTGTTGAAGGAGAAAAATTGGCAACATAAAAAACCCACAAAAAAAGCACGTCCAACAGGTGAGGACTACAAACCACAGAACTTTCAGATTACTCAATCTATTAGTTTTGGAGATATGGATAAGAAATGATCCCAGGAGGGATGTCTCCATTCAAACTTTGAAGTCGCCTGTATTTTTGTCTTGAGAAGCGAAAATAAAGTATGTGTCTGTCATCCTGGTCCCCACCTGATAGCAATGAAGGTGAAATATTGGCAGGGAACTTATAAGAGCATGGGGTTACCAACTTGAGATGGATGGATGGGCATCATTAACATATCCTCCTCCCCCCCCCCCCCGTCCCCCACTGTGTGTGGGAGACAATAAAACGCTGACTTTCTCTCCAGTTTTGTGATGTTTTCATTGTCCTTTGTTGAGCTGAAATAAAGTATTGGACCTTAATACATCTGGGAGCTTACATGTACATGATTGGAACACTAATTAAGCCCATTGATACATATTAAATCCTTGAAGAAACATAAATGGTACAAGAAAACAAAGGCTATTTTTGTGACTCTTCGGGGGCAAAAAAATGGTCCCATTATTATTTTATAATAGAGCTCTCCGCACTTTTGAGGTCCCTCTAAATGCATCCCAAAAGTAGCCTCACACGCAGGTAGCCTCTCTTCAGAGGGACTTATGGTATAATAGAAATGTCACAGTTTCTACATAGGAATGGAAATCTCCCAAGAGGGGTGGCCTTTGGTGACAGGGGCCTTATGAAAGACTGTATAAAATATTATACCTATACTTTGGAGAGGATGGCTAAGTTAGTACAGTAATACACTACTCTTTCCAGTTGCCCGGGTGAAACATTCAAATACACAACACATGTGTACTTGGAACAATAGCTATGGTCAAGATCAGTTGGTTCAGATATGTTCCCACTTGAGGGCTCTGTAGGCAGGAGGGCTAAGTCTATGTATTCCCATTATTTACACCTGGTTAGCTTTAAAACTGCCGTGTTTAGAAACACAGATATTCTAATGGTAAAGTTTGATACATAGTTGAAATACTTGTGTAAATTTTATCACCTCAGGTGCAAAACTAACCAACTTATTGAATATTACTTTAACATAGAATGTACTGCATGAGAATACACATCTCTAGCCCACATGAATTCTGTGTATTGTGTTGTGTATTCAGCTGAATACACATAGAACTGCCAATTGTGACCTCTCCTATTGAATGCCAAATTGTATGTACCGTGTACAAGCAAAATAACATGTACAACAAGAGGACTGTGACAGCCATGTTCTCAGCTGACGTTGCATCCACAAAATGAAGTGGTCCTGTGACCTAAGTTACTAAGTAAACAGAAAAATGCATGAAAGTGACCATGTGACCTTGGGAATAATGTCAAGGTCACTAGTGTACTGTGTAAGTCTGGCCCACAAAGAGGACTACCAGCATCAAAGTCTAGCTCATATAGTTCTCAAGTAATCAAGTACACAGTAAAATTTAGCAAGTGGCCGTGTAACCCTGCAAATGAGGTCAAGGTCACTCATATTTTGTTCAGGTCTGGGACTCATATCCAGAAGTGTTCCTATACAAACAGTTTCAAAGAAACGGGCCAAGTCGTTTCAGAAAAAAAATTGTCATTTTACTAAAAAAAAGGATAAAAAAAAGTAAAAAAATTCATATGAATAACAATAAAAGACACAAGCAACAGGTTCTAGGAATTATGAGAGGAGCCCCCCCCCCAAGTTTATTGCATTATGTTATAGTATACATTGAAAAAGAGGTGCATCTTATGGCTTTGTTATACCAGGAATATAAGGTTATGTTAAGTATTCATTATGACTTCAATGGTCAGTTAGTAACTGAAGTCCATAATTTGACATTAGAGTCAGTCCTTGAGTGTGAATATATTAACTGTAAAGACACAACAAAGTTTACATATACAGAACTTTGAGTCTGTGTCCATCATCACTGGCTTAATACATTCAAGTGTGTTGCGATAGAATTAAAAATAACAAGTATAGTAGAGACTGTATCATACTGTAAATTGCTTTATTTTCGCGTGTTTAAATTTTCACGGTTTTTCTATTTTTCAATTTCACTGTGTTTTTAATTTCATTATTTTGGACATAATTCCTATTCAAACAATGTTAAAATACTATTTCACTGTGTTTTTATTTTCACGGTTTTGTACCATCAGCGAAATAAGCGAAAATAAGAATATAGCGAAATTAAAGCAATTTACAGTACTTTATCAAATTCATAGGAGCATGACTATTTGAATAAACTCAGTACAAATCAAACCCAAAGGACCTCCCCCACCAAGTTTGAAGTGAATCTGGCTGAACAATGGATGACTGACCATCCTTTAAGCTCAGCTGACGCCAAGTAAACTGAGATAATAATGCGTTGCTCGCATGCTTCATGTAATGACACAAGATTGGATTAATCATGACAGATATCTTTAACAAGAAACACGAGACTGAAGCCAAAAACTGCTGGTCAGATGATTGGGTTACATTCATTTGCAGACAACGCGTTTGGCATAGAAGGTAGTTAGATCACTTCGTCCACCCATTTCACTCCTAACATTTATGCCCACCATAGATTCTCTGTAACAAGAGGTACGTACCTCCATCAGAAGCAACACCCCAACTCTGGGTGGCACATAAATACAATATATATATATATATATATACACACACATATGTATATATATACACATATATATAAATATATATATATATATATATATAACATTACATATGTACATTAAAGCAATGGAGACCACCAGAGTTCAAAGCCATAAAACTTAGTCAATTATTAAAAATAACCCTATCAAACGAAACAAACTTAATTAACCAAAGCATTAAGATAAAATTAAAGCATTTTTGCAGACATCTAACAATCAATTACCACAAATTCTCCGATACAATCACAGTTTTTATCAGAGAATTTATGGTAATTGATTTTATAATGGTGCATTAATCTTTTCCAATTCAAATCACCGCA
Source organism: Hermodice carunculata (assembly GCA_964020975.1). Classification (NCBI taxonomy): domain Eukaryota; kingdom Metazoa; phylum Annelida; class Polychaeta; order Eunicida; family Amphinomidae; genus Hermodice; species Hermodice carunculata. Next base: position 12,336,426 of record OZ026616.1, on the reverse strand, counting down.
AAGTGCCCGGATGTAAATTGTGGTCTGCCTCAATCGTTTTACATAAAATTCTCATCAACATAAACCATTGTTGCTGATAATTGCAGATGGCACCTATGATGATATTTCTACCCAAGGTCAACAGCGCGTGGGTTGGGCACAATGCACCCGATCCACACCAAGGAAAGCTGTTGACTCAACCTAATGTCCATCAGGAAAGGGTTAAAGAGTGAAGTCAGCACATCCTTAAGTTTTTTGCCACTTAATGCGGAAACACAACTGTCGGAAAGCTGTTATTACTTTGGATTAACCCTTTGGATTAACCCTGTCCTGGTCATCATGAGACTGAGTCAGTAACTTTCCCCAGCACTGCACCCAATTTTGTGTCAAGAAAAGCTGTTGACCTGGGACATGCCACCATGGAAGATATTATCCATGATTCTCAGCAAAAATGTTCTCTGTTACGGAATATGAGTGAAAAAAAATTGAAAAGCAGAAAACAATTTACATCTGCATGGTTTTCGGTAATTGGAGCAGGAAAGGGTTAAATATTCAACATCACTGTATGTAAGTTAATTAGTTCCTTGCAAATGTCACATGAAGATACAGTGTATTTACTCTGTCAACTGTTGTGTAAATTGTTAATTTTAAGAGAACACTCTGGTATATCAGCAGGCAGAGGGAAGCCAATTCAGCATTTACGCTGAGTATACTCAGTAAGGTTTGTACCCCATTCATTTCAGGTTAAGGGTTACTGGACACAAATTTCTTGCACTTGACATAAAAACGTATTGTTCTGAACCTTGTGGCTACATGAAGAACTGTCCTGTCAGGGAACAGAGTTGGCTTGTGACTCTTGAAGCCTAAATATACAGTGCCACACATGTTAAACTCTTTTAGTGCTAACTGCGAGTACAGTTGAACCACTAAAGGAAAACTGCTTTGAATCACCATAAGGCTGTGAGATTCCTGTTCCTTGTAAAAAGACCTTTCATTCAAGTACCAGCATGCCTATAGTTACATAGAATGTAATAGTCCAGGTCAACAGCTTTCCTCAATGTGCTTTAATGCACCCAAAGTGTGCTGATACAAGCTGTTGACATGGTCCAAATTGTGGCACTGAAATAGTTCACATGGCACTGCTGCCAAAATGGTGAATAATAGGAACTGCCATATGTAGCCTTTTGGATTAATGTTCACCTTACAATACAATAAAATACTTTATTCCAGGCTCCATGGCCCACAGCTGCATGTTATCCATAGTATGTATAACAGATACAAAGGGAAAATTTAAATATATGAATCTACTCTCCTCAACGAAATAGCTTACATGATTACGTGATACGTTGTTCCATCTGGTTTGATGCTTACAGCTCCCTCTGTTATCACACAGCGCAAGTGCCTTCGTGTGTTGTGTTATCGCTACATTCAAGTACTGTTTCAAGGCTGTAAACATTTTTTTTTTGAACTGGCATGTCAAATGTCAGCACACTGTTGTTTACAAATATTTCAATTGCACTCAAATAAGGAGGCAATTTAAAAAATGACGATGCCATGAATTGCTATAAGCAACTCTTCACTTCAGTGTCTGCCCAGTCGTAAACACATTCCGAAGTTGTATGCAGTACATATTCAATACGACATAAAAGGTTGTCTCTCTACCTGGAAAGAGCTAGAGAAGAAATTCCTTACAACATAAAGATGTTGGCCCAGCTCTACCTGCTTCTTACCTGTTGGAATGTACATGTACTGGTACTAGCAGATCCTGAGCTATTAACCCTTTCCCCCTCAAACCGGCCAAAACCGGCTAGTGGTCAAATGTCGTCTGCTTCAGTGTTTTTAACTAATTTCAACAGTTATGAAAAACAATTTGACTGAGAATTGTACACGAGACTTATCAAGATCACATGCCCCAGGTCAACAGCTTTCCTTGGCATGGGTTGGGCACTTAGTGCCCAACCCATGCCAAGGAAAGCTGTTGACTCAGTCTTAATTCAAGGGGGAAAGGGTTAATTATCAGGCCCCAGCAACTTGTGAATTTCCACGTAAGCAATATATTTTCCATGGACTACTCAACAATTTGAGCTTATTACTTGCAAATCGAAGACTCACAGATTGAGTGGCATTAAAAAGGACCCAAATGTAGTTTAAAATGTTTTGATACTGCTGCCAGAATAGCCAATCTGATGCCCTGATTTTACTGAGTTTTTTGGAGCGTCCAGTGGCTTTGTCCCCTCGCCCCCCTCGCCCCCTCCCTGCCTCTTGACCCCATTGGGGGCCTTGCTGACCCCCAGACCTCTGGCCTTACATGTATATTCCATTTTTGCTCCAGGCAGTATAGATTTTGCTCCAGCATTCTCTTTAGTTCAAATAGCCCTGCCTTGTGCCATTCATGTTGCATCCAACTTCTTTTGGGATTAAGCGGGGACTTGGACCATCCATATAGACATTAAATTGCTAAGGGGACAGAATCCCATGATGTCCCACTCCATTTACAGTGGTGAACCATTGAGACATTGTTGTTCCCCACTGAGTGGAAAACATTTTTTATTTTAATACCAGTTCTCACTACCAGATTCAATTGGGGATGTATATGTACATGTATTTTATATATACAGTGAAACCTCATTATAATGACACCATTTGTTCCCTGCAAAATGTGTTAGATGTCTGAATATGTCAGATAAATGAGTTACATAACAAAGGAATCAAACTTTGAGTCATTCAAAACCTGTGTCGTTAAGTGCATATGTTGGATATCTGAGTGTCGTTATAGTGAAGTCTCACTCTGTCTCTATACATACATGCATGCATACATACATACATACATACATACATACATACATACATACATACATACATACATACATACATACATAGAACAAAAGGCAACAGCTTACCTTGATGTGGACAGGACAACATGCGCTGAACCAATATCAAGGAATGCTGTTGACCGAGGGCAGTCTATTTATCCAGATAACTCTTATCTATAATTATACATTCAAATATTTTCCATTTGTGGGACTAATTTCAGTGGAAGCACTGAGACATTTTATATGAGGCAGCTTTGACAGGAAAAGGATTTGTGTACAGCGCCCCCTGTGCTTTGTAATGGAGGACCACTTCTTGCAAGAGCTCAAATGTCTCGCAAGCTGTCCATGCAGAATACTCTTTGTTTATTTTTTGATGTCGCATATAAATGATTTACAGACCAAGACGCCACAAATCAGTGATTTTTAGGAGCTGCAGCCTCCTAATGTGGTTCTACTATTACACAAAGACATATAACATGCATAATGGAGAGAACACACCCAGTGAAAATATGAGAAAGGTCAGCTGACCATAACTCATAATATGTACTGGGTATGTATGTATGTATGTATGTATGTATGTATGTATGTATGTATGTATGTATGTATGTATGTATGTACGTATGTATGCATTTATGCATGTATGTATGCATGCATGCATGTATGTATGTATTAATACCAATATGCTTGTGTGTCTTCAGATCACCATTGTTATTGCCTGCTGAACTGAAGTTCCATGAATTCTGTCTGGCATGTCTACAAGGGTCAAAGAAACTGATTGGTCATCCTAGGTTGCCATGGTAAACTGGCAAATAGTAATTTATACTGGTCAAGGTGACACCAATGAAATTCCTGTATCAGCAAAGCGATGCCAGTCTTTTTGTAATATCAATTACAATCATTAAGAAAATAAAAACATTTTTTATTGTATATCTCATTAAATATTTGAGTAATACCCTTCCCCAGCCCCAGTTTTATTTTTCTATAAACTGGACAGAGGTGGTCACTAGGACAAGGTATGACATGATTATCCATGCCCACTCTCATAAAGGAACTTGGGAGTCGTGCACCCTTAAACGATATGCAACTTGCATATTTGTGTTCACACCTTGTCAGTGGACAAAGGAGGTGTGTCTATAAATAGCCTGAGCAAACACCAAGGTGATCCAAGATGTTGAGCCTATTTCTTGGTTAGCAACGTCTTTTGTCGTCAACTCATGGTATTATCACGTAACAAACAAACATTACATTACGTGGATAACAGCACCACGCTGCAGCCGTTGAAATTTTCAGTTCCTGATGAGCCACACTACTGGCGAAACCAGTCGAACGTTTATGGCACGAAAGTGAAGCCATACCTTTGCTTTGTCTTTTTAATTCTTGTAATATCGCCTTTATTAGAAATTAAAACGCAATCAGAGATTGCTAGATCTATGCCCCCCCCCTCCCATGCAACAGCTGTCAATCCTGACAGGAGTCATTCTTGTGCCATATGAACATTAACAGCAGGTATAATGGCAAGGTTACCCTTCTTCAAACTTGTCCGGGACCTTATGTATGACTACAACTACCTGCAATTTGAAAGGCCTATGTCAAACAGTTTTCAAGTTATTGCGTGAAAACCAAATTCACTAAAATGGCTCTATGACCTCGGGATTTAAGTCAAGGTGATCCATCTTCAAACTTGTCTGACACCTTACGTAGGATTTACACTATGTGCGATTAAAAAAGCCTATGTCAAGAACCTTTCAAGTTATCAAGTGAAAACCAAGTTTGCTAAAATGGTTCGCGACCTTGGGATTTGGGTCAAGGTCACCCATCTTCAAACTTGTCCCTGACCTTAAGTACGACTAAAATCATGTGCAAAATGCAAGACCTATGTCAAAAACTTTTCAACTTGTCGCATGAAAACCAAATTCACTAAAATGGCTCTCTGACCTTTAGAATTGGGTTACGGTCACCCATCTTCGTACTTGTCTCAGACCTTATGCAGGACTATAATCACCTGCAACTTGAAAGGCCTATGTCAAAAATTTGTCAAGTTATCTCATGAAAACCAAACTCACTAAAAAGGCTCTGTGACCTTGGGAATTGGGTCAAGGTAACCCATCTTGAAACTCATTCTAGACCTTATGCAGCACTATAATCACATGCAATATGAAAGCCCTATGCCAAAAACTTTTGGAGTCATCACATGAAAAACTGTTGGAATGGAGGACTCACAGATGCACCCACTGACGCATGGACAAAGTAATTGCAATAATGCCCCCTTTTCCTTAGAAAAGGTGGCATAATAAAATCTTGGGACTAACCAGGCAGATTGCCTGCTAAGTAGGCCCAGTTGTGTATGCTCTCCACTATATAAGTGAAGTAGGGGAAAAAATCCAACTTAGTCTGCTTTTGAGGCAACCCTCATCAATCATTCATTTCCTTCTCATCCACCATGATCTTCTGACTGTTCCCACATATTATAAATTCCAGGCTATGTACAAGGGGCACCTCCCCACCCCCACCCTCCTCTCTACTTCCCTAAGCACTGACATGTTGAGAGAGAACATCTAGTCTGCCTAGAAGAAAATCTCAAAAACTTCATTGGTTCCCTGTTACTTTTGGGCACCTCCTTCTTGTCAAGTTTGGTGGAAATATTTGAATAGGTTCTTCAAACATCATGCTCAGAGAGGTCCGTACAGAGTGCTCGGCTATATATACTTGATCCTATGGGCCAAATTTTATTGACTTTCTCACAAGCATTTTAATAAGATACTTCAGACAATTCACTCTTCTCAAACCTGAAGGTGGACAATCTGAAAAATAAGGTTGGTTACTGTAATGTTCTGGTGGATTTTCAGGTCAAACTACCCTTAGGTATACCTGTGAAAAAGTGTTAAGAAATTGTACTTTTCCCCCTTTAGCCTTTGTTCTTTTCTTTTTGCAGAATATCTATGTGTTGTAAACAATCACCTAAATCTTGTAGTGAGAATTGGACGGTTGACACCTGACCACATACCTGATCTGTCACTGATGGGAGTAACAAGCACTATCTGTCTACAGGAACCGATGTAACTTGCAAGAGATGTCACACCTTAATCTGCCATCTACGCTCCTTACACCTGGTCTGCCTCAGTATATCACTCCAGATCACAGTCTTGCTAACCCTGTGAGACATCTATGTTGCTGCTGTGTTGGTATGCAATTATTTCCCATGAAAAATTACATGTGCTAGTCCAGTGCCAGAATGTCGTCTTTTTTTTCTTCTTTTCATCAAGAATGGTGTCCGGGATTGGTCAAAAGCTTCCCTCAGTACAACCATAATGCAATGCATCCTGGTTAATGCATCCTGGTTAATACATCCTGTATAATGCATCCTTGTTAATGCATCTTGGTAAGTGCATCCTGGTTGCACCATAGAAAGTGTTGACTCATTCCCCTAGAGAATAACCTTCAGTGCACTCTAAATTTTCAATCATTTTTCTTGACGGAGAATCAGTTTTACTTGAAACTCTTGCCTTCTAAGCTGAAAAAGCTCTGTGCATTTTCTCTTCACTCCATTTTCAGTTTGATCTGTTCAGCACATCCTGAACATAGGAACATTTTTTTGTTGCTGTTGATGTTCAGCGGAATCACGATTCAGTTACAGCATAAACAAGCTTGAGAGACCACCCACCATCTTAAGATGGTCTCCTGGGAGGCTGACCTGATACAAACACATATACAGCTACAGTGCTCCCTGTCCACTGAGACCACTCCTATAAACGCCAACTGCCTTTACAGACCACCTTTTCGGGAAACTTTATGTGACTTTCATGTTTTTCATAAATGTTATGAAAGACCACCTGCCTTGACACCACAATTTGGTCATCATTACGAGGGGCTTTTGAGAGAGGGTTCACTTTACTGGAGCCCTGCATACACAATTGGTCCCTCGGTTAGTCTCGTGGTTTTTGTAGGCTTTTGTCACAACCATTTTTGTGGTGTTTATTTGAAAAACTTTCAGAAATTGGAAACATCCTTTCTGTTTGTTTTTGTTCTTGTAGGAAAATATGAAGACGCTTCCCCCTCCCACATGGAAAAAAAAACAAAAAACGAGAGAGAGAGAGAGAGAGAGAGAGAGACAGACAGACAGACAGACCACACACTCAGCTGATCTTCTACTTACCTTAATTTCCTTATCAATACTGAGTCCTCATTGAGCTATGCTTAACTTCAGCCGGTGGATTTTTCTGAAGAAAACAAATTGTAAATAAATACCAGAAAGCCCGCTGACTGACGAAGTAATCGACAGGAATGTACACATAGAAAAAAATGGGAGGTACCTGAAATGAGCAATTAGTCACAAACCAGCAGGGTACAGCAACAACACTGGAGAAAAAGGTAAAAAGTAACAACTTGGATAAGTAGTGAGTCACCCCCCCCCTACACTGAGGTTGATGTAAGAAGAATTGAATATGATTGGAGTATAAGTGTTGCTTATTCCCAGATATATAGTGTAAATTCCCTTAGTTTCGTTGTATTCTTATTTTCACTTATTTGGCTGATGGCACAAAACCGTGAAAATAAAAACACAGTGAAATGGTATTTCAACATTGTTTGAAAAGGAATTATGTCCAAAACAGTGAAATTAAAACTACAGTGAAATGTCAAAAATACAAAAACCGTGAAAATTTATATACAAGTGAAAATAAAGCAATTTGCAATAGTATCACCCTCAATCGAAGGTATTCACATTGACTGGGACCCTGTGCTGCCACCTAGGCTGCAGCAAGGAACTTCACCAGAAGGAAGGCATATAAATGTTATAAATTACAAAAAAAAAAAAAAAAAAAAAAAAAAAAATGTTTTAAGCAAGGCAAAATGAGCTTCTGTGATAAAAGTAACTACCAAGATGCCATTTAAAACATCTCTTTACAAAAATCCCGTCTTTCGTATAAGTGTTGTCTGGATTGTGGGTAATATAACTGGTACAAGTGCTCTCATCATGGTAGAGGCATTATGAGCTCCACTGCCAAGCTACTGAAGGAACAGGAGTAGGTCTGCAGTTAGTATAATTTAATATGAATGCCCCCTATTTTCCATCAGTATGACTCTACCATGGCCGCTCATTGTCACCATTGTCTGGCCACATGGTCAAGAGATTTTTGCAGGAAAATTGATATGCATGTTCTGTATTTTAAGCAGTTGACCCAGTAGTTTTGGAGAAGAGTTTTTAAAGATTTTAGTACAAAGTGAAAAAATAAAAACAAAAATAAAATAAAATAAAATAAAATAAAATAAAATAAAATAAAATAAAATAAAATAAAATAAAATAAAATAAAATAAAATAAAATAAAATAAAATAAAATAAAATAAAATAAAATAAAATAAAATAAAATAAAATAAAATAAAATAAAATAAAATAAAATAAAATAAAATAAAATAAAATAAAATAAAATAAAATAAAATAAAATAAAATAAAATAAAATAAAAATCTAAAAATTCACTAGAATGTGACCATTTGAGGAAACTTAATAGAGGCTCCACACAATGTAGATGTCAACAAAGTTTGAAGAGGATGAAGCCAAAGGTTTTCAGAGTGAAGATGTTGAAAACGTAAATGTGAATAGGCAACAGCTGGATGACAGACAGACAAACTGAACAAAAAACTCAGCTGACGGACAAATCAATGGAGCTAAAATTATACTCTGTATGAATTTAGTTGACATATTTTTGTGTTTGTTTTGGTGCATGTAAGAAAACAGCAGGGATTAACTTTCTTGCAGAAAAAAGCTCCACCCAATTCTCACTTACAACACAGATGGTGCACAGCTATCTGCTCTCTGCATGGATGGTGGGGGCAGACACATTATATATAATAGGTCAGAACTATATACACCAGGGCAGTCTGTTTGTCACACTTCAAAAAGTGTATTTTTTGGGACTTTTGTCCTCCCGGCTCATCCTTGACGCACTTAAAAGCAAATACTCAAGACTATTTTTGTATAAAAAAATGGAGGGAGCAAATGTAGATAATACATTTTTGATAACAAAAAAACAAAAAAATTTTTGAAAAATAGAAAAAGAAAAAGGTAAACAAACAAACAAAAAAGGCACAAGTTTAGCACTGTTGTCTTCTATGTAACAATCCAAATAATCACAAGTTGTTGACTTTCGATGCCTTTTTTTGTCCCACGAAACATTGTCCATTTATTGCTCTGAAAGAGAGGTGAAAGAGTTCGTGTCAATATAGGTATGACGTGATAATAGGTGACCCATAATTGTAACATGACAACACTTATGAACAGTCTGTGGTCTCAATCAACTGTATGTACCTGTGGTATTATGTATGTATTATTTTATGGACATATAAACATTTTAACTAAAAAAAAGAACTTCTTTACTGTAGCTTTTGTGTTTCAAGTATTTTACTGAAATTGTAATTTCACTATATGAAAATAGTTCTTGTTAACTTACCTTAAAATACTACTGAATTGTGTTTTTATCTGTGCACTTTGGTGCTGTCTGTGAAATGAACAAAAATAAAAATATGGCAAAATTAAGTGATATTACAGTATTTTACTTTGTGGATTTTCATTATATGCTAACTGAATAAGATAAAAGCTGGGTGGACTGAAGTCTTCTTCAAAAATTGCCAGTCGTCAGCTTTTTTTTTCAAAGAAAAAATGCAGGGCCAGTACAGTTTCCCGATTGAACAGCCAAAATGTCTGACAGGATTTTCTCGATGTGGAATCTGGGTGCATTATACTTTGGCTAGGTATTACTTGCCAAGAGTAGCAGAAGCCAGCAAATTAGCCGATGAGTATGCATTTTTCTGTAGATGTGTCTGCTTTACAAAGAAATCTACACATAGCCACATAGCATATTTGTGTTCTGAGTTGTGATTGGCTATTTGGCCTGTACGCTGCCTCTGTGGCAGCCATATTGGAAAGCGTGACCTAAAATGCAACTTCAACAATACTTTTTTGGACTCGAACTAAAATGCAATTAGAGATTGCTGGATCCATGCCCCCGCACCTCGTTGATAGCCTATTTGGAATGACCGTAGTCATGAACAGCAAAAACAAAAAACAAAAAACAAAAAAACAAAAACAAAAAACAAAAAACAAACAAAAAACAAAAACAAAAAAAAACAAGCAAACAAAACAAAACAAAACAAAAACTAGAAAAGAAGATTTGCTGAACAGCAAATCTGACTGGGTGCTTTCAAAATGAGACCAGTTTGAAATGCCCCACTTTGTCATTGTTCAACATAATCTAAATTTTGTGTATTAGCCTAATTTGTATAAAGTAAAATACTGCAACTTTGGTTCTTGGTTCATTGGATGTGGCAATGTCACAAACTTATAAAATGAAGTTTGAATAAAACTAGTATCTATAATAGTTTTGAAGCTATTCAACATTTTAATTTTGTGTATTTGCTTAATTTGCATAAATTGAAAGCCTACAACTTTGGTTTATGGTTCATTGGATGGGGCCTTGCCACAAATCCATAAATTGAAGTAGGAATGGCATCTCTATCTATAATAGTTTTCAAGCTATTCAAGATTTACATTTTGCTTGTTTACCTAATTTGCATGAATCAAAATCCTACAACTTTGGTTCATGGTTCATTGGATGCAGCTTTGCCACAAACTTACAAATTGAAGTTGAAATGGCATGTCTATGTAAAATAGTTTTGGAGATATTTAACTTTGAAACTATTCAAAGCCCCTTATAAGCATAATTTGAAATTCTATTTAACTTATACTGTTCATTATATTGGCAGGTGTCACAAACCTATATATGCACATTGGAATTTTGAGTATCTGCAATATTTTGGAAGATATGGAGTTTTAAAAATTTTAATTTCCCTAAATTTGCATACTTTTAAACAGTATGACTATTCCAAATGAGACGCACAATTTCACCGGTTAGGTCAGTCACCATAGCAAGTTTGGTGGTTTTCAGAAAAAAAGTGCTTGAGAAAATCTCCAGACCAACTTGGTTGTGAAGAAGAATGAATGAATGAATGAATGAATGAATGAAAGAAAGAGAGAAAGAGAGAGAGAGAGAGAGAGAGGGAGGGAGGGAGGGAGGGAGAGAGAGAGAGAGAGAGAGAGAGAGAGAGAGAGAGAGAAAGAAAGAAAGAAAGAAAGAAAGAAAGAAAGAAAGAAAGAAAGAAAGAAAGAAAGAAAGAAAGAAAGAAAGAAAGAAAGAAAGAAAGAAAGAAAGAAAGCTGCCTGTGAGACAGGTTCAAGCTAATCAATTATGAATGCAAAATGGTTGCCTGGCACCATGGAGGTCAAGCAATAGGTCATACAGCAAGGAGTTCAAGGCCTGTATGTGGATTGGGGAGAAATTTGGGGAATTTAGCATACATTAAAATTCCCCAAGTTTTGTTTGTATACTATTGGATTTGCCAGTTGTCTCAAACCTATATGTGTAAGTTAGAACTTTGTGTTTATCTCCAATAGTTTAGAAGATATGGAGAAAGAAAAAAAGAATTCTTGGAAAAACAAAATGTTTGGGTTGGCACCCAGACATAAAAACAAAAAACAAAAGGACAACAGATTAACAACCCGGACATGAAATGTAATGTAGTTTTACCTGATGGTATCACTGTGACCCAGATACCTGACTTAGTGACCTACTTTTGTTTCATGACACAACTTTAGGTCAAGATATATGTGTGCATGAAGTTTCATCAAACTAAGTTAAACAGTAAAGGAATTATAACCGGGACACAATTTTAGAAGGATCTGTCACTGTGACCCAGATACTTGACCTAGTGACCTACTTTTGTTACATGACACAACCGTATGTCCAGATGCACCAGGGACCTGTGTGTAAAGTTTCATTAATCTAAGTTGAAGGGCAAGCCGATTACAGCCGGGACACGAAAAGTGAATTATCAGCTGAGCTAAAAAGTCAGTGAGAAATTTCAGTGAGACACCTAAATCGAATGAAGACATCGTTTGTTCGGGTTATGTGTATGTGAAGCAGGTGTGCTATTTTTCCCTATCAAACACAGCGAACTTTGTTGCTAAGCTGATTTCTGATTGGTCCACACAACGATATAGGGGACCAATGTGAAGCGCAGTTAATAGTGAATGATAGAACATTTGAATCAAAGCAAACTTGTCTGTTGTTGCTGTTTTTGGAGCTTTGCTTTCTTGCAGATTGGGATCAAAATCATGGGTAAGCCAACTCAACAAACATGGAGAAAGAAAGGGACTGCAACAAAGTCTGGTAAAGTAACAAAATCTCTGTACATGAGTTCATATCAGGTGGACTGGAATGACGACCTGGCCTTCAAACTTTGGCTGCAGCCAGTCACCAATGACCCATCCAGAGCATTTTGTGAACTTGGTAGCAGTGACTTCAGTGTTGCTGCTTCTGGGGTATACAAGCTTCTAAAACACTCCTACAGTACCGATCGAAAGTCTTTTGACACCTCCACGCGCTGACCGCGCGCGACTCTCGCGCTGACCACGGCAGTACACGGCCATGGACCGAGCACTTTCCGGGCCGGCACCCGCGCTGACTCGGGCGAGTTACCCTACGGACATGCCGCGCCTGTGGAGACGGCCGCGGAGGTCTGAGACGTCAAGATGTTTACATGTATACCTACTGTAAAGTATATAATCAATTTCAACGAATGGCCTGTTGTCTTCACGTGAAACATCATTATACATTAATGTGGGATCCGGCTGGACATGAATCTAAACTAAAGTGATCTTTGACATTTTTGTTCGAGTTGGACTAAGAGAACGTTAGGATTTATTTTGCACAGTAGTAAAATGACAAGGACGAGGTACACGTACATGCAGAACCACTCTCAGTGCCACAGTTTACGAATCACCCTTCACAAGCACTAACCATGGCATTATTATTTTGGGTATCGAGAATCCACGCATATTGTCAACAGATCGAGTCTGCTGTGTGTGCCACAACTATCAAAAAAAAAAAAAAAAAAATCCGGTCCCTCGAGTGGACTTAATCAGAAATACCATCCTCCAGTGTTCAGATTTTATTGCCAATAAAATAATTGAGCTAGTGCAACGCATCCTTTCTTCACTGACCGATGGGCGCCACCGCGGTCTTGCCGTTGGGTCGTTCACCTTCAATTTTGTTCCAGAAACATGAACAGAATATTCGTACACGTCGAGGCCTACAAGTACGATTGTTCGAATGGTAAAAGTAAAACTTGTAAGTTACATGTGACTTGTGCGATTAGTGACCAGTGCTTCGCTTTCAGCACTGAGTTGGAAACCCTTGATACGCAATAACCAGTTAGCCCATACATGCCATGAGCTGGTAACATAGGCCTACATACATACATAAATAAATAAATAAATAAATAAATAAATAAACAAACCGAGTGGCTAAAACATGCACACACCGGTCTGGACCATGCAGCTGGAAGTCTGGGCTACAGAGCTGTCAATCATTTGCTTGCTGTCCTGGAGAATCTCGTGACGCAGGCAACTGGCAGGGTGCCAACATTACCATACTGCACCATTTGGTTTAGGGGCCGTCTGAAGTAGCGTCGGCAGCAAGGAGCTGGCTTCAAACTTTCAGTTTTAAGCGCGTGCCTTGGGTACAACAAAAGCTGGTCACACCAATATGCTGACAATCGGACATGTCAAAATATCGTTACATCAGCGGGGCAAAAAAAACCCCGACAGGTCGGAACTGGCCAACAAACTTTGATGCCGAAATACAACTATTACTGAAAATGAAATATGGCCGACAAGTGATCGACCCATTCAATTTCAACTTCAAGCACCGGTCCGAGGGCTAACTTGTGCCGGGATGATGTGACGACCACTGCCTGATGATCAACACACACACACTTGCACACGCACAATTTCTTGCCTGTGCACTTCCACCAAATTTCAGTTCTTGCGAGTTATGTGACCATCACATGGTGTCGGCCATTTGAAGTGCCGACATCATTCAGAATTTCAATGGTCATCTGGGCAGTCAGTATTTTGACATTACAATGACAATGTACCCATCCTTGATTTCCCATTTAATTATGATGTTTTTTTTTTTTTTTTTTTTGTCTTTTCTTCCTTGCCAAGTGACTGATTGTGAAAAGTTACGGCGACTCAGAAATGTGTTCAATTTAGGCCTCGTGTAACTATGCCTAAATCAATGATTCCACACATAATACAGCCATAAAAATCAAATGCAGGCGAATGAAAAATGCTAGTCCGTTGTTACCATTTTGCTGACGGAAGGGATACAGTGTCAGTAGGCTTCCAATGTAGGCCCGGAACAGTTGCATGGAACTCTTATCAAAATCGACCGCAAGAAGAGGGCTATCGCACGTTAAAAAAAATTCATGTTAAATTATGTCGAAGTTAATAGCTCTATTAATTCTGTATACACATTGTTGAAGAAAATACTAGCCGTGATGCCCTGTGGACATTGATGGACTTGTCCGTTGTCATGGATGACCACGAAGATAATTTTTCTGGCCACGTGATCGATATTTTCCAGAAACTGAGAAACGGAAGCCTGCGTGTCTCGTGTGCCACTGGCGAACAAGTCGAAACTTTTATTATCATCTTTGCAGTAGCCGTGGAATTTTCTTTGTGCTTTCTAGTCAAATTCGGTGTGCAGGTAATCTGTTCTACGCTTTGAAATCAAGAGTGAAAGTGCACCCTGACCAGGGATGCAGCTCAAGCATATACGGCCTCCCGCAGCCACACCCACACGGCCACAATCACAGAGCACAAAATTGTAATCATCTTTTAACTTCGTTGTATTCCCTCTTCAAATACAGCATCTGGATGTATTATGGCAGTATATCTAACACCCAAGGATAGTTACATATTAATTCGTTACCATTAGGCTGGAAATGCTTTGGTTCTACAAAGTACAAAACTCTTTTTACCAGCCTTGTTGGTTGCTGTGGACCATTGCCATGGCATTACTGGCTACCGTACATTAATTGTTGTGAACATTAGTTGTCATCTGTACATTTGCAACGGACATGGAAAACCTTTGCCTCGGAAAATAAAACTATTGGTATGAAAATATGAATTGGTCGGCAAATATTTATTTTATTTTGTAATGCTTCTAATAAAATAAAAATCAAAAAAAAAAAAAAAAAAAAAATTAAAAAAAAAAAAAAAAAAACGAGAAAAAAGAAGAATAAAAAAAACATCAAAATAGTTAAATAGTTATGGCGGCAACGCACATTAGCCCGAGTTTGCACAGATTATGAGAGGTCATCCCACGAGAGAAAAAAAAAAAGGGGGGGGGGGGGTGGGGGGACTAAGCCTGGTAGGTCATTTTATGACAAAATGTATTCCATCTGTTATGTCTATAATATGCTGGTGTCTCTTAATCATACAGCAACACCCAGCATGCACGCTCCTCAGACTTACAAAGTCATGTAGGCGTATAACAATCTCGTATGCTTGTTGTACGTTAACACTGCATTCACGGGCCCTTTGCTACCCCCCCCCTCCCCAAAGCAGCACCATTTAACCTCAAATGATATGAAACCCCAATAGTTCCTCTCTGAAAAGTTAACTGGTTTGACGCCGTTAATAAATTTGCTCAATATACAAAATTAAAAAAAAAAAAAAAAGAAGAAAAGAAAGAAAACTCATAACTGATGTCGTCTGTATTCTTCCACCTTTCTCTTTCCGTTGTACGAGCTTAGTTAAAATTCCCACTGCTAAAATTAAATTTCAAATCACTCATTTTCTCTTTGTATATACACACAGAAAGAATTCTCAACTAAAAAAAAAAGAAGTTAAATATCTTTCAGTTATGTAATTTTGAAGAAAGGAAAAGAAATAGATGAGAAAAAAATATTTGATTCCCCTGTAGTATATTCAATGAGACCATCTGTCTGTTTCCCTATAGCAGCCGAATTATAAGAGAAAGGTCGTAGGGACAAATGAATTGAAAAAAAGAGTACCTTTTCAGCCTAATGTAATTGGGGAAAAAAAGAATGAAAAGGAATGAGAGAAGCAGCTTTTCATTTGGGTTTATCCAAAAAAAAAAAAAAAAGAAAGAAAAATCATGCAAATCAGAGCAGTCTGGCCGCGTAATACACACATGCATGTGTTAATTGCTCCCCTGCTGTTTGGTCATCAGATCGTTATCAACTGATCCCTTTACCGCAATGATGATTGACCTGGGAAAAAGCCAAGAGTGGACTCTTCATTCTTCGGCCCATACAATGCATCACGGTAATGTTCTCCGTGTTGTTGTCTCGTGTGTCTTTTCATGTCCGAGAACCCGATTTAAATATTTGGCATCAGCAGTATGATGTCGGGCTATTAAACACTATACCCTTTATTGGTGGGACTACAAGACCAAGTGAGCAGTTTTCCAAATTCCATGCATGGTGCGCGCATTCCCTTTGCGCCCAGACGGGATCCTGTTGACTGTGGTTAGGCCCGTTTCATGGAAGTCCATGGGTATTATCATCCTGTTTGGTTTTCTCTCTATAGCCCCCTCCCAAAACAAACGAAAAAAGGAGGTGGAGAGAGAGAGAGAGAGAGAGAGAGAGAGAGAGAGAGAGAGAGAGAGAGAGAGAGAGAGAGAGAGAGAGAGAGAGAGAGAGAGCATGCATATATATGGAAACTACTGATTCAGAAGGCATACCTGTAGACGCATTAAGATTTTGATGAGAGAATAGGATTAGCAAAGTATCAATAATGTATTTAAAAAACCAGTTGTGGATTCCGTTGGGTTCGTACGATATATATGTTTAATTCAGAGATTAATTTCTTTGCGTACCGCTTTAAGTGGTCACAATTATGAGTGTACCATTGTTGCTAACATTAGATAAGATGCACGACATGAATGAGTGACTTTATTCGACTGCACCGCATACACAACAGGGTGATATGTCTGTCAACACAACACAACACAACACAACAAAACGAGATATAATGCAATACACACATCATAATCCTAGAAAACACAGAACACATCAGTATATACAACATATTACAAGCTGGATTAAAGTGTCACTTGCTTCCGGAGATGAGGGGAACTCCCAACAGTGATAATTGGGGTGAGCGTGAAGGTGCAAAGCTGGGGGGGGGGGGGGGGGGGGGAGTGTACTGCCATTGGTTGGTACCTTATAGAAAAGTTAGTGATTCCTCCAAGGTCGGTACACTGTGTATGTGTATGTGCCGCTACATCATACGATATATACTTTTTCAACAAATTGGTAGGCCCCCCCTATCGAATGGGTTATCAAAACAAATACATTTGGTACAGACCGGGTATAGAAATTATTATTGTTTAATTTGTAGCGGAACCTCGGAGACACAAATAAAGACTCCATCAAAACAAATAGATTGTACTTTTTTGTCAGTGTAGAAACAGGGGGGGGGTGTACTCCCATGTAGAATAGTACCTTTTTTGTCAAAAGATGCAAAAATAACGAAAATGCTACAAATAAATGCAAAACAAAACGTTGCCGTAGGCCTATACATTGTCTGGAGAGCCTGTCTGTAAACGTCGGTAATCAGTAGGGTAAGTGTAGATAAAGTGGGACATCAGGTAAAGTGGGACTTAAACGTAGATTCAACTCCAGTCGTTTAAATAACCGCTCCCTACTCACAAACCAATATGTACATGAATTGTCGGTTGCTATATTTTTCCCTTTTCGCAAAAGTTCTCCAGCGTCGTCTGCTGCCAGTGTTATAGCACTCGTCAAAAACAACTACTCGAAGCAAGGTAAGCCTTTTAGAGAGTGACATAGTAAAGCAGGTAATTTTTTGCTAAGATCCTGGTTCAAAATTTATAAACAGGTTAAGAGTTCTCTTTGTGTAAACGTTTTTATTCAATGATAAAGTTTCATTTTTCATGCTTATCATTTCCAGTGTGGGGGCGCTACTTGCACATGTCACGTGATTTTGTGTGTCCCACCCTACTCGAAAATTGTCATATAAAGTGGAACAGGCTATTTCAGGTAAAGCGGGACACATATTAGGCCTATAATTTGAACGATTTAAATATATGAAAAACTATAATTCTAACCACACATTAAAATTACGTTGGTTGAAAAAATAAAATAAAAATAAAGTAATGATAAAATTATAATTAAGGGTTGGATTGGGGTATCATATATATAATTGAGCTACTTATTAGACCCTAAACACAGTTTTTTCTCACTTTTTAGGGCGGTATGCCATCTGTTAAAGGCAGAAAGTTGAACAGATGGTGCGAGGACCGCATGAAAGGTGCAATAGAAGAATTCAAAGAAGGAAAGTTAGGCCTCAGACACATTGCCAGAGCCTGGTGTGTTTCAAAGAGCACCCTGCAGAAAAGAGTCAAGGGACTAGTGAGGGGTCATAAGTACCAGCTCGGGAAAAAAACAACATTCACCTATGTTCAGGAGGCAGAATTGGCAGATCTAATCAAGATTTTGGCTGTGAGAGGGTTTCCCCTAAGGCGACAAAATGTTCAGTCGCTTGCCTACCAGTATGCACAGAATAACAATATTACTGGCTTCAACAGTTCAAAACACATGGCAGGGTACTACTGGTTTAAAGGATTTATGCGGCGACATCCCGAAATAAGACTACGGAAACCGGAACCACTATCGCTTGCCCGTGCTGCTGGCCTAAACAAGGAAGTGGTGCAAGATTGGTTTCAAATGTATGAAAGTCTGCTTACAAAACTGGGTATCAAGGAAGTTCCATCGCATATATAGAATGTGGATGAAAGCGGGCTACAGGATTATTTTGAGAGTGGAAAAGTGTTAGGCGTGAAAGGTCTGCCATGCTACCAAATCCAACCGGGTGAAAAGGGTCAAACCACAACTATTCTTGCATGTTTTAATGCTGTCGGTAACTACATGCCACCCATGGTTATCTTCAAAGCAAAAAGAGTCAAGGCAGAATGGAGTGTAGGTTCCCCCATCGGAACCCTTATCAGAGCTTCTGAAAATGGGTGGATAAATTCAGAATTATTCTTTGAATGGTCACAAGCATTTGTAACCAACATACCTAAAGCCACAGGTAATCTGGATTTGCCACATGTACTGTTATTAGATGGACATGGGTCGCATGTATATAACTTAGAGTTCTTGGAACTCATGAAGGCCAACAATGTGGAAGTGTGCTGTTTCCCAAGCCACACAACACACTACTTACAGCCAGCAGACAAGTGCTTTTTCAAAAGCTTAAAAGCTCGCTGGAATACTGGTGGCTTCGAATTTATGCGTATAACATCAGGACGTCGACCAGGAAAAGCTGATTTTTTTCATCTTTTTACTCCTGCCTGGAAAGGCGCAACACAAGTTGCTATAGCCCAGTCTGGTTTCCGTGCCTCTGGGATGTTCCCTGTGGATAGCCAAGTAATACCACAGGAAGCCTTTGCACCTAGTCTTACTACAGAAAGAGCAGAACCAGGCAGCAGCGGCAGCGACACTGTTCCAGTAAATCTTGAAAATGAGCAAAAGCCTTGCAAATGATGCCAGCCTTGCAGAGGTCCCAGGCCCATCAGTGTCAATAGGCAATGTAGACCCTACAGAGGTCCCCGACCCACAACCAACAGGCTCTGTACACCAAGCAGATGTCCCAGACACACAGCTGGCTACGTCAATGAGCAATATACGCCCAGGAGGGGTTCCAGACCCAGAGCCGTCAACGTTAACGGCCAATGTATGTCCCCTTGAGGTGCAAGAACCTACTGATGGCGATGCTGACACTACAGGCAAAGGCACGTCATCTGTTACCTGGAAATCATTATGCCCAATTCCCAAACGTGAACGAAGTACCAGAAAACGCAAGAAGCTGCCATCTAATGTCCTTACAAGTAAAGTGCATATAGATTTTGTGAAAGAAAAGCAATGTAAAAAAGGGACTAAAGCCACGAAATCTACAAATGCTTCACAAACATCAACTAATCGCAATACATCATTAACAGCAGTGAGTGTGTGCACTGGCTGCGGTTTCAAATGGTGTGATCCTACTGATCCAAAGCGATTTGATGACTGGCTGGAATGTAAAACATGTAAAAATTGGTATCACGAATCGTGTGCTGAAACAGATGGAATACTGGATGACCTTTACTTTACATGTAATAGCTGCTGTTAATGCCACTTTACAAAATTACATATATTGAATCAGCCAATGTGTGTATTGCACATATATACTTTCTAGTGAAACCAAATATCCTCATTTTTGAGGTATAGTGGTCAACTTTTGAGAGGGATCACTCTGAATGATAATATTATTCAGAGTAATCTATTATTATTCAGACGGTGATTCCTATCAAAAGTTCACCACTGTTATAATCATACCTAGATTGTGCAAGTCAACTTTGTGATAACTACCGGTTAATTTTCACAAAAACTATGTGCACTTTACTCACTTTTTAAAAGTACTTTTTCATCAAGTTACTGAACATTAGCTTTGCATAACTGCAAAAAAATCATGTTTAACAATTTGTTCAACATGATATGTCAAGGTTTTCTGTGTGTACGTTTCGCAGTTTACATAACATGTTTAATATTAGGTGGTTTTGTAAGCTTGCATGCATGTGTTACACGTGTGCATGTAAGTGGCAATTCAATCGTCCTCTTTGAAGGGCTGTCAGTTAGTGTTCACTAGTTGTATGTCTACATCGATTCATGTGAACATATTTAGCATGTAAAGTTGAAAGTATTGATAAGATTTCAAATAAAACTGATTATACAGGCTAGTTGCGTAGCTTTCAATTTTTCATGCTGGAAAACAACTTTAATGTCCCACTTTGTATGGAATATACTTTATAAAGCCTTTGCATGACTTAAGTTAGTTGTGTATTACCCTTTCATGTGATACTGAATGCTGTTCATAATTTGATGAACTGAAGATAGTAGTCTTATCTATGTTTTGGTACACTTTGCACTTCAAACCTCAACAAAACGTCCAATCTTTACTGAAAAAAGGGTCATGTGTCCCACTTTGACTGAACAAATGTCCCCCTTTATATAAAATGTAATATAAAGTGGGACACTAGATTTAAGATTTTATTTTTGAAATTTCAACAAATATATAAGATGTTAATAATTTATTTTTCATGCACCAGATAGAATAACAGTTGGTGGACATTAACGTCAGCAAGATGTTTTATTGAACTCATGTATATCACAAAGCCAGGTAATTTTCCCAAAAGTGTCCCACTTTACCTCAACTCGCCCTACATGTGCTTATGATCTTTAATTTAGGAGAGTATCCATTACGTAATACTGGCAAATATTTTCTTCTGACTTATATTCTGGGTCCATATTAACGACAAAGATACAATGAGCTGAATTGTTTACTCCCAATTGTTGGGACCTGGTCGTGGACTGTCACAAACAGTGGCACACGACTGGAAGAGATCAGAGGCAATGCAGCCGCCCACTGCCACTGGTCTTTGCAGCTGCGCAGATGTGGCGTGAAAGTGGCTGTTATTCAAACACGCGTTATCTGGCTATGGCATTAAATGCCTAGCAAATACACAGTAGTAATTGGACACATGTCCACATAACGCTGGTCAGTTAATTCAACCTTGGAGGAAGAAAGCTAGTTTATTGCTCCAAGATTCAACCCAGGGACCGTTAAACCATAGACATAGGTATGGAACAAGATTGGTCCTTGTTTGTCCATTTTTTCCACCCATTACCCCCCCCCCCATCAATTTAGTCAAAATAGTCAAATACACTTACGTTATGTTCAAATGTAACACTTTGTAACAACATCCCAGACCGGCGTTCGTCATTGTGACAGTCGATTGATAATTATGTGATACTCTGTTAGTCGTAACTGCAAGATTTTCTATCCGCCTCCCACCTCCCACCCCACCTTCCCTCTAATTTGTTTTCGACAGAACAAAACCGAAAATGTCACCCTGAATGTGATTGGTCATTATTGCCAGGCAATTGTAGGCAAGAAGGCTACACTAATTTCCTTGATGTGGAATACATACACAATGTTCATGCAGTGTGGTAACATGAGGGGGGGGGAGCAGGGTTGTACTCCCATGTAGGATTGTACTGGGTATGTGCCACGGGAAAGGCCGTTTTCATAACTCCGATGTTTAGAAAAGATGCGTTGATCGTTTGGCAATTTCTTTGGGTCAAATGCACTGATACCACCAAAGTAGGTGTGGTTTTCCCACGAGTACCCTCAAGCCTGGGCAGTATGGAACTGGAAGGCGTCGCAACATTGTATTTCATGTCCTTGATTGGTTGCACGTGAGACAAAACTTTTATTGGCACCTCAACCAGGGTCAGGTCGCTGGCAACAGTCCAATACAGAACTTAAAAAGGATTGTGGTCATCGTGCCGGCGGGGGAAGAGTGATTCCGCGTTCTGGTGGTGTGGTGTGTTGAAATGTGAAAACGATTGCAATATATTTTGTGCAAAGCCAGGTTTTGTTCAACTGCAGTTAGTGTCAATTGTTTCTACGCTCAAATTTGAAGCAGATTCACGGTTTAAGACAGTAGGGAATGTTTTAAGACACGCACACTAATTGTCGCTCAATCTCATCCCGCGGAGACCCGGTTGCGAACCCGGGCTGTGAACAATCACTCAGTCAAAGTGAGTGAATTGAGCAGTTGATGGTTCCGAAGTCGGTATGGTCTTTTTTTGTTTTGTTTTGTTTTGTTTTGTTGTTTCTTTGTGGAGCAGTCGTGCACTGGGATTTCAAATGAACTTATATAAGCCATAGTTGATATATTAAAAACAAAACAAAAAAATAAAAAACAAAACAAAAAATCATTAACCACGGGACATTGTATTACAAGGGATGGACTTGGTCGAGGCTGTCATGAACATAAAATCAAGAATCAGGTACATACTATTATGTTGGCCCATAAATAAATTCATATTCACATTTATACTCAATTGGAAACCATAACTTAAGGAGCAATTACGATGACTAGATAGATATCTAGACGGCACATTGTATTTTGCCCTTATTGGTAAATTTATACAAGGGAGCTTACGATATGGCCATGTCTGCGTCATTATGACAGGAAAGTATTTACACCTGTACATGCAATCGCGAGGAAAGGTCCCCAGGCGCGGCAGTTTGCCGGGCGCGGAATAACGAGTACTGGGTCCCCGCCCGGGCTTGTCCACGCGTGAAGAAGCACTCGGCTGAGTCACAACCCGGGCGTGGTCCTCGGGGGACACTCGCGCTGGCCTCGCGCTGGCCTCGCGCGATTGGTTAAAAGACTTTCGATCGGTACTGTACATGCTTGGCTCATGCAAACTTCAGGTGGCTGGTTAAATTTATTCTATAGTTAAAAAGGTAGCATTATTGATCCTGACCTTTGACTTCTTAAAACAGGTCAAATATAGATATGACCTTGACCTTTAATAGGTTTTATTTTTGAAACACCCTACGATACTTGGATAATGTAAAATTCACATGACTTGCTGCATTCATTCAAGAATTTGAGTGGTAAAGGTATTAGCTGATGACCTTTGACCTCAGAAAACTGGGTCAAATGCAGATATTACCTTGTTTTTTAATGGAGCTTCTGAAACACAATTATACTGGAACCTGGCTCCAATTAATGACCACCTGTCTTGAAAATTCACCTTTTCAGAATACCTTGTTTAGTACTTTTCGTCTTATTGACACTTCCTA
Organism: Hermodice carunculata; assembly: GCA_964020975.1. Lineage (NCBI taxonomy): Eukaryota > Metazoa > Annelida > Polychaeta > Eunicida > Amphinomidae > Hermodice > Hermodice carunculata. The sequence goes on along the minus strand of OZ026616.1, from coordinate 12,313,049 downwards.
AGAGAAACCACCTGTTTTGACAGACCACAATTTAGTCATCCCTAGGGCGGTCTTTCGAGACAGATTTTACTGTATATGTTTGAGTTAAGCAAAATTCAGATGGCCAGCTGTATTCACTCAAGACTTCGAGCAGTAAAATTGTTTTGTGAGTTGAACTCTATAAATTGGGGTGAATTTTTTTATGTGACCTTGACCTTTGATAGGCTTCTGGAACACCAAAGGATGCTTAGCTCATGAAATTATGATGGCCACCTGCTTCTTTTTAAGAGTTAGAGTGGTAACAAGTGATCGACAGACGGACAGACAGACAGACAGACAGACAGACAGAAAGAAAGAAAGAAAGAAAGGAAGAAAGGAAGAAAGAAAGCAAGCAGAGGTAACAGCAATACCCCTTGGCCTCACAGGTTGAAATGTAAACATCTGAAAATGGTAACCATTCCTTCTAGTGAACAACTTTGGCTGAATTTCCTTCAGGTATATTTCCCATAAGGCTTATAGAAAATCCAGCTGGTAGTAAGGGAGAAGTTGAAGACCTATAAATCCTCGTCCAATTTGAAACTTTGTTAAAAATCAAGAATGTTAGTGGCACCACCTACTGACTACTTTGATGAAGCTGCACTTCCACCAAATTTAAGGGAATCCAGTTGGGGGGGGGGGGGTACAGTGGATACAAAAAGCACACAAAAATTTATCAATGAAAGAGAAAACCATTGCAACACAAGCTGTTGGTCAAACTAAGTCCAGGGGTATCCAGAAGTGTGTTACTTCAATTTTGAAGCAATCAGTCCAAATTCAGAGAATGACCATTTGGACAAAGTCAATATACATGTATAGTTGCCCGAGGTGCATCAATCCACGAAGTTTCAAGGAGATCTGAGAGATGGTTTCTGAGGAGTTGAAAATGTGAAGGTTGTTCATCAATGGACGGACAGAAGACAAGTGATCGTCATATACACATCTAGTAAGCTCAGCTGACTGATAAATCAGCTGCGCTGAGAACCACCTGTTGCCACCACCTACAGTTGCTCCTTTGTTTTTTGTTTGCTATTTCCTTTCTGCACAGCATGGTGATAAATTCGTTTATTAACTCTTGTGTACCCCACGCAGTGTTCTTTCCCGACATCAAAATGTGCCTTCCCCACTAAGCCAGTAAGGCCTTGGTCAATGCCTCTGTCACTGCTGCCTGGCTATGCTCTAGCTGCCCTTGCTAGTGCAGTGAAACTTGTCTCGAAGGACTACCCCTGGCAACTGTGGTCCCTCAAGCCAGATGGTCTTTAACCCTCTGGGTCCGAAGAGTTTCATAGTGTATTCTCAATGTATTTAGGGCCGATATGTTGGCTCTTAGGGTCCAGAGGGTTAATAGAAGGTATGAATAACACAAAAAATACTGAGCACATTATCCGAAAAGGTGGTATTTCAAGGCAGGTGATCTCTCATAGGAACGGTCTCTCAAAAAAAAGGGACCACTGTAAAGAAAACATGATTTTACATTTGCATTTCAGTTGGCAAAAGTTCTTTTCTTGGGGAATTGGAATAATCATTTCTTATTTCATTTCAGCTAAAAACAAAACAAAATCTATCCCAATACTGATCCCTTTTCTAACAGTCCCCTTCCACTAATTACCACCCCCTTTGGGTGACTGCGAGTTGTGATCATGTCTCAAATCTTTTCCATGTTAATTTATCCGGATTATATTAAGACTAAGTCAACTGCTTTTCTTGATGTGGGTTGGGTGTGCTGCATCCAAATCAAACCAAAGAAAGCTGTTGACCTGACATATTGTATCATGATAAATCTTTTTGTATTTGTTGTACAGAGATTTTCTATCAGCAAGAAAATGTAAAAACGTTGAAATAGATGAAAGTTTACACCCAAGGACTTTCAGGTGCTTGAGTAAGAAAGGGTTAATTTAATACCCTGTAAAGAGAGACTTCTAAAGACAACTTCTGGCAGTTTCTCAAAGCTGAGCCTACTGGAGTAAGGAAAAAGTCGACTCACTTCATTTTATGCCAATAAGGACTCAGAGTCAGTGGTTTTTACACTGCCTTCCAAGTCCTGCTAAAGCTACCCTTGATGGCACAAGGTATGATAGTACTTGAATGAAATTTCTCTCTCTTTTTTTTTTTTATATGATGAGTGTGAATACGCAAAACTTTTATTAATTCTGGCCAGATGTAAAGGACAAGAAGGTACAGAGGGGGTTAATGCTGTGGTAAACTGGGATACCTGAGACCTGTGGTTACCAGGGCTCTTGTTGTTTTGCCACCACACATACACACGACACCTGCGACTCCAGGATGGCCCAGATGCAAGCTAATCATGCACCCAGCAGCCAGAATCCTAGAAAACTAGTATCCAGACCTTCTGTCCAAATCTGTTAGTTAACTCTTTCAGTGCCAAGCATGACTTAAGTCAATTTACTTAAGTCAAAATAGCCCGAATTATCATCAAGATCCCAGATCTATATTCCTCGTAAAAAGATCTCTCATTCAAGTACCAGCATGCCTATAGTCCCAAAGAGACTATCCCAGGTCAACAGCTTTTCTCGGCACCCATTGGGTGCAATGCGCCCGATGCACACCGAGAAAAGCTGTTGACTTGGTCCAAAATTTGAACACTGAAAGGGTTAACACTTTGGGGCACCACTACCTTCTTTCTCACACACTCCTGTATATGTACACTGTCCACTGCTTGGAGAAGAACGAAGACTGATCCAGGTTTGTTATCCATAAAAAAAAACCGACAAACACCATGAAACTGATGCAAACTGAACCATTCCTCAATTTGTATATTCAGTTTGATTCTACATTTCACATTTTGTTGTTTTACACAGAATTACACTTCAGATAACATGATAAATTCTGACCTCAGATCTTTCATAGCTGTCAACTATCCTGTTTAAGAGACAAAAAAGTTCTTAAAATGACTGTGATTTTGAAGCCAAATTGGCTATTTTCTTTTATTTCGTGCCCTTTTTACAAGAATCTCCAAGTCACACGTCTTTGGGGGTTGACACCTATGATCTTTGGACTGGTGATGTATATTTGCTATGTATGTGTATACTTCAGTAACTTTAAGGGACTAGAACACTTTACAACAAAAAAATTAGAAAATGCTGGTTTTTGTTAAATATCTTATTGTGTATTCTACAATTTTCACTTGAACCCATCAAAATTATACATTTTATGAAAGTAGACATCTTGATTAATGTTTACCCATTAACAGATCTTCTGTCACTGCTAAGTCATTAAATTTTAATTTGTTATTAAATTACAACTAAATTTTCCATATTTTAGGTGTACACAAAAAATTAGCTCAAACACATGTTAAGATAAACATTTGGTTTTGATCCAAGATAGCATACTGTTGGCTACCAAACAGTGTCTCAAATTTTCCATCAAGGGCTTACGTTTAAATTTTGAAGCTTTTTAAATTCATTCACAATTTAAAAAAAAAATCAACAAGATTTCAATGATCTTTAAAAATTTAACTAAGCTCTTTTAAAAAAATCGGAGATACAGTTTTCTAGACACAAACTAGATCTAATTTGATGTTACAAGCTAACTTGTATGTTCATTTTTGAACATGCTATTTTTATATCATGTCAATTTTGCAATTTTGATTAAAATAAAATTAAAATAACTGAAATGGTTAAATCTAAAATCCAATGGTTAATTACCATTTAGACAAATATTTTCTTTCAGAAAGTATATACTTTTCATAGTCTTGCATGAAAAACAAATGAAATAATTACATGTTTCTACAATAAAGTCAAAAGTGTTCTGGCCCCTTAAGTCTACCAGTGCAATGAGAGATACTTGAACAACTCTGTCCCTCAAATTGCTTCCAGTGTAACTTCCACTCATCTCAAACTCAGGCACAAGAGTACTTCCTCATAGAAAATACTGAAATAATAATAAAGAAATGTACCAATATATATATATATATATATATATATATATATATATATATATATATATATATATATATATATATATATATATATATATATATATATATATATATATATATATATATATATATATATATATATATATATATATATATATATATATATATATATATATATATATATATATATATATATATATATATATATATATATATATATATATATATATATTCTTTTAAATGTGAGCAGCTGAAACAGAGATGCTAACATTCAAAATGCCATTTCAGGGACATTTAATTGAGAACATCAGGGACAGAGCTTATTTAACAAAGAATACATATCTAAGAAAATACTCAGCTTCAATGCGGGACAAACACCATAAATTGGTCAAAATTTTAGCAAATTTCAGGGACTGCCCCTGATGATGAGGGAAAGTTGGTACATGTATCTCTGCTGAACACTCTTATGCCTGCATAATAACCTGACAAATGCCTCCCTCAGTGGTTTTTGCATTGTCTGGCAAGTCATACTGCAGCTGCTCTTCCTAAAGTACAGCATGACTTGCCAGGCAATGCGAAAGGCACTGACTTAAGACTCAGTGTGTTCTTATTTGAATGACAGCTCTACTTATGAAGTATTGGAAAGTGCTTATATTACAAATGATGACTGCAATATTCACTTAGTTTTGCTATATGTTTACTTTCACTTATTTTGCTGATGGCACAAAATGTGAAAATAAAAACACAATGAAGAAGTACTTTAACACAAATTTAATAGGAACTATGTCAACTTAGTGAAATTAAGACTTCAGTTAAATGCGTGAAGTGCAAAAAATATAAAAATTTATGCCATGAAAATAAGTACAGCACCTTAAACCTTGGAGCCCTGGCTTTGCCACAGAAAACAAGCTCCCCAGCTCCCAGCAGAGGACAATGATATTGGTGTACCTGTACATTTGATTATGTTCACTCCAAAGTGCTCACTTCTCTTCTATGCATATGTAAACAATGCGGAAAACATGTAGTGGCCAGAAATCATTCTGATATTAAAATCACATTGCCCTTTTGTGATTTAAAATTTCTGTAATCTATGAACTCAGCGGATCGCAACTTCCGAGCACTAATTTCCCAATGATAATCACTGGTTTTGAACCAACCAAGGTGGCAGACTGAAGCTACAGATGTAAGATAGTAAATTATGTTTTAAGAATAATGTAACAACCATTTGGCCCGGTAACTCAGATAAGTCACCTGGAACTGACCCAAGTGTTAGGATAACGCCCGGGGATAACGATCTTCCAACATTCAACAACTCGGCCTACAACACTGGTCTATGTTGTTTCCCTGGCCACAATTCACCCTTTGGATAAGTTGAAATAAAGTTTTGTGTTGGTGGTGACTTTACTACATAACAATGTTACGCGTTGCTAAGGTTTTCCGTTTAATTACAACTCGCCTTGGGGTTGATAATGACTGCATGATTACTTTTTTTTTTTTTTTTTTTTTTAGGACATAGGTGGTCATTGGAAGGGCAGTGTTATTGGTAGTTGGTCATGTGCTGCAGGTGATTGTTCATGTCAGGCTACTGTAACCCTGCAAAAATGTCCATGCATCGGAAAACTGGTCGTTTCGACCCGATGGTCAGGCATTGCAGGCACTACCACACAGATGCAGAGACGATATATCCCTGCAGACCACTTATGCAGTCTGCTGGAATATATCCTCTCTTTTTTTTCGGAATGCAATAGCAGTCTGTAGGCTTCTTGGGGTTAATGGTACATGAGAAAATCAGCTAATGGTTAATTAAAATCAATTGCAACTCTGGGTGGAAGCAGCACTCCGGGCATAAAGGTGATTTACAAACAATCACATACAAGGTCCCGGTGAGGTGGCCTCATCATTACTTACCAGCAGACACAATAAGAGTCCTAAACACGAGCTTGTCCCAAGACAAGCCTGCAGGGTGGGGCTCAGACTGTCTGCATTCTCACTTTACTCTAAGTCCTTTCACCCTTTTCCGTCAAAATGGCCAAAACGATCTGTCTGTGGCATGGACTGTAAATAGAATGTACGGGCAAACTTACTTAGCTGCCCACTTGTGTTCACTAATTGAGTCAACTTTTGATTGAGTCAACAGCTTTCCTCAGCACACTATACCCAGAGCATGCTGGGAAAGCTGTTGAACTTGACCAATCCTATGGTCTCCACAAATTATATGGTGCTTGACTGCAAGGTCAGTTCACAAATATGAATTGTTACCACTAATATAACTACAAGCCGATCAGTTATCGCAAAACCCCTCGGCCAGGATGGAGGGACAGACAGACAAACAGATGCATAGGTGATGAGAATACCCCTCCAGTAGGTCACGTTACTTATGTTTAACCTAATGATAAAGCTTTGGTGCAAATGCAATTAGCAGAGATATTATGGCAAGGCCATTTTTCTTTAATCCAGCACTGTGACCTAAATATGTGACCCAGTGACCTACTTTTTACTAGGTGTTTGAGGCATCCTTAGGGCTACAAGGAGTAATTTAATATTTGAAGATATCATGGTATGGCCATTTTCTTCAATGCAGCACTATGACATAAATATGTGACCCAGTGACCTAGTTTTCAATAGGCATCTGGGGCATCCTTAGGTCCAACTGTCATAAATAATTAATGTAGCTACATTCAATATTTTCTAGATATTGTGTTGACACCATATCTTTTGCAATGCAGTACTGTGACCTAAAAATGAGAGCTAGTGACCTACTTTTCAATAGGCACCTGAAGCACCTCAATAGCCCCCTGTGATAAAAATTTGGTCTCTGGAAAGTGAGTATTTTTGGAGAAATGTCGTTAACAAGGCATGGACGTCTCTACTATGATACACTTGTGTAGAAACACATGACCCATATTCATAAATATCAAACCCAACAATGACAGCAATGAGATTCCAGAGTTACCAAAGAATCAACATTCATCTTCCAATCCCAATGTGAAGAAACAAATTTCACTCCTGACTTGAGACAGGCAGTCACCCACAAAAGGCAACTGGTGGTTTTAAACCGGTCCTCTCAACCTTTGAAATATTCTTCATTAAATACAGAATATAGCGTTTCCAATATGTACAGGCCCAACCACTCAAAATCCAAATTTTATTACTTCTGCAAAAGATAAAGGAGAATTTGTAGGCCTATCACTATTTTGGTTCTTCTGACTAGTTTGTCAGCTGAGCTAATAGCAAATTTAGAAAGTAGGCCTAGATGATTTTTGTGATATCTATGAATCTGGAATATTATGTAATTAATAAGTTAAGTGATTGAATCACTGTTATAGAGTATCAAATGCAAGGAGTAGACTTCTACAAGTCCCTCACTAAACAATTGAAGTTCTACATACAGACGTCTCTAGTATGATACACTTATGCAGAAAAACATGACCCATATTCATGACACATAGGTGACGACAATACCCCTCTGGCCTTATGGGCCGAGGGGTAAAAACCCACCAGTACTTTTGAACCTGTATCCACTATTGGGGCAACCTTCTCCATTAGGCTCCATTTTTGACTCAACGAGGGATCTTGACTGATGTGCCCTGTGCTGCTACTTAATTCACAGCCAGGGGGCGACTTCGGTGTCTGATACAAAATCCTTATTCTGGGACCTACAACTGGTGACTGTATGGCGTTGTATTTACATTTTCAGGTAAAGCTCACTCTGGAAAAGTCCCATTATATATTGTACATTACATTCATTAGACAAATTAACCTTCCCTTTCACAAAAAACAGATAAATTTTGGATACTACCTCTTCCAAATATCCAGTTGGGACCAACCAACAGACTTGGCTGCCATTTTGAAAATTGTGGATTCTGCACCCAATGGTTTGTAAATGAGGATAGTATTGGGATGATCTTGGGGGAGGGGGGATGGTAGTTTATATTATATGAAACCAAAAGTATATATTTTGCAAATGTTTCAGAGCATCAATTATATGATATATGCTGTGGCTGCGTTCACTTTGACATCACAATCAAATGTATTTTTGTGTGACTGTCCTGCAATCAATGCATCATGCAATGCTAAACAAGGCACTCACCATGTGTCGGCTCAAGGTATCTTGTTGAATTTGGATTTGTAACTAACGATGATAACTGCTTCAGACACAACGGAGAGGGCAGATTAAAGTTAAGATACTAAGTCATGTTTTAAAAATACTTTAACGACTGTTTGCCATGATAACTCAGAGAACGGACACGTGGAACCTTGTGAAATATTGTGATATTGATCACTGTACAACCGGGGCTATGCTGTTTCCCCGGCCCAAGTTAACCCTCCAAACAAGTTAAAATAAGAGGCTGTGTTTGAGTTTACTTTATTGCAAAATAACAGCACACAATGGCCACTTTCTCGATAAAATCTTTCAGCCAGGGTCAATGAATTTTTATTAGGGAAAGGCGGCTTGAAAGTACTTTTTTGTGTTCCATTAATTTTAGGGTTGGGCATTTTTAGTAGGTTCTGTCAGGTTACTGGTACCCCACATATATATTTTTGTTACGCCTCAGGAAACTTGGACACTTATTGAAACATGTGTTAAAATGGATGTTCTTTCCCCTTTTACATATTACCTCCTTTGACGTCAGTTTGATTTGTTACCTGGGCACAACCGAAGGCACTTGTTACATCAAGTAAGAATGTATTGACTTTTGTCAAAATTGGCATGGAAAGGCTTTCAACAATATTTGTGCATGCGTCACACTTCATTCAAACCCTTTTTATCATCTCCTTGGAAAAACTGGTTTACCATGGATTAATCTATGAAACCTGCCATATAAGAAGAGTGAGAATATCCAGCTGACTGAAAATATATGAAAATTATACCAAATTTTCATCAAAAATGTTTTCCACACGTGTAGCTGCATTTCCCTCGATTTACACAATCCTACATCTTTACGTCTTCACTAATTTCATCATTTCACATAATTATATTGCCTGTGAGCAACTGTCATTTCTTTTCATTCCACATGTCAGTTTATTCATCATTTCATTATCTGTCAATTATGTATTCATTCCCTGTTATTGGAAACTTGAAATGACAATATATTTACTCATTTAAAAAAAAAGGTATGCCATTTGCTCGGGCTCTACTTTTGAAAAACTTTTTCATTTCCTACTTTTTTTATACAAAACCAGAACAAATTCATTTTTTCCGTTTCGGAAACACCTTTTATTTGGCTTTTGAATAATTGGGTACATTCCGATGAAAAAACCATTTGATCAATTGTCATTTCAACTTCATCTCAGTTCAGCAAAAACTGCTGTGTGTCAACGGTTCATTCTGCCTAACTGGTGACCATTCTATCTAAATTCAGTTTGGCAGATATAATATTTGGCCTAACTACTTTTGGTCAACTGTCGTGCACCATCCCGTGACACCTCCACTGCTATTACTGATGATCACTGTACAAGGCGAGTACGAACTGGTATCTGCTTCAGGTGGATACTGCGAGGATAGGCCATATGCTATTCTTGGACACAGGAGTCAATACGTTTTTCAGCCACCTGCTGTATACAGCCCGTTTTATTTTGCTGAAAGGTTGGACACTTGCAGCAGGTTCAATAATTTCTAGAGTCCTTTTCGAATGACAAAGACCCCACCCGTCTCAAAATGAGCCAGACATGTTTGTAAAATAAGTATGGTACACCTCTTGAAGGGTACCTCTCCCCAGGTCACCTCCCCAGATGACAACAATATGATATTTCTGGCATGATGTCCCTCCCAGGAAATATCAACCTCTTCACCGCGTTGGCAGTACCACTTAGTCTGTGTCATCAACTTCTTTTCATACATTCACTTACAACTGTTATGGACATTGTACATTCATGTTCCTGGTAAAGACAGCCATCACTCAAGTAACCACATGCTTTAACCTTATTTTCAGTAAGCCCTGAGGATCTCTCTAATTTTTTTTCTCCAGATTTTATATTTCCTGACAAAGCGCTGGGGGACACAAATGGACAAGAAGCTTGTGTTATGTACATGTATGTACACTCTACGCGTGTCAATCCCTGCACCAAAAATATGAGACATTGTGTTGCGGTATGCCTGCATGGTTTACCAAATAGCACAGAATTTTCTGTTGCCCTCGGGGAATGCCTGAATTATTGATTAATAAGACATGTATGTTGGTATTTGAGCTGGTTAAATGGATAAAAGATTACTTTATTATGTATCTTGCACCATTTTTCAAAAAAAAAAAAAAATGCAGGAAGAAAAATGAAGAATCTTTAATACGAGGCCCATGGGCCTAATGGTCTGCTATCATCTGCCATATTCATGCTGGTGACATCCCCTTAAAACAAAGGTATGAACTATATATTTTATTGCCCTGTGTATCCAATGTGCCAAAGCAACTGTGAAGCCCCAAGCTAAGAAAATGACTCCCCTGATCAAAGTGATTAGCATAAACGAACACAACAGAACAGATTAAGGGTGTTATCTTTAACCAGTTGACCTTTGAGGTACTTGGATTAGAAGCTGCATGGTGTTTAAGAATGCTGAAAACACCATGTCACTTTTACAATCCCAGGCATGAAGTCATTTTCGATCACCTTGAAATATAGATCATTTTTGGTCGTGATTTATAATTACTATACAACTAGAAAACCTAGCTCAATTACTTCCAGATTTCAAAGGCGTTCTATCACCTATTATATGTATAAGGTGTCTGGTGACCTTTAAAATATTGGCCATGGTCATAAACATTGCAACAAAGTTTGGTCCTTGATGTGATGCATATTTAGAACATAATCAAATTAGTGCATTTTGTGCTGGGACCTCTGTGTCTCCGAGCTTGTTCCATGAAATTCCACAGGTGGTTCCACAAGTACTCTGGATATGGAATAGCTTCATATGCATACACATAACCATCTGGTGTGAATGCAGCCCTGGTTATCATTCATGTCTGATTGGTTGATATGAGGGCAATTGGTGTGATATTTTAGGGTCAAATTGGGTCCAAATGAGACTTGATATCAAGCACGTGTGCCTTTTTTCCTGCCTACCCAATCACAGATAAGAAATCACTCTCAAAATGGTTGCTATAGCAACTTCTCTGCTCAATAACCAATCAGAGATGTAAGAAGGTACCCTAATTATAATAAATATTGAAATTTGAATGTGAACATCTTATTCAGAAAGTTATGACAGCACTGCACTCCCCCCTCCCCCCCCCCAAAAAAAACCAAAAACAAACAAACCAACTGGGCCTCATTGTTTTGTTTACCTTATATTTGAGAATAAACCACGATGGGGCAGAATGATCAGGAATTTAATGGCCCTGGCAATGGCCTGGCAGATCAAATTCCAGACAATTCTGCCCCGTTGGGACTCCTGGACTGAGTCCATTAAATTCCTGATAATTCCACCCCCTTGTGGTTTATTCTGATTCTAACATGGCAAACTAGATCGATAAAAACGCAAACAAAATCACCTTGTGGGTAGATCTACAGCAGAAACCAGAGCGCATGCTTCAAGCAGCGTGCACATATGCTTGTAGCAGCTACAGTCAGCATTGGGGAAATGGTGCACGTGCGTTATGACATGCGATAATCATCAGTTTCCAGGCAAAAGTTAGGGGTGCAGGGGATTTGGGAAATTAGACTTGTTGCTTCCATTGAGAACTATGTCTACGCATGTGGCTGATGTATTTCTTAAAGGATGCTACATTTTTGCAACCATACTTAACAGTTATTATAAAAGACATAGAAATACAATGTATAAGAGTGTCATTTTGTTAGTTTTCATATTCCTTTGTTGCTGGTTTGTTTTGTTCATTTCTAGATCCCTGACGATTCTTGACCGGCAAAATGATTACCTCACATATGAGCATGCTGCTTGAAGTGTGCGCTGTGGATTCTGCTGTAGACTTATACCCACATGGTGATTTTGTTTCATTTTTGAAAATCTAATTTGCCATGTTAGAATCAGAATAAACCACAAGGGGGTGGCATTATCAGGAATTGAATGGCCCTGGTCCACCAGGCAAGGGGCCTGGTGGACCGGGGCCATTGAATTCTTGATTATTCCATCCCATCATGGTTTATTTAAATATGACATATCTAAAGGGGTCGTGCATCAAAAATTTTATTATTTACACCGAATGGAAATATAAAGATTATCACATGGTTGTAGCTGTATCACCCCCTGTATCAGCCCGCGAGGACCTGTATTGTCACGACACCTTCGGTAAGTAGCACACCTGTAATGTTACATTATATTTGTCCACAATTGATTAAGTGAGGACCACCACAAGGACAGTACTTTTATCACTTTGGTGACCTAAGTGATACTGAAAGGGGATGTCAAGGTCACCCATATCGTATCATACTCAATTACTACACATGATATATATTATACATTTAATAACATGAAATCCCATGTTTCATGTTATAACTGGAAGCAAGTTTTTCATGCAAAAGACATTATGCATCCCCCAAGATCACTCAGGCTTAAAATAAACCATACAAATTGAAAGCCTATAGGTATTTTTTTATTAATGTTTAATGATAACCTTGGGCCTGCAATGCGCCTTTAAGAAGGTGTAGGCCAATGTGTGAAAACTGCTGAGTCAGCAGAAAAATGCAATGTTGATTTGACCTTGACCTTTGACCTCAAGGTTATACATCATATATTAAAAAAAAAAAAAAAATCCCAGACCTATAGATTATCTGCATCAGATTAGGAGGCAATAGGTCAAGAGGGTACAGTATTACAAGGAAAATTAAAATGTAATCAAGAGATTCCTGGACCTACATGTATGCCCCCTCCCCTCACGTCTCATTGATAACCTTAAAGCCTGGCCCTGAATAGTGGAAGGGCAGATGCAAGGATGCATAATACTTGCCCTAGTGACCTGCTTTTGTCACATGACAAACCTCTGGGTCAAGACGTGTGTGTGTGAAGTTTCATGAAACTAACTTAGTGAGTAAAGGAATTACAGTCGGGACATGATTTTACTAGGATCAAACACTGTGCTTAGATATTTGACCTTGTGACCCAGTGAACTTCTTTTTATGGGTTAAAAGGAAACCCCTACTTGAATAAACCAGGTACAACTGTATCATGTATATCTGCAAGACGATGTTTCCAACTTGCACCTGAAAATGTCAATATTTTTTGTTTATATCCATTTTGTCGGATTGAAAACTAAAGGGGCCTTAAATCCCCTTACCCCTAACTAAACTAGATTAATATTTTATCCATCATCAACATTTTTATCATAAGATGAGATCTGCTATCACAAATGAAGGAAGTGAGTGGATGATATCAGATCTCCTGGAATGATCAAAATGTTCTCCACTACAGGTCATTTACTATTTTGACTGACTGATTGATTGAATATTTTCTTGAATAAAACACTTAATTTTTTAAACACTTCATTCAATCAACCAGATCAGGTGTTCATGTAAATTATTTTAATGATATGGGATAGGCCTAGTTTGGATTCTACGTGAAATCCCAGGGCATGCAATCGATCCTAATTATTATGAAAATGCATTGACAATGAGGATACCCAGCCTGATTTGAAATTCTCCACCTGCAAAAATCTTCTAAGCACAATTCACCATCTTCTCATATTTTGTTTTCACAGCAGAATCATCTGCAGCTGTGGTTGCCATTTAAGTGCTCATCAACACAAGCAATTCAGCGCCACCTAGTGGCTGGACTCCTCATCGTTCATGTTATATTGTGAAATTTATACATGTATCACTGCAGTACCAAACAGCAGGCAATGGCCTCTGCCACCAGATGGCGCAATGTTGTATTTCACCAAAAGGACATTATAACAAATATACCACACCATAACTATACTCTAGAATACATAAGATAATACTCAGGGATTATGTAATATACTGGCCAAAATATAATGTGCTAATTTAGTGCATGTAGTACTATTGTGTTATATTTATGGGTAAAAATCTGTTGTCAAGAAATTTCATCTACCTTTTCACAGAAAAAATATGGGGTCAAAAAAAATCAGAGGAAAACTACAGTTAAGAAACATCCACTCACTTACTACTGAACTGCTGATAAACTATTATCTTTGAACAAGATTATTTTTTTGATGCCCAAAGAAAATGGATTTGAAAGGCCGTTCTTTTTGCTTGCTTTTTGTTTGTTTGTTTGTTTTTTTTTCAGTTCTCCTGCATAATAAACAACACAACATGCACAATTGGATATTTATGTAACAAGCTCTTAAGAACCATAACAAAAAACTTGGAAACTCAATAATATCTGCAAAACTATCGTTCACATCCTTCTGTCCCCACAATCCTGCATCTGTGACTGGGCATGAGACATAATGGGACTACATCTTTAGTGGATCTTTTATCCCTGCAACCAATTTCTAGACTTCCCAGGCACTTTCACTATTTATTATTACAAGTCCTTTCAAATGTATCAGAAACACTGTTACTTTTGAATCTCCAGCCAAATAAATAAATAAACAAACAAACAAACAAATAAAAAAATACATATAGATAGATAAATAAATAACTGAATAAATATATAAATAAATAAATAAATAAATAAATAAATAAATAAATAAATAAATAAATAAATAAATAAATAAATAAATAAAAATGAATGAATGAATGAATGAATGAATAAATAAATAAATAAATAAATAAATAAAAACAAACAAACAAACAAACAAACAAACAAATAAATCAATAAATAAATAAATAAAGGGGACTGTGACAGTTCTGTGCTGAGTTCAGGCTGAAGTGGTCCTGTGAACTTCAAGATAACATCAAGGTAACCCTTATTTAAGATCATTGTCACTCTGTAATATCAGTCTTCACTCACTCATACAGTTCACAAGTCATTTTTTAAATGAAAAGTGATGAAATCCACTATTAGTACCAGTTTAATGGGGGAAGCCTAATTTGTTTAAAAGTTATAGTGTCCACAAGGGTAACATATGGACACATGGCTGCACGGACAGACAGACAGACAGACAGACATGATGACAATACTCATCAGCTGATAAGGCCAAGGGGTAAAAAATGGTAAAAATCATTGGAGCATGACCATTTGAACAAAATTGGTAGAGATCACCTCAGGTACATTCCAACCAGGTTTGATGTGAATCTGGCTAACATATTTGGATAAGTCAAAATTGTAGATAACCATTGCAATCCCCACAGACTTCTGTAGTAATCTACAGGAACGTGTGCATAAACCATCAAGTGGCAGAACTGACAAATTTGTGAAAAGTGAGGAACCTGCAGCATCACCACCTGCGAAACAAATTTGTTTGACCCTTCCAAAATTACCTTTTTAACAAGTTTCCGAGCATTCCGATTAATGTTTTTGGAGAACAAGTCAAAAATAGCAAAACCACACAAAAATTCATTAAAAGAACAAAACAAACAAACAAACAAAAAATTGCAGCACCACTTGTTGAAAAAATTATAGTCTCAGGGTCACCACAAATGTCTCTTGTGCAATTTCAAAGCAACTGGACAGGTGGTTTGGGAGAAGAAGGCTTCCTAAGATTTTGCTACAAAATGAACAAAACAAATAATAAAAAATCCCCAAATCACCTTCAAGAGCATGACAATTTCAATAAAGTTGATAGAGACTCACCCCAGGTAGATCTACACCAAATCTGAAGTGGATGTGGCCAATGATTTTGGAGAAAATGTAACTTATGGATACCAATGGGTGGACAGATGAATGGATGATGGAAGACAGACCAAAGCCCGACACATGAGCTCACTTGACCTAAGAAAAAAGAAAAAGAATAAAAAAATACATAAAAATTGTATATGAATTCAGTGGTATGTAAATGTGATTACATGCAGCAATTTCCCTCTAATAAGACCATCGTGCAGCAAGTAAATAAATGGGTACGTTAGGAGAGGGGTGACCTTATCTGATCGAGGCAATACAAGAGAAATGGCAGACTTTCTGCTTGACGATATTGGCTTTAAACTACAGCTGGCTGTAGGTTGTAACATTTTGACGATACACCACTGTAAATATTTATTTTAGAGGGTATTTTTTTATTTATTTAAGTTTAACTTTCTCTGGGAAGAACAAGACTGAATCCAAAGCTTCCTTCCCTTGGTGCAGATGAGGTCTCATACTGTCACATTCATAATTCAGACAAGAAAGATCACACGGGTAGCCCAGGCTAAAATAACCACTGTCACATGTCAACCAATGGAATAGCATAGCCCAGGCTAAAATAACCACTGTCACATGTCAACCAATGGAATAGCATAGCCCAGGCTAAAATAACCACTGTCACATGTCAACCAATGGAATAGCAGAGGAATAGATGGGTACATCCTTAACATTACTATCATAATCGTTTTTGGGGGATGGTGTGGGGTGGGGTGGGGTGGGGTGGGGTGGGGGGTGATGATGTCTGGAATATGTGTGGTACAAACTCTCCCCCTGCAGTGGCTCCTAACTGATCCTCACGTCTTTCACCTTTCCACAAACATAAAAAAAAAAAAATAATGAAAAATAATAATTGAAAAAAAAACCAACACATTTTGAAAGAAGATCACTTCTGGGTGTTTCAGGGAGACCAGGGTCAGGGTCAGGGTCAACGGCTTTACTAGGCTCCTGTTGGGCAATTGCCCACAATGCACCTGGGGAAAGCTGTTAACCTGATTCTTAACCCCATGGGTGGAAAAGTTAAGTCTAGTATTAGCCAACAGTTCCTGTAATAGTTATAACATTACCTGATACAAGACATTAATTCTCTATTTTCTTTATACA
The DNA here is from genome assembly GCA_964020975.1 of Hermodice carunculata. Lineage (NCBI taxonomy): Eukaryota > Metazoa > Annelida > Polychaeta > Eunicida > Amphinomidae > Hermodice > Hermodice carunculata. Next base: position 12,296,346 of record OZ026616.1, on the reverse strand, counting down.
TCAGCAAAATTTACCCCCCCCCCCCCCCACAACAGTATTTTGCAATTCCATGTATTCAGAGCTGATATATTACCTCTTAGGATCCTGAGGGTTAATACAAAGTATCCATTTAAAATAAAGTATCACACAGAACTGAAACTTGAATGCAACATTATTTCCCATGAAAAACTTTTGAAACCTTAAAAGCTATAAATAGATGCATGTTTGTGTATTTTATTATCAAGTGAGAACAGGACTTAGGCCTATCACAGGGTAACCCTCTTCCACTCATAAATTGTGATAATCAGCCAGAGTCCACAGTTTCCTCCCCATGGTGAATGCCTCTGGTGTGTTGAGAAAAAATGTTGACATGGGGCAGATTATCTTGTGTGTTTGTTGTCAAGAGAACAGCATTCAAAACGAACAAAACAAAAACAAAAAACAAAAAAAACCCAAATATGAAGCAGATGAAGTCCAACATGGCTGGCTACTGCCCAGCAAGCTGAGCAGGAGAGAGTCACTTCAATATTGTCTCTTCCTCCTTGGGCTAAAATGAGAGCACTTCCTGCAAGGTACCACACGGTAACTGTACAGGTTGTATCAGGTGCCAAGAGTCTGTTCTGTAAACACATAAATTATTCGCTTTGTCTTGTACTGATGTACAGTTCAGGTATTTCTTCTGGACAGATAGGAATAACAGAAAGTACTGGCATGTCATATCGAGGCTGCCCATAACTATCAGCAAAAAGCAAGGAACAGATGTGTTCATGTTTTTTTTCCCCAGTTTTCTGCATTTTTGCATTTTGAACATCCCCGGAAACTTTTAAACAATGAGTTTGGTGAAAACTCTCACAAGAAAACAACTGCCATGAATATTTCAGTTTAGAAAAATAAATAAATAAATAAAATAAAAATAATAACGTTGAGGTAAAATTCTTCTATGAGGTGAAGGGTTATTTTTAGTGTGAGTGTGTGGAGGGAGTGTAAATCTGAGGGTCTTTGAATTTAACCCTTTCCCCCTTGAGTTAAGACTGAGTCAACATCTTTCCTTGGCATGGGTAGGGCACTACGTGTCCAACCCATGCCAAGGCAAGTTGTTGACCTGGGGCATGTCATCTTAATGGTCTCCTCTACAATTCTCAGTCAAATGGTTTTCCATTGCTGTTGAAATTAGTTGAAAACACTGAAGCAGACGACATTGATCACCAGCCGGTTAGGGCTCGTTTTCGAGGGAAAGGGTTAAGAAGGTCTGACTGGTTCTTTTCATGATGTGAATGGACAAGATGGCTAAGAGCACAAATTCCCCCCTGGATAACCCTGGCTAAATTTGACTGTTTACATGACATGTAGCTGGCCAGGTCTGCATGAGCACAATAATAGATCTATTTTCCTTGGAAAATCAGCTGCCACTTTGCCTCCAAAGCACAAGTTCCGTTTTATCTCTACTATGCTAATGTGGAGTAAACAACATGGAGCTTAGGTCTGCTCTGGAGGCAAGCTGCCACCAACAAGTCATTTTGAAAGCTACCTCGATCCTCGATCTGTTCAGACTCCCACTCGGATCATTTCGCTTGACCAATTGTACAATAAAAGTAGTGGATCAATGGGATAGTACTGTACCAGATAACAGAATATAATTGGAAATAGATCTAGTTTAAGTGCCTGAAAACAATACATTAGAAGGGTCAAGGAGATTCCAATTAAAACAAAATGCCACAAACACGGGAGCCACCTGTGGTGCTGTGTGCTAGAAACTATGTATTTACTGCAACAGTTTCACATGCAGCAAATTGTATTGTAAAAATTCCAAGCCCCCCCCCCCCCCCCCCCCCCCCATTGTGTTGTGTTGGAAACCATAGCCTCTTGGCTAGTAATGTGGTAAGTAACGCTGAGTGTGTATATTTTGGACTGTTTACGTCACTCTTTCAGTGACACATTTTGCACAGTCAACAGCTTTCCTCTGCACTTTGGGTGTACATTGTATTGTGCTGAGGAAAGCTGTTGACCTGGACCAGTATATTGTACATAACTTCAGGCATGATGGTGCTTAAATGAAAAATCTTTTAACAAGGAACATTAATCTAGCAGACTTATTATAGTTCAGAGCAGTGAGTGTTAAGTAGTTTGACTGCAGTCACAGTTAACATTGAAAGAGTTAAAAAAGTCTGTCCTTAGCTTTACAGGCAAGAGATGCCATACCTTCCAGTTTTGTTGTGAAAAACAAATCCACAGTGAAGAAGACAGAGCATTGTAGGCTGTCAGAAGACTGAGCACTGTAGGCTATCAGGGAGACTGAGCACTGTAGGCTGTAAGAAGACTAAGCACTGTGGGCTGTCAGAAGACTGAGCATTGTAGGCTGTAAGAAGACTAAGCACTGTGGGCTGTCAGAAGACTGAGCATTGTAGGCTGTCAGAAGACTGAGCACTGTAGGCTGTAAGAAGACTAAGCACTGTAGGCTATCAGGGAGACTGAGCACTGTAGGCTGTAAGAAGACTGAGCACTGTAGGCTGTCAGGAGACTGAGCACTGTGGGCTGTCAGAAGACTGAGCACTGTAGGATGTCAGAAGACTGAGCACTCTAGGCTATCAGGGAGACTGAGCACTGTAGGCTGTAAGAAGATCAAGCACTGAGTACTATAGGCTGTCAGAAGACTGAGCACACTATAGGCTGTCAGAAGACTAAGCACACGGTGGGCTGTCACAAGACTGAGCATTGTAGGCTGTGAGAAGGCTGAGCACTGCAGGCTTTCAGACTGCTCATACAGAACATGTCTGCTGCTGGTTTCTGAGGCAAGGGATGCCACCATTTACTGCTTTCACAGAATGGTTAGTACTCTCAGTGATCCATTATCTTCTTCCTCTTTTTCTTTTCTTCTTTTTTTATTAACACATTTCATATCACAAAATAAACTTGTTTCTTCAGTTTATGTGACCCCTTGACTTTGAGAATCTGGTTAAGGTCACCCATCTGCAAGCCCAACCCGGTTGTTGATAGGGTACTAGAGTACATCAAGGTCACTCAAAATCAAAATGAACTACATGAAAAGAAACCCCATACATGCTTTCCTATTATCATTTCATTGTAACCCCTGGCTTAGGATGAAATATTTACATTATCAAGATATAAACCAATATGCCTGTTTGATGTATTGTGGTTTTCATAATGTATGACCTAGATATTTAACTTAGTGACCCAGTTTAGCAGCAAAACACCCATCCTGACAACTGTGTAAAGTTTCATGAATCTGAATAAAAAGACAATAGAGCTATACCCTGGATATGAATGCATAATGACCTCAACAATGGTAAAAGCATCTACCATGTTATAAGTCCTTCCATGCTATAAGTCCTTCCTCCATTAGGAAAGGGGCATAATAGGTATAAGCAATAAACATTGATCCACGGTGTATAATCTGCCTGGTGACAAATACAGTACTACAGTGGTCCCTCTCTTGAGAGACCACTCCAATGAGAGACCACCTGTCTTGAAAGACCTCCATTTCAGGATACTTTACATAGTACTTTTCATATTATTTACACCTCTTATGAAACCCCACCTGTCTTGAAAGACCACAGTTTGATCATCCCTAAGGGTGGTCTTTCAAGACAGGTTTTACCGTAGTACTATGATATATCCCTTATCAACAGCTTTCCTCAGCAAAACCTGCAAGAAAAAACTACGGACTCAGTCTTGTAATATGACCAAGTGAGCACCAATGGCTATTTTTATCATCAATCACTTGTGATTGCAATTGAACTTTACATGGTCCAGAACGTATGTGTCATGACATAGAAAATGCCAAAGATAGGAAAAAAAAAAAAAAACTTTGCAGGAAACGAAAGGGAAGCTTTTATGTGCCTTGGACTCATGGAAATCAGAACTCGGTCTCTTCCCCCTTCATTCGATCCTCAATAAAAAAAAATCTATTCTATTCTTCCTTAAAGTTTGAAAGTCGTATTAAATTTCTTTCCGACTTGGAGGTATTTTCCACCTGAGTGCAGTTGACACAATTTTTTTTTTTTTTTTTTTTAAATGCTGTGGACAATTATGTTGCACTAAACCAGATACAGGTTCCAATCCTGTCATTTGTGATAATTATATCCATCGATCTATTCAGTGTCCATGACCCAATAGATGGTATGCTCGCGGCACAGCGCATGCGCCAAATTTTTTGACGCGCAGTGCATTGTGGGCCTATTTGTAGTATGCCAGCGATTATGGCGATACCTGTGTTGACTATGAAATTACACAGGTAGCCATGAGAAGTTCAATTTGTTATTTGGCTGTGTGCTTTAATAACTATTCCTGAGGCAATCAATGTAAATTTTATCCCTTGCCAACAAATAAAAACTGGCAATGGGTAAGAAGAATTTCCTGTTCTGGAAAGAACTGAAAATTGTGTAAATTCGTGCTCATGATCGCCTGACATTCCAGGACTGAAAATTGTGTAAATTCGTGCCCATGACCTTGTCATACTACGTTTGCCATGTAAATTTGAATGATGACATTTGCACATTGCGATCAGTCTATATAGTTTACTCTAAATATATCCATTCCAACTGGGTAAACCTGTTATCTGAATCATTTTCCTTTAGGAACCAAATCGTATTGTGTGTTTTGCAACCAACGTGTAAACACTATGGCCAATGATAAAAGAACATGATAGATAGATAGATAGATAGATAGATAGATAGATAGATAGATAGATAGATAGATAGATAGATAGATAGATAGATAGATAGATAGATAGACCTATGCAGGTTAGAAGATGAACGAGCCAAAGAAAGAAAGAAAGAAAGAAAGAAAGAAAGAAAGAAAGAAAGAAAGAAAGAAAGAAAGAAAGTAAAAAGGAAGAAACAGAGATTACGCTCCCTAAAAGAACAAATTTTCTCTTCTTTATTACCGATTTCTCAAAGATAAGACCATGTAGTTTTGAGCAAAGTTGTTTCAAAACTAAGGTATTCTTCTACAAACTTTGATTTGGGAATTATCCGAGTCAGACATGAAAATAGGAAATGTTCAACTTTCATTACGCAATGTCATACATGAAAACAGGGACGTGTTCATCTGTGGCAGAAATTAATCAGATTGATAAGCTGAGATTTTGCTCTTCCACCTTAGTCAAATTCAGCTCGACAACCCATGCTATGAGTCATCTAGAAGTACTGTTGGACAATCCTGTATAAATACATATGTTTAAACCCATGCGGTGAGTTTTCTTAATCACAGCCAAAAAACCCGGGCAAAATATTCCATTTTTGACATGTCACTAAAATATTTGTTTTAACATTTAAAACTACAGATATTTTTACCATGCGCTTCTCAACTAACAACCCGTGTGTTGTTTCTTGGCATGTTGTTTTCACAAGTAGCTTTTTTAAAGCAACCACTACTTGTGCTAGTCTCGTAAACTCTTTCACAGCTTAAGCACCGGGTGATTATTTTATGCAAACATCGTTAACACAAAGAAAGGCCGAGTACTTAACACGTACTAATGGTTTCAGAAAGCACACTTTAAAGACTTAGGAACCAAATTCCATTTCGCTAACACGTTGTTTCCCCATTTTAATTTGGTATTTTTAGGGTAATTGTGTGATATAAAAAGAATTACTGAAATAATATAAGATCATGTACATTGCAAAGATGTGCAACACGCTGAAATGTACAAATTTGCTTCCATATCCGCCCAAGAGATGGGCTCATATGGGCATTCCCTGCTCCCCAATCGTTGATGTATTTTGAGAAATAAAATAGTTTAAACCAAGAGAAACACACACACACACCCACCCCCCCCCCACACACACGCACACACAAATATAGAGTGTTTGCAGGAGCAAAATGTGTCTTGCACGTACGCTTGTTTGTTTGTATATGTCTGTCTAACCTCTTGATTGCCGAAGGGATGTCTCAACGCAAGTGTACGTTCCTGATTTGAAGAGAAACTGTTGAAGTATGTGCAAGTAGTCGTTAGGATTATTATGCCTTTTATTTGACAGAAAACGCACTAAAAATGACATTTTTCGCTGTGTTCGATATGCCCACGAGCTTGCCATTTCCTCTCATTGAAAGATCATCGAAACCCGCGCCCAACAAGACGGATGCGGTCTCTCTGTTGCATTCTTATGTTCATTTTGTCCACTGATTATTTCTCACTGAAAGGCAGACCTCCGCGTCAAAGAAAATCACACTTCTTAGAGTACGATCGAAACGCATCAGTTAACTCGGAAAAAAGGAAAAAAAAGTAAAATAAAAAACTAACCACAAACGGAAGAAAAAGATGAGAAAGTAGGGATGCATGCCAACAAAAAACACGTCAGTGAATATATGATATTTGCTCAAGCCTCAAGGACATCCTTAACTTTAACTTATTTTTCCCCCTTAAGACTTAAATTTTCCACATTGTTTTTGGAGACCAGATAGTTTCTATACTACACCTTCAGAAACCAAATATATGTTACATTTCTCCGACCATATTAGGGAAAACACTCGCTAAGCAACGAGTGAAACATCACGGCGAGCTATCTAATATCAATGCAGCCTGATCTCAGAAGCGTACTACAATTAATCCCAGAATGCAATTTCCCAACATGGCGCTAATTTATTCAAAATGGCGACCGTGCATACGATCTATTAGCATCCCCAGGTACTGATCTGGCCATCTGAGGCATGCAAAAACAATGAATTCTGGGAAACACTGTAATTATGTCACAAACATTTACCTTAAATGTTGACATTAACACATCGTCAGAAAACAATCCCAAGTACCTTGGATGGTAATTAGGAAGAATATGGTATTGATCTTTTGTGGATCACTTAAGTAAATCAGTCCAGGTTTTCAAATGCACCGATGCATAAATATAACTTGATTTAGGTTCAAAACAAAAGAAACACTTCTTAGCTTTCTCCATAATATATTCATAAACTAAAGACATTCAGATACATTCATTATGATGAGAAATCGGGCAATTTGCAATATGAAGATCAAGGCTGTTTTGCAATTGGAAATTCCACCTCTAAATAGAAGAAAATTGCTCCAACTAATGTGTGTAATACCAATAATTCCAATCACTTCTAATAACACCTGTATATTACATCCAGTGGGCAACTTTGTCGCCGCCACCGTGACTTTGTGCTCACGGCAAGCCTGATCAACTGCTGATATCATTTGTGGTAAACAGCTTTGGCCCATAAATACCTGGAAAAATGTAAAATAATAATAACAATAAAAAGGAAAAAAAAAGGAAGTGATCCATATGCCAGGTCTTGCAGAACTGACAACAATGGAAGTGTTTGTGTTGACATCCTTATGTGATCTGATCTTTTTTTCTATTTTTATGAGGACACACTGTTATTCCGATGTATACTTTGTACTGACATGTGCAACAGTAATACCAGGAGAGTAAACTTATTGCCCATTAAATTTGTTTTCTGTATGAAGAAAAAATGTACTGTTGTTTTTTGAAGTCGCCTGAATTCCTAAATGCAGAAAAACTACACACAGCACAACAGGTCAAGTTGACCTCTTGTCTTCCGCTTTCTGTCAACAAGTTTGGAGGGATTTTTTTGTTTGGTTTTTTTTTTTTTTTTTTTTACAATTTTGCATTTGTGTTTGGTTAGATTGGCATCTTTATGTTAAATCATTTTTTTCCTTCTGTTTTTATGCAGACACGCTGTTATTTTGATGTATACTTTGCAGTGACATGTACAACAGTGCACCAGCAGGGTACCAATTCTGCATTTTTTGTATCTGAGTGAATCCAATTGTAATCTATTAAAACAACAAAAACTTAAGTCCTTTCTTTTTTTTTTTCTTTCGTTGGTCTGATAGCATGAATTATTTTTCAAATGACTGTGTTCACAACATGACAGCACTCTCACAGGATAATTAAGGTCATGACTTTGCTTGGCCCCAGAACACTTTGCAGTAATTTCTGATGTCACATATTTACTCTGCTTATCTCCGTATCCCTGAACAGCGGCAATAAAATACAGCAGCTTTCTGACTCCTCGTCGTATCTGACATCATGTTTGTCCTTTTATAAACTTCCCACACAAATTTGAGTGAGGTGACAGCAGCCATTGACTGTCCCATCCCAAGTTTGTTAATCACCCATATCAATCTATGTGCAAAGTTCATTCTTTTTCTTAAACTAAAATGATTGCAAAACAATACAGCAATATCTGCCTTTCAACACCACCGTTACGAGAGACCACCTGCCTCGAAAGGAGATTTGCATGTTACATTCATGTCAGATGTACCTCTAAAGAAAGACCACCTGTTTTGACAGACCGCACTGATGTGATCCTCACAGGTGGTTTTGAAGGCATGCACCACTGCAGCCTCCAGGCCCACACTCTATTTATGCGCCTCCCCCCCCCCCCCCCCCCCATTAATCAGGCAAAACCAGCTTATGGTCAAATGTTTTCTGCGTCCATCTTTGACCAATTTCAGGGCACTGGAAGACATTTTAAATCAGAAACGTATATGAAACCTATTCAAGATAACATACCCCATGTCAACAGCTTTCCCCAAGCACCCAACCCATGCCAAGGAAAGCTGTTGACTTAGCCTTAATTCAAGGGGACTAGAGTTTTAAGGTTATCCACTTCGTCTGCAAACAGAATTCATTGCTGCCATGGATGACACACAGAACTAGACGCTTAGAACATGTCTTTTGAAGATCAATCTAAGTTCAGACAACCAATTTAGCACAAAGGCTCAAAATATCACAGCGAAAGTTGGTTCCCATCCTGTCCAGATGGGAAGCTGGAAATAGAACAGAAAGTAAAAGGATGTAGTCCCCCCATCAACCATGTAAATAATACAGAACTATTTTGCCTCTAAAACTTCATAAAAACACATGTATGTCTCGATCCATCCCGCCACCCTGATAATTAACTGTACATTACAGTCACATTATATAACTTTAGGTGATCACCACATTTGTGGCTAAAATATGATACAGAGCGTAAAACCTAGCTTGAAAGACCATGATAGGCATGACTAAATTGTTGTTTCTTAAAACAAGTGGTCTATCACAAGAGATATAAACAACACAAGAATATACTAAGTACTGTATCCTGAAAAGGTGGTCTTTTAAGGCAGGCAGTCTCTCAAGCCAGGCCCTGCTGTACTACAAGTACTTAGCATCAGGTAAGTTAAAATTAACCCTTGCTCATTCCTCCGATCACACAAACAATGCTGGTGGCCTTTCATACAAGGTAAACATACTGTGTATACCGTAAGTGACAATGTGTGTACATGTAAAACAAATTAAGTAAAGAACTTAAGCAAGTCGGAGCAAGTGAGACAAGATAAGAGTAGGCCTGTTACCATAAACATTGTCTGGTATTGGTGAAAGATAACACACAGATATAAATCATAATCTCAGTACCATGTACATTTTTTTTTTTTTTTTTTATGCTGACAGTTTGGAAGACCTCATATCCATCTTCTTTATAAAAAAAGGGACATGGTTCTGGTGATATCACTTCCGCCTCTGTGTGTACAATAATATAATAATGGGGGGGAGGGGGAAGTATATATAAAAAAAAAGAAAACTACAAGTGCTTTTGAAAAACAAATAATATATTAATAATACAGACAAGCCAACCGTGCCCTACTAAATGGCTCCAGTAAAATACAACCAACTTCAAAACAAAGTCAACAAAATTCTGAAGCAACCATTGGTGACCCAAATGTATTGGGAACATTTTGCCATTATGGGCTTCCAGTTTACTTCAACTGTTACTGCTTGCATCTTATTGCCTGGTATATATATATATATATATATATGTATATGTATATGTATATGTATATGTATATGTATATGTATATGTATATGTATATGTATATGTATATGTATATGTATATGTATATGTATATGTATATGTATATGTATATGTATATGTATATGTATATGTGTATGTGTATGTGTATGTGTATGTGTATGTGTATGTGTATATATATATATATATATATATATATATATATATATATATATGTATGTATATATATGTATATGTATGTATATATATATATATATATATATATATATATATATATATATATATATATATATATACACATATATATACATACATATATATATATATATGTATATATAAATATATACATACACACACATATATATATATATACATACACACATATATACATATGTATATATACATACATGTATATACATACATATATACATATACATATATATATATACATATATACATATATATATACATATATATATATATATATATATATATATATATATATATATATATATATATATATATATATATATATATATATATATTAGATTTATCCCATATTTGTAAAATTTCAAGCTATCTGATTGGCTCATACCTGCACAATCTTGGTCGTATCCACTTACAAGCTGTGCACAATTCATATTATCCTTGTGGCTTTCATATAATTGTTGAAATACGCACCTCACCACCCAGTGGCAGACAAAGTAGGCCGATGACAGCTACTAGCAAAACGGTGAAATGAAAAGAAACACAGGAAAATGGGGTAAAATTTAGTAGTGGAATTGTACAAAAATACCAACTGGTTGACTGGGTAATACAACCCTCACCTCCCACTGAGGGTCTAAGGCCTCAAGTTATACCAGTTCCCTTCCTGGGAGATGCTTGCTATTACCCAGTGGGTAACTACTATCTTATTGCCTGGTATACATACATACATACATACATACATACATACATACATACATACATACATACATACATACATACATACATACATAAATAGTCACTTTTTGTTAATAATGTCTTTCAACTGCAAGGCTGTTTCATTGTTGTGGTGTAGCTTAGCATTGTCTAACCAGTAAATGGGCCGTGGTGATCAAATCTGTTCAGCTCAGCTTTGCCTTGATGTGGCAGCTTGTACCAAATTTGAGCATCATTTGCTGAAGCTTTCTTTAATCAATCATATCATGCTATGGAGAAACCAAATAAACAGACAGACACAAAGATGTACAAACATACATGTAGTATGTGTACCCTTGTATGTCTGAGGCATGAAGTCAATCAAATTCTAATACGTAAGTTGGATCATCACTATGTGAGCCCAGCTAATGTACAACAGTAACCTTGGTTCAAAACCCAGGTGCATCATGGTTATTGCAGATCTCTGTCAGCCAATGAGCACATTTGCTCTGGCACCCAAAATCAAACC
>OZ026616.1:12185149-12280149 GCA_964020975.1 Hermodice carunculata | reverse complement strand
ATCCCTGGATGTTGAGGCGGATGTTGGAAATATATATATATATATATATATATACATATATGTATCTGAATTCTTGTGCTACTGTCAGCTGTCTGTTTGTCTGTCTGCAGTCGATCTGTCTGTTTATTAAGTTATTTCATGAATCCAGCAGCACAGGATGGTATCAGTCATAAGAAATGTGTGTGAATATTACCCCTTGACAGGCAGTTATATCTTTCAATGCAATAATTCCAATGTACATCCAACAAACAAATAGCTTTGATCGCGAATTGAGATCACCAGACTGATCATGCTGATAATTTTCATCAGGTAAAAATACAAGACCATTAAACAATAAGATAGTAACTATGAATTCACACAACGAAGCCATAACTGTTCCATTATCATTCATGATGTAAATAAAAAACAAGAGGATCACGATGAACCTGTGCTCTACTGACTGGCATATCCACATTATTTTTGCGAACTTTCATTCTCTTAAGTCAAACTATATTCTGATAAAATTTTAAGCAATTCTGGTCAAAAATAGCCTTAACACAGAAAAATTCATGAAAAAAATGGGAAAAACTGCAGCTCCAGCTGGTGGCCAAAATTAGAACTAGTTGACCCCAGATGACCTTATGTGCAATATCAGAGCAACTGGCCAGGTAGTTCTCGAGACAAGGAAATTTATTTCTCTTCAAAAAATAAATTAAAAAAATTCATAAAAAATAGAAAAAATTATTGCATCATCATCTCTTTCACAAACTTGGTAGAGGTTCACCTGGGCAACATCCTTGTGCCAAATCAAATCATTCTATAAATCCGTTTTCGAGAAGTCAAAAATATAAACACAGTAGTGCAACATAGACACAGTATTGCCACATATACATATACAGTGGCAGCACTCACTTACAGTTGCAAAGTTTGATATCCCATAACTTTGTCAAAAATTAACATATCCACATTATTTTCGCACAAACTTCCATTGTCTAAAGTCCAACTATATTCTGAAAAAATTTTAAGCAATTCTGTTAAGCTGTTCAGGAGAAGTCGAAAATAGCCTTACCATACAAAAATTCATAAAAAAATAGGAAAAAAACGTGCCACCTGGTGGCCAAAATAAGAACCAGTTGACCCTAAGTGCAATATTAGAGCATTTGGTCAAGTAGTTCTTGAGATGAGGAAATTTAAATTTTTCAAAACATAAATTAAAAATTCATAAAAAAATAGAAAAATTACTGCATCATCCATGTGCAAAATTGAATCTTTTCATGCAGCAGTTTTTGAGAAGAAGTCGAAATTGTAAAAATTCTAAGGATGGATGGACAGACGATGGACACAAATGGATTCTATAAGCTCTGCTGACTGACAAGTCAGCAGAGCTAATTAATGTTTTTGTTTTTGTTTCTCTCTTTTTTTTTAAATGTTCCACAGGCCACATGAGAGAGGCCATATCTTTTGGCCGACAGTGTACGAAGGTTTTGCATAATGCATCAGCAGCATTAAGGACATTTTGGCAACACAGTACTCACATATGCATGACAATGGCCTCGCATAATGCCATTCAAATACTCAATGAGACAAGACATTTTAACAGATTGGTTTCCCAATCAAGCATGTCATGTCCCTGTATAAATCCATAATCTCTACCTAATGGCTCATATTATCTGTAGCTCAGGGAAAGGGTACACTGGGTGTATTGTTTTCTTTGCTTATAACTCATAAATTTCCCTTTTTTAGATTTGACAGCTTTTTTTCCATACTGCAATGATAATGCAATTAAAAGTGATTTTTTTCCCCTCGACAAAGGACTTTAAGTGGCACTTTTTTTGCACATTAAATACAAAGTCTAATTATATTTTAGATAACTGAAGGACCCCCTTTAAATAGGACTATCCAACAGTTGACAGATTAGAGCCACTTCTTAGTCTCAAAAGGATACTTGTATTGAATGAATACTGTAGACTGGTCAGTGTATTCTTGACTTTAACTTGTGTCATTAATTTACTAACCCTTTGCTGGATAAAAAAAAAATCCTAAACGACAGATAAAGTGTTAAAATAATGAACTGATTCAATACCAGGTTTCGATTGAGTCAACATCTTTGCTCGGCACACTTTGGGCACCTTGCATTCAAAATGTGCAAAGGAAAGCTGTTGACCTGGACCATTCTTATGGTCTCTGTAATTGTAGGCATGCTAGTACCTGAGTGTGAGTGCATTTACAAATATAAATCTAGTATACAGGTAGTTATGTCAGTTCAGGGCACATCAGTTTTTGCCTAATTTGGGAATTAAAGAGTTAAGGATTTGTGGGGATTTGTGGTGATTGAAATGTAGTTTTACAAAAATTCAAACAAATTTTTCAGGGACATCTCTTTTGAGCGTCGATCCACTCTGATAAGAAACCGACTGGTTTCGAGTTTGCAAAAGTGCATTTATCAAGTACCTTGAGTACCAACATTTCCAAATTATTTATTCTCCACTGACAGGCCACTTGTAGATCTGCCCTTAAGGCGGTCTCTCAAAACTAGGACCATTTTTCCCCTTGCCCTTGCACTTGTAGAGTGCTCCCTCTTCATAATGCTGGCAATGGGCTTCACCGTGGCGCACTGTGTTATTGCAAAGCTGCCTGACAAGAGGGGGATTTTTAACATAATGAATGGAGTAGTTAAGTGGTCCATCTGTTGAGAGACCACCCCCGGGGCAGGTCTAAAAGTGGTCATATAAAGGACGTGGTCCCTCATTGGAGGTAAAATGATGTGGAAACGATACACTTAAGGATGTTGTGAGTGTGGTCCTCAAAGGCAGCTGGTCTTTCAATGGGGTGTTCTCTCAAAAGAGGGACGACCGAAAAAACACGCCAAGGGGGTGCCAAATAAGAGAGCACAGTGTTATGTCAGAATCCGCCTTGTAAACGTTGTCACAAAGGGGGACGCAGGGTAACCCAAAAATATTGCCAAAAATCATTTTCTTCTCAAAATTTTATGTATTCACTGAACATTTTGAATGCAAATCTAACAGGAAGCATACTACAGCTGTCGCCCTCTTGTCAGGCCACCCCAAATGCAAAGCACCCCAAAAATGAGGTCCTGTAAGAGAGGTGGCCTCTTTTGAGGGGTAAAATATGATGAAAATGCCATACTTGCTGCATGGAGAAGTGGCCTTTGTAGAGGGGGTGAACTCTCTTCGGGCGGGCTTCTAACAGGGGGCCCACTGTAGACAGACTGCTCTGGGTCAACATTTTCTCAAAATGCGCTGGATGTTGACTTGGCTCTTGACCAGATCAGGGTTTAACCATTACCCTCATGCAGTATGAGACCTGTAAATAAGAAAAGGCAGAAGTCCTTTGATCCAACAGCAATACTAATTTATAGTTTGAAGTACTTAAGGCTACATGCATATCTCATTAGACACACTTGTGTGCGTGTGTTTTTTTTTTTTTTTTTCCTCTGACGTTCTATTATACGTGTACAAAGATTCAGAGCCACTGGGTAGGTCCATGTTAATTCAAATCAATCAGCCACCACTACATATACTTAACCTTTTCCTGCTTAGATGACCCAGTCAACAGCTTTCCTTGGCACTCAATCTGATCCTGCACCAAGGAAAGCTGCTTAAAATGATCCATTATACTGATGGGTCCCCCTCCACTATTTTTATTAAAAATGATTTGGTTCCCCGAGAAATTCAAGTGGGGACCTTGAAGCAAGTTACGCTTTAGATGTCGCCACTTTTGAGCAGGAGAGCAAAAAGGTGACCCACACAGTCCCTACGCTGTATAATAGATACTTCAATTGATAATTAACTTGACCAACCATGAGTCTCAGCTTATTGAAGTAAGCAATTACCAGGGTGGACACTTTAATGAGAGGGCTGCGTGAACAGCCCATCCTCAGCTGACCTTGACATTCAACCCATAGTAAGTCCCACTCTAGTCTAGGGGATGAGGAAGTTGAAGAGGAACTGAAAAATTGCAAGTTTCCATTGCAGTCCCCATTGACTTTGTGGTAATCGATAGGAATGCATGCATTATCCGACAAGTACCCAAATTGAAAAAATTCACTAAAACTCAGGGATCCAGAGAATCACCACCTCGTGAACAACTCCCACAAACTACATTTTCACCAAGTTTGAGAACAATCTGAGAGATAGTTTGGTAGAATAAGTCAAAAATGGGGAAAACACATGAAAATTCATAAAAAATAGAAAAAGTGTAGCACCGCCTATTAAACAAACTAAGCACTGAGGGTCTTCAGAAGTGTCCCCATGAAATGGCTGAGTGGTTTGGGAGAAGATTTTTTAAAAAATCACTGAAGCACTTAACCATTTGAACAAACTTGGCAAAGACCACCTAAGGTATATTCCCACCAAGTTTGAAGTGAATGTAGTTGATGGTTTTGGTGAAAAAGTTGAAAATGTGAATTTTCATTGCAATCTCCATTGATATATATATAAATATAGTAATCAACAGAATGCATGCATCAACCGACAAGTACCTGAATTGAAAAATTCCTTGAAAATCAGGGATCCAACTTTATTATACACCATATATGCATGGTGTATAATAAAGTCATCTCAGGACCCCATCCCCTGATGAAGGCCCACATGTTTATTTTAACTTTTTACTTCCTTATTTTCGAGGTATACCCTTGCATCACACCTCTGTTGATCCTGATTAGAGATACACCTCCACAGGTGTTGGACATACTTTATTTGGCTTTGTAAAATTATTTCAGTTATAACCATTACAAGAAATTCCAATGTTAAACTTTCCTTTTAAAAACCTTTTTCAGAGATTTGCAAAAAAAAAAAAAAAATTTGGTAGAGACCCACCCAAGGCATTGCCACCAAATTGGAAGTCAATCTGACTGACAGTTTCTTCGGAGAAGTCCAAAATGTGAATTAGTTTCAGCTTAATCTGTGTGACTGTTCTAGAGAAGTTGAAAATAGCAAAAACACACACAAAATTATAAAGAAATTGCAGCAGCACCTGGTGAACAAATTAAAAACTGAGTCTCCCCAGGAGTGTACCTGTGTGATATCAAAGCAATCGGGTGAGCTGTTTTGCAGAAGATTTTTTAACATTGCTTTTCAAAATGAACAAAAAAATCCATTAAAAAACCCCAAAAATTCACTGGACCATGACCATTTGAACAAGCTTGGTTGAGATCCACCCAAAGCACATCCCCACCAAGTTTGAAGTAGATCTGGTTGACGGTTTTGGAGAGGTCGAAAATGTGAATTGTGGACGACGGACCATCACAAAAGCTCAGCTCTCTGACAAGTCAGCTGAGCTAAAAATTGTTACTGTTCGAAAACTATGCACCCCATATCCAGCTTTCCATACATGGCATGTTTGTTCAAATCAGGTAATAACTCCAGTTACTGAAGAAAAACAATAAATTTGGACAACCGTCAAACTCCATAGTTAATGGACTACACTGCAGTGACTGGTGGCTCAATTCTCTTTGCCTTTTATGTCCAAGCTGCACCCTGCCATAACAAAATTACCTCTTTCAACTTTACAGGCATGGTGACCTCACATAAATAGGTCAAGGTCACTGATATTACATACCATTCTATCATTGGATATGGTCTATATATCCTATAAATTTGGAGTCTAATCAAATTACCTTTCCAGATGTGGAATTTTACATCTTAAAACACTTTTTTACTCATAATTTCCATCAAATTATAGGTGGCGGCACTGGTACCATTTGCAATTTAGACTTTGACCTACCTCACAATCCCACCAAATTTCATAAAGATCTGCCAAAAATTAAAGATGCTAGAGTGCTCACAAGATTTTCACACTTTCATTACTATATTACATAATATTGTAGGTGGCACCACCAATATCAAAAGGGACCTAGATTTTCATACACCCTATAAGCCCAGAAAGTTATACTGGGCTAATTTGAAAGCTGTGGATGTTATTGCGCTAGCAAGCAAAAGTTTACAGACGGATGGGTGGACATGAACAGTTACATAAGTGCTGCAACCTTAGGTCAGCAGAGATAAAAAAAACTTATTTTTTTTTAATCAAAATTCTCCAGCTCAACATTGTGTCAGGGATTTTCTTAGAAATGATTAGAGCTTTTTTAAATGCCTGTCAAAATCAAAGAGTCTCACAAATTTTATAAATTTCACAAAAAACAACCATTTTTCAACTTTTGCATAACCACTGTAAACAAACAGACACAGTTATGAAAAATCCCTGATATGAGATTATAATAGCAAAAATTTGACAGTTTTATTTGGATTTTTTCAATAAAATATCTAGAATTTGACAAAAAAAAACGCTTTTTCAACTAAAAATGTTTGTGTTTATACAACTTTGAATTTTGAGAATTTTGAGCTAAATTTTTAGTGCAGACAGATTCTGCAAAACTTTGTCAATTGAGCATATAGATTTGTCATGTCAGCGATGCATACTTCAACAACTAAAAAAAAAAAAATTCATAAAAAAGTCCAAAAATCCATGAAGCATGACCATTTAAACAACTTGGTACAAACCTACCCAAGGTACATTCCCACCAAGTTTAAGGCAAATCTGGCTAATGGTTTCCGAGAAGTCAAAGATGTGAATTGTGGACAGACAGATGGACGAACAGACGGACGGGCGATTGGCCATAATATAACCTGAGACTTGTCAGCTGAGGTAAAAATGTGGAAAGTGACATTGCAGCTGAAAGATCACTTAATGAACAGGAAGAGACTCCACCCTGCAGAATCCAGCAATTATGAAAACAAGTGCTCTCTGCAGAGCCCCATTCACTTGCTAGGGCGAGCCCTGTCAATCAGACAGCTGTCAAATTTGATTGATTTTCATACTAAGAATGTGGAAGATCTCCCGCCCAAGTGCCCAAGTCGGGAGGGTTGGAGTCTCTGTGCAGGGCACTATTTAAGA
This sequence comes from Hermodice carunculata, assembly GCA_964020975.1. Classification (NCBI taxonomy): domain Eukaryota; kingdom Metazoa; phylum Annelida; class Polychaeta; order Eunicida; family Amphinomidae; genus Hermodice; species Hermodice carunculata. Next base: position 12,273,255 of record OZ026616.1, on the reverse strand, counting down.
TTTGTCCAAAACTAATTTGATTGCAAATTGACATCACTGTAGCATAAACTTGATGTCACTGGGATACAGTGCCCCTTGGGCATTGCCATGGAAGGAGATTGGAGAAATAAATCAAGGTCACCAAGTAATAAACAACGAAACTGTAGCCAGTCATACAGGGGCTTCCTAAATCACTCGACCTTCAGAATGAGACTCATCAAATGTATTTTCCTGAAACTTGTGGCTGTGAGGGTTTCAATTATGAAAAGTATAAATGTATACATATAAAAATATATATTCCTATGGGGCATGATTCAAATATTGAAAACCGGTTTTGATGAAACCATAATTATGCAGACTTATCCCAACGATGAGATATTATGCTTGCACTATATTAACGTATTGGTAGATGCTTTTGGCTAAGAATATGCCAGATATTTAAGTTGGTTTCCAAGTAGGCTTTAATTACCAAAATTGCAGGGCCCAAAAACCTCAAATTTAGCATTAAATGCATGTAATTCCAAAATATGCATAGATGAAGAAAATTCCGGACGTGTTGCCATAGTCCTCCCACATAAATGCCCCAGGCCCTTACATTTACAATATGCCGTACATTTGTATTCATTCAAATTGTACCACAGACCCTAACAGAAGCACTCCCCCTATTTTTTAATCATGGGTTTTATTAAAAATTAAGTATTTTTCAATATTTATAAAAATTAACTGCTTCTGATGAAAGAAGAGAGTTCATTGTTATTTTATGCTATATGGATTCCATAATAAGTGTAACTGCTTGTGGTATTGTAAATTCAGACATATGATTATCACAAACTCTGCGAAAAAAAACAAGTCTGCTCCAGGAAATCTTTGCATTGGCACAGTGTGCTACTATTGGAATGAATACGGTGTAATAAGTCTTCCACTGAAACCCCTATTTTAAACATTACAGGTAAAACATTGTGAAAATAATCACTGAATATAAAAATTTTGGTGTGCATTTTGATCATTCAGATTTCATGAAGGTCAGGGCTCTTCTTCTTAACTCCTTCAGTGCCAAATGCAACCTAAGTCAAGCCACTTCATATGAACTCTTCTGAAGGTTGCTAGATCCATGTTACTTGTAAACAGACCTTTCATTCAAGTACCAGCATGCCTGAAGTTACATAGACTATTATTGTCCTGGTCAACAGCTTTACTTGCCACACTCTGGGGCCACTGCACCCAAAGCATGTTGAGGAAAGCTGTTGACTCAGTCAAAAATGTGGCACTGAGAGTGTTAAAGCAGGGGTTCTAGTGGGAGTACAGTCTTGTGTGTCCACATTGCAATGGTCTAGGAATAAATATCTGTGAGCACAACTTTTGCTTTAACTCATTCCATACCAGTCCCTGATTTTTCTGTATATTTACCTAAATTTAAGATAACAATAGCATATTTAAATTCTTCATGAGAAGAACTTTCATTCAAGTACCAACATGTCTATAGTCTTAAGTCAGTGGTTCTGGCACTGCCTGGCAAGTCATGCTGCAACTGCCCTTGCGCCAGCTGCAGCATGACTTGCCAGGTAGTGCCAGAACCACTGACCAAGGCCTGTGACCATATAGTATGGAATGAGTTAATAGATGAAATTCATACCAGGTTTTATATTTCAACTGCATTTTACATTTCCGAAATAATTTTCTTTGTTCATGGAACTATTATTATTCAAGAAGGTTAATTTGAAAGATACATTGACAGCTTTTGACTTTTGGATATTAAGACTTTTAATTTCATCTCTGGATCATAACTTTTTCTACTTTAAACAGTTTCTGTTGCTTCATTTAATTATACCTCCTGTCTATTGATCAGCATGGATCTGCAATATGTCTGAAAATTTGTTTAATTCATCCCCCGTCTTTACAAGTTCCTCAATGCACATCCATCCTCCACAATCCCTAACCCCACTGACCTAAAAAAAATGGAATGATCCAATGCAATTGCAACTGTATTTATCTGTTATTTCAGTAAAGTTCAAGGTGTGACCACTAATGTCCCATTGTTACTACATTGAGATATATATCCGCCCTGAGGCCAGGCTTCCCTGACAAATTTAAAGAAATACGGGGAGACATGGAAGATTCATGATGGAGGAAGGAAGACAGTTACATGTATGTCAGCACCAACAGGCCGTTCTGTCTGCCCCAAGACATGTCGTACAAGCTTCAGAAATGTGCCCTCTGGAAGATTGTGGTTATGACTATTGTAGAACACTGGACAGTACAAGATCCACATTCCTTTGCAGACGTGCAGGGCTGCTAAATACTGCTGAATCATCAGGGATACAATTGCGTTAAAAGGCGAACTGTGTGCAAAAATGTGCTTCTTGAAGGCCTGTCCACAGGCCAGCTTTAGACGCCTTGATTAATAATATGTCTCCAACTCGGCAAAAAAAAAAAAAATAATCGTTTCTTGAGAAATGTTATTTCCTTGTGGCAAACACCTTTCTCCACATAAAAAACTAACTTCGACAAAAATAGCTGTCCTTTTTATTTTTATTTAAAAAAAAAAAAAAAAAATGAAGTTAGCATACAACAATTTTTTACATGTTCTGATACAGCCTACCTGTGAGTCTCATTCAAATTGTTTTAACCCATTTCTGGTCAGAGTAAAACTGAGTCAACAGCTTTCCTGGGCTTGCGTTGGGCACATTACACCCAACCCATGCCAAGGAAAGCTATTGACCTAGGGCATGCCATTATGAACGGTCTCACATACAAATCTACGCAAAAATGTTTTCTAGTGATGAAAAATTTCAGTAAAACCATTAGGGAAGATTACACTTTACGTGCCCATGCTTTGGGGCAGTTTGAGTGGGAAAGGGTTAATTAATACTAAGGTACATAAAAATCATTGAAGCAAATGATAGCTTACCAGTTTAAGGGCGTTTTATAAGAGTTAACTCCAGCAAAGTGTCTGAAAAAGAAAATTGACCATCAGTTAATTACAGCACGAAATGTGCAGTTGCATGGGGCATGATACATAATCTTGCAAGCTTCATCTGGGATATCTGTTCATCAAATGCAAAGTTTTTATCGTAATGAGACTTGAAGGTCGCCCCTTCTATCTGTGTGAACTATATATACCAGATCCCTGGCTGCTTTCTTGTTTGTGGAACATACAGTCACACTCAGCATGAAAGAAAATGATGTCTTGAAAGATCGGGCTTTTGAGGTCTATGATCCTGGACACATCACTGGGGTCTGCTGCAGATCTTGTTCCACATGTTTACATTGATATGGGAATCCCTTACAAGAGCAGTATGTAACAGTGCACATATCTTCAGGCAGGACTTTAACCTTTCACTCCCTACTTCCCATTTTCACCAATGAAGCTACGTAAACCTGCCCGACATGCTGAGACACTTTCAGCGCGGCATACTGACATAAGATCTTGACCCAAAGGCCATTGACCTCACTTGCCTGCATATGCAGACCCTTATCTCACTTGAATATCTATACGGGAGCTCTTACTGAAGTCCTGGCAATCTAAGACTACCTTGTTTAAAGAGCTTAGATGTAGGTAGGTGTATAAATAGAAGACATCAATGGCAGTGGGTAACTATCAAAGGGTCTTGTTCCTATTTTCACTGAAGCCTTTAAATTGCATATGCATTCGAAATAGAACTGTTACTAATTAAAGCCGACAACATGAGAGATACCTGGACCCTCTTAGTGGCTCTGCATCGACCCTTTCCTCCTAAGATTAGCCAAAAGCATCTAGATTTATAAGGTCTTCTGCATCAATTTTTTTAAACTTAAATTTCATGTTGTCAGATAGAAACCATTTTAATGAGAATAGTATACGAGGCTAAAACTCTCGGGTCAACAGCTTTCCTTGGTGTAATTCAGAATTAAATGTGCAGCCAGCATCAAGGAAACCTATTGACTAATGAGGAAAGGATTGCGACAGTCATCAACTTTCCTTTGCTAAGTTTTGTGACTGCAAGATCTCAAAACTGCTTGGCGGTCCAAGATGCCCATGTATCAATGGGGCATGTTCTGCCAGATGACACCACTGTTCAAAGGACCCCAGCTGTTATAAGGCTTGCAGGTGGGGACCCCTGGGGGATAAAAAAGAACTAGACCCTCCTGATTGGCCAGTGGTTATCGAAAGGAAATGGTGTATCATGAAAATACAGCTTCTGAACCAGTGCTGCCACCTACAAGAACATCCCTCATAGTAATGCACCCATCCTGACGTGGAACACCTGTTACCAGCCTCTATTGGCCTATTTTTCTTTGTAATGACCTACTTATGAGAAATCACACTTTAAACCTATGGGGAAAACAACAGCCGTAAATTTGTACAATGCTGAGCTCTATGAATAGCATCGCTCAAGGCAGATCTGTTGTAATTTACACCATATGTGAAAAAGGTCATATGGCCATTCAAAGGGGGGAAAAAAGCATCACTTTTTGCTGCTGTTTTTCTTTATTGCTGTTCATTGTTGCAACAAAAAGACACATCCACTAACTACAGGTTAGCATCAAATGAAATGAGTCAAAGTTACTCAAAAAAAAAAAAAAAAGAAAAGAAAAGAGAAGTGTGGGACACTTTTTTTATCTGCAACGTCTTACGATCAGACATCTGGTGTTTAATTGTCCGTGATCAAGTCTGTGGGTGAAATGGTTACAGCACTTTGTCCCTAAACATGTTCCTTTAGAGTAAGCATACACAAACACACACACTACAAATACGGCATTTGACAGGGGAGATCTGGGATTCCAGCACAAACACCAGTGGCAGCCAATGAAATCAGATTGCCCCACTTTGCATGACTTCACTCGAGTATACATAGTTCACTGCTTATACAGATCAGCACACGTGCCATGGGCCACAGTTCCTAGCTACATGTATTTCAGCCCATCTTCAGGCCAAGCTGCCTGAGATTAACCCTTGCCCGCTCCAATCATGGAGCATATAAACTCTTTCACTGCCTTTCTCAACAAAAGCTGATGACTCCTGAATTGGTCTAATGATATTGTACAGTTCCATACTCTTTGTCAACTTATCTTTCACCCTAGTACCAGTATGCCTGCAGTGGCAGAAACCAGAAGGATGCTCCAGGTCAATAGCTTTCCTGGGGGGTGGGGGTGGGGTGGTGATGTGGGCACATTGCATGGAAAGTGCACCATGAAAAAGTGCTGAAACTTGGCACAGCAAGATATTAACAGAAAATTTTGAAACAGATCATACTGGCTTTGTCTGCTACGCCCCAATTGCTTTTGAAATGAAATACACGTTTAAACCAAAATAGTTTGAATGAGGATTGTACCAGGGACCCAGATAGGGTAAAATGCCTGACGCCCATAGCTTTCCTTGGCAAGGGCTGGGTGTTCACTGCAAAAACCTGTGCCTCGGGTGACGGTTGACTTCTGTCCTGTTCTCACCAGGAAAAGAGTTAAACGAGTAAATGGACACTTTGTGGAGCATGCCGGTGATGATGGGTCAATCCTGAAAGATCCACGCCACGAGCAAGACGTTCATCAGCACACATCATCCTTAAGGCTCCAGTTTCCACCATATGCACTCAATAACATTTTGCCTGATCCTGACCCCTGGATCAAGGGCAAGGAATCTTCTTATCCTGATCTAGTTCGCAATATTCGAGGGGACTGGGGACTGGGGACTGAGAGCGGCAGGCAGCTAGATAAAGAGCTAGGACCAGCAGGGGAAATGTCACATGACCATGCACGGAGACCCCGGGGTGCGGGGCTTAAGAACAACCTAAACCCAATATGACATAATAAATATTTCACATCTATCACTCTTACGTAAAAAAAAAATATCCTTTTGACTCTTTCTTGCCTTTAAGACATATACCTGTCTCTGTAAACGTAAAAACCTCACATGGATATGAGGCTGTTTAAATATTCAAGCAGATGGCCCTATAGTTGTCTTCCTGTAATGAGGATTCTCCCATTGTCACAGCAAAGTGGCCTCGTTAGAGTAGTGGACACTTCAGCAGAACCACAATGGGAATACAGAACATTTTGCCTGCTGGGAAAGTCGCCTCTGTGTGTGGTGGAGCAACCCTTTGACAAAAATGGTCTTATATTAGTGGGGGAAGTACCAGCGTAAAAATATAATTAATGCTCTTTGTCGGTGCAAGGTAGCTGACACACAACGGACAATTGGATTTGATTTTCCAAACAGATATTGTAGCAAGGGTGTCACAATACAACAAGCTGGTGCCTATCAATTTGTCACACAATATCCTAATTATCATAGTCAAGTTTTTTTTCATAATATACACTTTTTTTCATTCCGCACCATACATGCATATGTATAGAGTTATGCATGATTAAAGATTATTGTCATCCAGCACTCCCTGATCAAAACATGACCTTGATGTCACCCATGACACATGTACACAGCACAATAAATTCATTAGGATATGGGTGGGGGGGGGGAAGGGATCAATTTTGTATTGTTATTGTTATTCATGTATGGGTTCCCTCCGTTTTCTGCACCAATAAAGGTCTTGGTCTGTGGTTTTTGCATTGCCAGACAATGAGAAGATTCACTGACATTAGGTTAACTTTTTCCGTGCAGGTTTCCACTGAGTCAACAGCTTCCCTTGGTGCACAAAGTGTGCTGAGGACAGCTGTTGCCCCGTACCATTCTTGTGGTCCATGTAACTGCAGGAACCCTGGAACTTGAACGAAAACTTGGTTTACCGAGAATACGAACCTAGTATCGAAATGTCAATTGAGACTTTTGTCAAAATTGGCAGTGAAAAATGGTTTCATTCGAATGGCATTGATACGTTGTACTAGGATTAACTCTTTTAGTGCCAACTGTGAGTGAAATTGAACGTCTTGAAATGCACTGCTCCAAATTATAATAAGGGGCCTAGATTCATGTTCCTTGTAAAAAGATCTTTCATTCAACTACCAACATGCCTATAGTTACATAGAATATTATAATCCAGGTCAACAGCTTTCCTCAGAATGCTTTGGGCACATTTTGTTCAATGCCTGCCAAAGAAAGCTGTTTAGTCAGTCCAAAATATGGTACTGAATGAGTTAAATAGTTCTTTGATAAGGAATTTGAAAGTGCTATTCTTACAATAACTTCAGTTAAATATGCAGGTACATTTATAAATATTGAATGCAATAGAGAAAATCATTATTTTAAAATTTCACATTTGCAAACCAAAAAAAAAAAAAGTTCATATCATCAGTGGACCTAAACTTAAAACAAAAAACAATTTTATGGGTCATTACATTTTTTAGGTTTTAATTCATGTACTAATCCTCTATTCCACAAATTTAAATTATTGAAATTTCAAAATTTGGATACCTATCTTACAAGCTTGCTCAAGGATACAGTTAAATATGATCTTGTTCCTGCCATGTTTAGAATTCTTTTTCTTGGAGTATCAAGTGTTCATAAAAATAATACTAGACAAACATGTGACTTTTATACACAGACAAGTTAGGACCAATGGAGGGAAGTTTTCGATAATATCTCATGGACTGTACATATGGAAATCTGTGCCTATTCATATTATAAATGTTACCTCAATACATCTGTTCAAAAAGCCCTTTAAATTATTCATTTTGGATAAACAATAACTGATATGTATTTGAATTCACTTTATAAAGAAAATTGTTCGGGTATTTCTCTGATTTCCAGTCCAGTAACTTTTAGATACTTATATAATCAGTGCTGTCTAAGCTGGGAGGGAATATAAGGCCCATGGGGTTTCATTCCTGTGGCCAAAAATCTTGCAATCTTTAAATCTGTCTTAGTGTATGTATGATTTCCAGTACCAGTAAATAAAAAGACAATACAATACAATAAAATACCTGTAATGGATATTGGGTGATGCCATTGTGAAATTTTATGCAAAAACTAATTGTTTTGCATCTTTAGAATCATTACTCCCTGCATGGGTCGACACACACACACAGACACACACACACACACACACACACACACACACACACACACACAGATACACACACAGAGACACACACAGCGCTACTCCATTGTCTTGGTTACTCAATGCACATAAAGAAAACTTAGTTGTTTGCTGAACTTGACATATTTCCCTTTTCACCTCTTTCCTATGCAAGAACACATTTTGATTCGTCTCATCACTGTAAAATATAAAAGATTTCCTCAAATTCAATACTAAAAATCCACACTGTTGTAAATTGCTTTGATTTCACCGTACACTTATTTTCGCTTATTTCGCTGATGGTACAAAACTGTGACAATAAAAACACGGTAAACTAGTATTTTAACATTTTTTGAATGGGAATTATGTCCAAAATGGTGAAATTACATCTACAGTGGAATGTCGAAAAATACAAAAAACCGCAAAAATTTATACACGAAAATAAAGCAATAAAGCAATTTATAATATATAATGAATGCCTCCTGCTCCCTGGCCCCTCAGCTGATACTATAATACAGTGGCACGTGGCTTCCTCCTACTCAGCTGGCAGTCAAGAGCATAAAGTGTGCCACATCTCTCTGCCCGGCATATCTTAGTATTCCCTATCCATACACACACATCATTTCTCTCTGATTGATGAGCAAAATATAAAGCCCTCTATTGCGTGCATTACTTATGTAGGCTACTCGCAGAATTTAGCATGTTGTGGGATGACCCAAACTGTACGCAGGAGATCGGGTCACAAAAACAAGCGTCAGAATCCACGCTAATACGTCCACACATGAAAACAAACTAGGGACCAGCCCAGCACTTGGTGAGAGATACAGCGAGAGTTAAATATGTATAAATGTCATGGGTCCACACGATGGAGATCTTGGTGTTGATGGGAAGGATGGAGCAGAAAGGGTCACACCTTCCCCAGAAATAAAGTGAATTCTGTGATTACATTATAATTGGGAACCTGCAGCATGACAAAAACAGTCATCATGGTTCCTACATGTTGCCAAAGACCCCCCACTCACCACAAATATGGACCCTGGATTCCTATACATTTCCGATTTCACTCGTGTCCATTTAAACAAATCAGCATGCTTCATTGATTGCGAGAGCTGCCTGCAGGTTCAGTGCATTAGTCTATGCACGTGTTAATGTGCAACTTCCTAAAGCCATGTGCCGTCTATACTTCTCCCTTTCAGTTTTGCAACAATAATGCAACACACATAGAAAACTAGATGGCCACAAGAATCAACCACTCTGTAATTTGCATCAGCTTCGGGAAAGCTGGCAACAAATGCTTCGAGCATAAGTTCGTGAAAGGTGTTACAGTCCAATGATCATGCTTACATCATTATCCCTGGTACACATGAAATCCCTGCCACTCTGTTGGGATCATCATGTGGGAGAAGGGATTAACCCTCTCTGTTCCCAGTGGTAATTTAAGTCCTTGGTCATCACGTATTGTTCAGGGCAGGTGAAGCATGGCTAGCCAGCCAATGCAAAAACCACTGCATGACCTCAGATAAAGCAGGTGGGTACTTAAATGAAAGCTCTCCTTACGAGGAATTTGAATATTGAATTTGTTTTGATCCATGCCAACTACATAGAAAGATCTCGTCACTGGTATAAAATCAGTTAACAGATAATGAAATGCAGCTGAGCCTGCAGGAAGGTGCTGCCTGAAAGGTTATCAATCCAGAAATCTGGGCCCTTAATTTCATGAAGCATCCCACATGTAAAAGGGTTTAAGAGATTTCTTTTCTTTTCGTTTTCGTCTGGGTTTTTTTTGGGGGGGGAGGGCGGGGGGCTTTTTTTTGTTAATGTTTTAGTGAAACATTAATACAGGTGAGCCTAGGAGGCAGACATCTGCTGAAACGATACAACGTATCAATCCATAATATCTTGGCCCTCAATTTCATGAAACATGCATGAGTTTCAGGAAGGTGATTTTTTGTGTGTGGGTGTGTGGGTGTGGAGGGGGGGGGGAGCAAGCAATGTCACAAATGAAATTAGTGGCAATGCTCACATGATGAAATACATCTCACTTTTATCTGTGACTTTTGTCCCATTATTAATATGATTTTGGCATGTATAATATCTGTTTTCTTGGCGAGTCTGCTATACAATGCTTTGATACCTATATTCATGTTACTCTTTTGCAAATAAAAATATCTTACAGAGAACCCTGGCCAAACAACTTTTGTTTTCTAAGTATTACTTTTAAAATTACACTATTCTGCAGTTCGAACTCTCTACACTCCATAAGCTAGCCTGTTATACTGCCTAACCTATAGACTTCATAAGCTAGCCTGTTATACTGCCTAACCTATGTACTTCATAAGCTAGCCTGTTATACTGTCTAACCTATACACTTCATAAGCTAGCCTGTTATACTGTCTAACCTATACACTTCATAAGCTAGCCTGTTATACTGTCTAACCTATACACTTCATAAGCTAGCCTGTTATACTGTCTAACCTATATAAATATGGAAGTATTATTGTCCATTTTGCACACATTCTTCTATAGAAGTTTGACACAGACTGTTACAACCACCTTGCAGCAGTCCTGTTTCTGTTCATGTCCATAACATTTTACACTCCACATCTAGATCACTCCCTCATTAACTCTTTAGGTGCCAAATTTTGGACTACAGAGTAAACAGCTTTTCTTGTTGCATATTGGGTGCAATGCGCCCAATGCGTGCCCGAGAAAAGCTATTGACCTGGGATATTCTCTCTGGAACTAGAGGCATGCTGGTACTTGAATGAAAGGTCTTTTTATGAGGAATACGAATTTGAGATCTTAATGATAATTCAGACTAGTCTCACTTTAGTAGATGGAATTTAGACACGATTGGCACTGAAAGAGTTAAGACTCTGTGTCCTGAGCCCTGTGGGTGGTCTTATCTGACAGACTCTCTTATATTTCCACATCAAGGTTCATTCAGTTTACCACCTGCCCTTGGTACTACATACGGTCAGTACAGTGGTCCCTGCTATATGTGACCACTGCCATTAAGGGCCACCTGCTGTTTGCTGTATTGGTTATCTTCAAATCCTGGTCATTGTGGCATAATAAATGAAGGTGCAGTTTCCCCCACTTTAGTGGCTCTATGCACAAGGATGGTTTAACTCATCACATCCTATATTTCCCATTTTGACGTAAATTTAGGAGTATCATTTAATAATAAGTTACTTTGCCACACAGTGCAGTGTATATTAAGTGTCACTTATGTTTACTGTAACCGAGGTCTGGTTACTCTGCTGTGCCACACTTTTAAGCTCACGCTATGTTAAACTTATCTCAACTGATGGTTTGACTGATTGTCTCCGCAGGTGTCAGCCATTTGGGACATCTGCTTAACACTTTCAGTGCCACATTTTAGACTGAGTCAACAGCTTTCCTTGACATGCTTTTACCCAAAGTGTGTGAGGAAAGCTGTTGACCTGGACAATTATATTCTATGTAACTACAAACATGCTGGAACTTGAATGAAAGGTCTTTTCACAAGCAACATCAATCTAGCATTCTTATTACAATTCAGAGCAGTTTGTTTTAAGTAGTTAGACTTAAGTCACAGTTGGCACTGAAAGTGTTAATCTCAATTAGCAAAGTTACCTCTGCTATATAAGCAGCAATTGAAGGTGTTTCAGTGGTGAAAATCATGAAGATTTGAAACCAGATTAGCTTTTCTGTGGCGTGTTTTTACCCAGTCACTGGTTCTGCCTGGTCTTCCTTTCAAATAAAAGATGCATCTCCCATTAAAAACAATAAAGTACACCAGTTAATTTTAGCCCTCTTGGGTCCTGTAATAATATCAGTAAAAGGTACAAACTGGTCTGGGTGGCATCTATAGACAGTTATAGGCCTGGAGAGTGGCACCGTATTTATTTTCACTGAGTATAAATATAAACTGTTAATCCAGGACAGAATACACTGGAGACAACCGATTCTGACAACCTTGGCTATATTAAACAGGTGAATAAATATACGTGCACCTGTACACGTTCCACTGTGGGCCTCACCTGAAGGCTGTAGGATGGCAAGAGTTTATCAGCATAAGGGATGTCTTAATTGCACATATTGTTCACTTCACTTCGTCCAGCCTACGGGAGACCCATCTCTGCTCAAAGCAGATTTGAAAAGTAAAGCAAAACAAAGCAAAAGTAAACTTATTGATACATTTTCTTTCAAAAATCGTCTTTACTTTTATGACTTGATAAATAAAAGATAATCCATAGCTTTTACTGTGTAGATTAGTTTGGATATGTTTCCAGCGACCTGAATGTCTCACTCTCCTGATGTTTGTCTGCCCAACTATTAACCCTTAAAGCGCTGATTTAAGACTGAGTCAACAGCTTTCCTGGGGGCACTTTGCGAGTATTGCACGCAAAGTGCCCCCAGGAAAGCTGTTGACTAAGACTACTTTTTGCTTTAGGCTAGACTCGCTGGTATTTGAATGACAGGTATCTTCATGAGGAATTTGAATCTTTTAACCATTCTATGTATAACAGTATTAAATGAGAAAACGACTATAGCAGTGATTAGCACTTTAAGGGTTAGACTGCTTCGCAGGCTCATGTAGTGTCAGATCATAGTCACTGCCTCCAAAGAAACTGAATGCTTGGTTTGGTAGGAAATCATGGTGTAAAAAGGAGGAAGGAACACCAGGTCCATGGCTTTGGTGAGTGAGTGAGTGAGTGAGCAGTGCTGTCCAACTGAAAATATCTGTAGCAAAATTTTCTTTATTTGTAGCGTTTTTTCCACTACTTTACATAAGAAACACTTATTTTTGAGAAAATCTGTAGCAATTTTGAAGAGCTTTGTAGCAAAATTTTGCTACAATGCTCCAGTTAGACAGCCCTGGTGAATGAGAGAGAGATGACAGGGTAGAGGGAGAGGGAGAGGGAGAGGGGGAGATAGAGAGACATAGATCTACCTACATAATTATAGTGACCTTTACCTTGGACTCTCCCCCCCCCTCCACAACCCCCCACCCAATCAACAGGTACTTTGCTAAATGGAAGGCATAAGTCCCAGTTTTGCAAGCTGTATAAAAGCACATGGAATCCCCTGGACACTTGACGAGGCTTGACAGACCTTGAACTCTGACCTAAAATGTACTTGCCTTTTTTTCTAGGTCAAAAACAAAAAAACCCCCGCAATATTTGTAAACATTCAATCAGCAGACCTGAATTCAAATACACAGGAGGGGAATCGACAACATTGTGTGCAATGTGACTCATCACAGACTTTCTCAAGAAACTGATACAAAGTTTTGAGATGGTCCCTAACCAACAAGACTTACCACCCAGACATCCCAGCATATCTCTGTGCCAACTGGAGAACAGTTAAAAAGCCAACAGACGTAACTACATGTTACCTAGTTCTGTGCCAGCGTGACCCAGTTCTTTGGGCATGATCGTCTTCAGCCTTACTATAACTAGAGTTGTTTACTGTCTTCAAGTGGTCCAGTCTTCGTGTGTCAGTCAGACGATGCACCTGTTCTTGCATATACCCATCAAAATGATTCTGTACCACTCCACGTCTATCGCAATTCTTGTATTTTTTTCAAAAATGTTGACATATACTTTCAAATGGAAGTGAACTTCAGCTGGAAAGGGTGTGATCCAGGCCAAAAAAAAAGTCACAGATGTTGATATTAATTAAAGCCAGGTATCAATCTGGAATACGGACTCCCCACACAATCACCGATTCAGTCCAATACAACGTATCATGAACAATGGATAATGTCACCCATAGGTGGGGTGCCAGCTAACTTCCCTCGGTGTCTACCTGTGGTGACACCTGGGTGATAAACAAAACCTGCTTCATCCATTGGTCGAAAATGTCATGTGACACAGGAAGCAGGTGCTGCCACCATGTGGAATAGTGTATGTGACACGCCCTACTGTATCATACCCAGAGGCTTGAAGTAGAGCTGGGATAACATGGCGAGATTTCCCTTCACAGTTGAATTGAAATCCAGTAACTTTTTTTTCGAGTGGGTGAGTGTGGGGGGGGGGGGGGAGGCAAGCACCAAAGGCACCAAGCGTTCTTAGGGGGTTCTGGGGTGTGCTCCATCAGAAACTGTTTGAAATGTAGAATCTTTTTGGTGGTCTCTGGGCCATTTCAGGCCTTATAAGGGAACATTTTCCCTTCCCCCAAATCATCACAATTATCCTGTATTTGCATGAAAATGGTGTTTATTTTCTTACTGCATCTTTTAACTTGTCAGCTTTGTTTGGATTTTTTTTTTTAAATCTAAAGAATCAGGAGGTTTGTTTTAAAAATCGGAGATTTTTGTTAAAAAGTACATATAGTAAAAATCATGAGACTTGGAGCCTATGCGTACCAATCTCCTTTTCTTGCAACACTTCACTTTTCCATGTTTCAATACTGTTCACAGAATTTCATATGGTATCTTTATATTCAAATTTGTGAATTTTGCCAATAAAAAAAATAATAAAAACAAAATAAATATCATTTTAAATTAAACACCATAAAATGTTTTGTTAATGTGACAGTGAATCTGCAGCAAAATTAGATTCTTCTGAAAAATGTAAAATGGCATACCCAAGAAATCAAGTATCTGCCAAAATTGAACACTTCTGCAATAAAATATTCCCATATTTATGAAATTTCTTGATAACTGATAACCAGCTCTAAGAACCGAAGTACCAGTTTGTATGCTTTTTTGACAAATTTGCACATGTTGGTGTCAATTCTGCGGCTGTTAAGTCAAATTTCCCAATCAACAGGAACCTCTTTGCATAAAATGAACAGCCTCCATACAACCCCCTTAACTTTGCTAGACAGTCTTGTTTTTTTTTTTTTTGTTTTTTGTTGTTTATACGACATGTACATGTATTTCATGTTCCTCAAGACACACCCACACTTCCATGAGACAAAATTTTGTCGATTTCTCGAACAGGTTCTGTTGTGCGTATAGCATGTACTTCATTATCTGGAGCAGTGAAAACGACAACTGAGTAAATTATTCTTTTTATTGATCATGTATCTATGTACTTGTACTAGACAAAAAATGTTCTACAGGGTCTCAGTGAACAGAAAAACAAATAAATACCCTCCTCCCCCCCCCCAAAAAAAAGGAAAAATCATAGAGCCAATCCAACATGCTATCAGTTTTACATGCAACATATGAAAAGGATGTGGTTTTAGTTATGAAAAACTCTGATTAGCCCAGCTAGCTTACTCAGATAGCATGTCAATCGGCCGATATAAGCCAGCATTTCGCCCATGTGACACAATACCTAAGGCCATGTAAAACAAACATTTATATCTTAGACACTTTCAGTATATACAAATAAGGGACAAGGGATTTTTTTTTAAATACTGTACTCGGCACCAAATACCCCTCAGTGACCTACTCAATGAAAATTAATAACAACCACATGTAAAAGGGAACTCACTTAATGAAGACACCTTAGGGCTGAAGGCTCCGTCATAAATTTAAATACAACATTTGGTCAATAAAGTTAAGATCCATCTGATTCTTTATTTCCACTTTGTTTTTGTTTTTTTTTTTGCATACCAGGGTACAACTGCAACCAAGATGACCAAGGTACGTGTACTCTGGACAAGCAGCAAGCCACGGCTGACTAGATACCCCCTATCCAGGGAGCATACTTGGTAGAAGTCCACCCCAGGTGCCCTCCAAGCAAATCTGGAATGAATCCATAGAAGACTCTTCACAAAAGAAGGTAAAAAATTGAGAACTCTATGCCTGTTGACCTTGATTTGGCTTTTTCATGTCAGTCAAGGTCAAATGTGACAGCTCCAAGTGAAAGAACACATCATTTCATGTTTATCTTTAATAGTAAACTTGGTCCCAAATGCACTGTTTTCAAGATAATGTAAGCCAATATTATGCCCTTGACCTTGGTTTCATTCTTAAGGTCCTTCAAGGTCAAATATTGAGTATCAAATAAAAGCATATATTTCCTACACATCTTTACCAGTAACCAGGGAATATGCTGTTTTCCACATATAAGTCAATATTTTATACATAAGATTCATGACCGTTCAGCCCTAAAAAATGTTGAAATATTTGTGTATGACCTTGACCTTCAATGGGATTTTGACCCCCCCCCCCAAAAAAAAAGCTTGGCTCACACAAAATTGCATGGCTGGCTGTGTTCATTTAAGAGTTTAAGGGTAATATTGTCGGTTAGTGATCTCTGAAAACTGGGTCACATGTAGAGACTTTACCTTTGTTAGGATTCTTAAACACCCCGCAATGCTTCGATCGTTCAAAATTCAGCTTGCTGGAGGCATTTTTTTGCTTGACGCATTTTGCTCCCTGTTTTCCTAATGCTGGGAGCCCTGACAATGATGGTATTTTCCCTCCCGTTTTCTTGATCGAGTGAGCCCAAGAAACCCAACACCGATGTATTTTATGCACTCCCCCCCTCCCCCAATATACATTACCTCCTCCTCCTCCTGTCATAAACAGTTAAGTTACATGCCATTAGTCAACAGCTTTCCTTGTGGACACTCTTGGCATATGAACAGAGTGTGCTGAGGAAACCCGCGTGTTGACTCAGTCCTGAAGGACTTGGGACGCCTCATGGACACATGTATAAGTGTTAGTCACTTAATGTTAAATAAAATCGAAGTTGAACTGGTCAAGAGCAGAATGGGATAAGTGTTTTGTGAACACTGGAATTTGTTGGTGCTCTCAGCAAAATATCCAAGCTGCCACCGAGTATCCATGAAGGTACAGTAAAACCTCCCTATACCGAACACCCTTGGGACTGGAAAAAAGTGTTCGGTATAGTGAGGTGTTCGGTATTGGGAGGTCTGCCTTGGGACCGAGAAATGGTGTTCAGTATAGAGAGGTGTTCGGTATATGGAGGTGTTTGGTTAGAGAGGTTTTACTGTATATGTTTCATTTATAATGGACTTGACCGACCAGATCAGTCGTTTTGAACAACTGGTGGGGGAGATGGAAGGTACCACAGCAAAACAGTGATAAGGTCCCTGCCCCAGAAGATCACTCACATATGTGACAATCCTCTTGTAGATAGACCACCTTCAGTACCTTTTGTGTCATTCAAACCTCCCAAGAACTGCCAGTTTTTGATTACGATATCACCATTTAATGATCCTCGGAGCCCTCTTTGAAAACAGGTTCCACTCTAATGAGGCAGGGCTGTACCCTTAAGAAGTAAAGGTTAATCAATCAACCTCCAGCATCACTGCTGGCTCTCAAATCTTAACTCATCGCATACCAGGTTCACAATTCTCACATATATCCAGGGTAGTGCACTTGAAAGAACGATGGCACATTGAAATTCTTGATTGAAACAACTTTCGCTCAAAAAAAGGTATATCTAGTGAGGCACGGTTCTTAAATTACCCCACACGTTATACTACAGGTGCCACAGGGCAAGCTGGAGCATGTCTGGCAAGGCAATGCAAATATGATTGAGACTTTTACTCAGCATAGCATGAAAGGAGTTAAAGTAGGACGGTTGGTCATATGGAGACAGCAAGCCACAAAACCCAAAATTACATGGTAACTGTAATAGATGACCACGGTGTGTGATACTCCCATCTCCGGCAGCAGGCCCTGGTTTGCTGGGCTTTGTTCTGATCGGAGAATGAAGGTCACCAGGTCGTTAAAGCCCACTTTTGACCCTTGAACCCTTTCGGGCCCATAATATGTAACCAATTCAGGCTAAAAGTCACATTAGAAAACCCACATTTATCATTTCAGGCTTTTCACCTGTAGCTGTATGTGTCACTGCAGGATTCAATTCAGGATCTTTTTCTCCACACCATCCAATCCATAATACCCCTTAAATATGACTTAAAAAGTGCCCTGTCCATTTATAAGCACAATCCCATCCCCCCCTCCCAACCAGGTACAAAACTAGCATTATGCTATAATATTCTCAGTATTTTCATCACTGTTTTGATGATATATTCTATGCAAAGTATACTGAACACAAATCAACAGACAATCAAGGCCCTGGTAATTTTCATTTTCTATGCACCAGGCACTCAAAACTGAAAAAGGCTACGAGGGTACTAGTACCTCAGGAAGGAATTCTTTCAATGACAAGAAGTCACAAGTGACCTATTTGTCATAACATAGAAGGATTGCAAAGCATAATACTGTAAATTGCTTTAATTTCGCTGTATTATTATTTTCGCTTATTTCGCTGATGGTACAAAACCGTGAAAATAAAAACACAGTGAAATAATATTTTAACATTGTTTGAATAGGAATTATGTCCAAAATAGTGAAATTAAAAATACAGTGAAATTTCAAAAATAGAAAAACCGTGAAAATTTAAACATGCGAAAATAAAGCAATTTACAGTACATAAATTGACACATAATGGCATCTGAAAATGAGATGCAGTAAGTTCTATGTTTAGACACACACAGTAAAAAAGCTCAAAATAAATATATACAATGCCCCCCCCCCTCTAATAAGGTCACCCCAAATGTAACAAAAAAAGTGGCCACATTAGAGGGGTGGCCTCTCTTGAGAGGGACAATACAATGCAAATACCACTTTTGTGGCATGGAGAAGTGGCCTTTGTAGAGAGGGTGGCCTCTCTTTGAGGGCGGCCTTATTAGAGGGGGACCACTGCATATATATTTATATATATGTGTGTGTGTGTGTGTGTGTGTGTGTACACATTGATATCTGTATACTTGGGAGTCTGTTCCGCTACGCTTCATCATAAATACAGTATTTTTATGCCCCTATTTTCATGTCTGATGGTGTACATTATGTAAATGCACTATATCTGAAAGTACACGTGCCAAAATCCACAGCCAAAAATATACGAAAATAATTCATGAAGGTACACACGACACTGAATGAACCAAGTCATAAAGTATATATTGCATAACATACGCACTGAGCAGAAGATGATGCTCCTACAAGATTAACCCAGGATAATTTTGTTTAACCCCATCTCGCCCACAGTGCCAAGGTGTCAAAACATCATCTTACATGCTATGCTTTTCTGTTATTTCCATATCAATAAAACAGGTTTTCCCTCAGGATTATATTTGGATACCTCTGCAGCTGGGTATAGCATATGCCTGGTCAACAGCTTTGTGGGCATAAGTAGGTTAATTGGGTGCTGTGGGCCTTAGAAGTGCCCTATGGATGGCATTGACTCAGACCTCTCTGACTACAAAAGGGTTAATATGGGCCAAAGGGTTAATACAGGCCAGAGGGTTAATATAGGCCATCATGAAATGCAGCAGGTCCCTGCACTGCAACATGAAACTGTGTTTGCCGCTGATTAAGTAACACTTTTCCATCTCAAACTGCGCCAAAGAAACCAGACATCATATATTTTCTGCTGTGATGTTTTTATTTTTTTTAAAGGTAAATTTGATGTATAACATTTCGGGTAAAAGCACTCATAATGCCCAGATGTCCAATTTTCTGTCTGCTTCTGTGTTTTATCTTAATTTTTCATTCATAGATGAGATCTGTCAGGGATCTGGTTCTTTCTTGCTGAAGTTTCATGTTAACTTTTCCCAGACCAAAGTGGTAAAAATGCCCAGATCTGCGTATATCAGATGTCTAAACTTCCCTGTTTTTCTTTGTATTTACCCTGTATAAGGAACACTTTGAAAGAGAACTATACATCAGACCTAGGAGGAAAGCATGTCACAGGTCAACAACTTTCCTTGGCACTAGGCTGCTCAGCATCCAATGTTATAAAAACCTGTTGACTTGCTTATGATGACCAAGAAAGCCCCCCCCCCAAAAAAAAATCTAAATGAGCTACTAGGTTGTCAATAGTCACGTTCCAGTTTAACCCCTTGACTGCTAATTTCTACAAACATAGAGGTGCTATGAATTGACAGAACAATGCTAGACTGATATTTTAGTTAACCAGTCTGTCATTCAAGTAGTCCAGCATGCCTACAGTGGTCTGGGTCAACAGTTTTCCTGGGTGTGCTTTGGGTGCATGGTGCCCACACTGTGCTGGGGACAGCTGTTGACTCTTGGCACTTAAAGCTTTCCTTGCTGTAGGTCAATCACTTGGTATTCAAACTTGCTCAGGAAAAGCTGTGAACCCTTTCGGTGCCAATTATGTCTAAAAGTCGATCTACTAAAGTCAAAGTAGCCTGAATTATCATTAGGATCTCAGATTCGTATTCCTCATAAAAAGACCTTTCATTCAAGTACCAGGATGCCTATTGATCCCGAGAAAATATCACAGGTCAACAGCTTTTCTCAGTGCGAATTCGGCGCAATGCACCCAATGCACACGAAGAAAAGCTGTTGACTCAGTCCAAAATTTGGCACTCAACTCATTCCATACTATGGTCACAGGCCTTGGTCAGTGGTTCTGGCATTGCCTGGCAAGTCATGACTTGCCAGGCAGTGCCAGAACCACTGACTTAAGACGATAGGCATGTTGGTACTTGAACAAAAGCTCTTTTCATGAAGAATTTAAATATGCAATTGTCGCCTTAAATCTTGGCAAATATACGTAAATATCAGGGACTGGTATGGAATGAGGTAAAGAGTTAAACTTGATCTACCAGGCAGGCTTTGCTTTCAAGGTCTTGAATTAGTATCCTAACTGCTGATTGCTTGTGATCTCTGTCAGTTTTGATGTCTCATTTTAAAAGTATGGCAGCACAATGGCCTTCAACTTTTCTGCTTTTTTTATGTCATATCCTGGGAGCATGAGGTGGAAGATTACCGGGTCTTGTCTGCATGAGGTAGAAAACAAGAACTTGTTTCTTAATACATGTACATGTACAATCCATTTACCTGCTCACCACAACAGGCGTACTCATATGAATCACTGAATTCATAAAAATACATTTTATCCAAACACCTGCATGCCTGATCTGAAATCAATAGTTACTGACAAGAATTAGAATGGTCTAGATCAACACCTTTCCTCAGTGCACTATCTGTACATTAGACCACAGAAACTTGTTGACCCAATTTCTAACACCACAGTGGTCAGGTTAAGACCTGCTGTGCACAGTATCTTTCAAATCTTGATGTGTTTGTTTTGCAAGGGACATATGCCTGATGCAATTTCATAATATTTGAGCTAATATTGGGCCAAGCGCCTGAAAAATTGTGCACTGTATTGTATTTTCTCTTCTGGTACATTTAACCTGACCAGATAAATCAGCCAGCCAAGCCAGTGCAAACATTGAACTTTGGTCGATCAGACGCTTTTCATGCCACTGCTGAAACATCACTTCTTCGGGCACTGCAAAAACCATGGGTTAATTCAGATGAGGCATATGGGTAGTTGAATTAATGCCCTTTCATCAAGAAACTAAATACCCCCCTCCCCCACCCCCAGGTAGTTCTAAGAGTGTGAGGTGCAGCATTCAGTATGTTTATTTGAAATGGGTAACTTGAGGCTTCATGCATTTCTGATTTTGTCGAGTGTATGTCTGCACAGGTAAGCAAACCACGAGGTTTGCCTCAAAACAGCTTGACCTTCCTTGATCTGCCTTTCCATTGAAGTAAACAGTATTGATGGAGGGATCTATAAAAAACACGTTGCCACTTTAACGCTTTTGCTGCCATGTCTAGACCGGGTCAACAGCTTTCCGCGCTACACTTTAGGCATACTGCTCACAAAGTGTGCCGAGGAAAGCTGTTGACCTGGACCATTCTTACGGTCTCTGCAAGAGCAGACATGCTGGCACTTGACTGAAAGGTTGATTAAATTTACAAAAAATATTTAAATCGTATCATTATGTTAATTCGGAGACCATCACCTATTGCTGAAATTGAGCGAAGAAGGAGTTAAACAACTAAGTTGGCATTCACGTTGCGTTCAGAGATGAAAGTTTTTCCTCGGTCACCTCTTTTTTTTTTTTTATTCTTTACAGCAGCAGGTATCAAGGAAGGAAAAAAATGCTGTGTTTATGTGGCACAGACCTATATAGTTCAGGCGTTGTATCATCATGTTTATGCAAGTCCAGACATGTTCCCAGCTTCAGTCCGGGTCTGGGGGTCAAAGGAGTACAATAGTAGGGAAGCTTACGGCTGTGTGTTGAAGCAAATCAACCAATGTTTAGGTCTAGTTCATGGTACTCACATTTGTGTACTCACTGCCCCAGTTTTTTATTATTATTATTATTATTATTTTATTTATTTTTTTAAACCTACCCCCCCCCCCCAGCTGGTTGCCAAACATTACTTGCATCGATGTTTTTTAATTATTTCAATAGAATTAACCCGTAATGTAAAACAATTTGAGTGAGAATTGTGGATGAGACTTACCATGACGTAACTCACGTCAACTGCTTTTCTTTGTGAGGGTATAGAGCCCAAAGCCATGGCAAGGAAACCTACTGACTCCGTCTTGTCAGTCTTAACTCAAGGAAGAACAAACTAACATACGCGTATCTACCCTGCCAATTACATTCCACCTCCCTAAAAAGGTCCATCACCTTTCTTTCAACTAACACATGGAAACACTGTGCACTTGCAATTACAACTCCCTTCCCCTTGATATTCTTAAAAAAAGGAAAATCATGGTTTTGTTATATCCTTGTCCAAAAGTATCTGATACCGTCTTTACGTTTTGTCTTCTGTGGTACTGATAAACACGATGTATTACAACTTTTAAATGTCCTAAGTACCGAGGCACCAGACGTGTGCGTGGGCTGCCTTCAAAACAAATTTCGACATGTGCCATTCCCAGCATTATCAAATATTGGCAGCAGTAATGAACACAATGCAAGGTTACAACCTGGCCTATATAAACAGTGTCCCTGTACCTATTCTTGGTACGTTCCTATTCTAAGAAGCTCGGGCTGTGTTAAACCGAGACTTTACTTTCCATGAAATCTCCCTTTATGTCATGGCATGCATAAACCGATGTGAAATCTTTTTGGGAGAAAATATGCAACGTTAACTTCAAACTCGTCACGTAGCATCCAACTTGCGTGGTTCAAAATGGCTGTGCTTGCAACTGTTTTGTTGCTGAGGAACCTGCATCGAAGCTTGGGAGTGCTCCGTACGCGATACCTTTACGTTTGTTCACTCTGGAAGTCCATGAATTACACAGCAAATGAAGATGCAGTTCCTTGCAAATTATTTGAAATATTATTGGGGCATCCATTGGGTATAGAATGTTATCTGTTTGATGTTGACTGCCTCAAAGAAGGTCTGTTTAGGAGGCAATAATTATTGTTTCTGTATTGAGAATTGGAATACACATTTTACAGGCAGCTGATGCTGGATACTTCAGCAGTAACTGCTGATGATGTTGTCAAAGACCACCTGTCTGCTGAGACTATATTTGATGGCACAGCATTCTGTATTCCTTGTAAATGTACCTGCAATTTAAGACCACCTTTCATATGTGGCCACCTTTGGCTGGCTGAAGGGGGTGGTCTTAAATAGCAGGTGCCACTGTACGTGGTACAGAATATCATGCACTGCACAATGCATGATGGGTAAAAGTTTATATTGCCCATGTATAACACAGCCGTCGACCGGAACCAGAAATTTTGAAAAAAAAAAAAAAAAAAAAAAAACTTTCCAATCCTCTGCATGGCTTTTATATGCAAGGCTGCCACCTGTTACCTGCATATGTCCAAGCTAAAAAATCTAGATTGTTACCCCAAGATGGTCAACATACTGTAGTTGATCAAGTGGTCGAGGAATGAGCAGGCAGCTGTGCCAAGTTGGGAGTGCCCCAGTGTTCAATGGAAGGCAAGCTCAGTGATGAAAACACTGGCATTATAGATGAACTGAAAGTCAACAGACATCCTAGACTTTATGTTCATGACATTTTGATTTGAATCATACCCATGGGTGAACCCGAAAGTACTTTGCCTGGCACTTGTTTGTTCACTTTCAGTTTCACTTGACCTCTCGACTCTGATTCCTCTTTTGCCATGTTTACTTGCTTGCCACTCTCCGACTTTGGCAGTTCAGATTTATATGTTGACACTCAGAGTGTTCCAACTATGACCACAAGATGGCTGCATTGCATTCTGCTGGTAAAGAGTTAGGAGCCACAGTGTATGTCAGAGCATGAACAGCCTAAAGTCACCAAGAATAGCTATTTTGTTGACAGTTTTAGTCCCACACTGAAAGTATCACCAAGTTCACAAAAATGGCAGTTTTAGTCGCAAACATGATGATTTCAGCAACCTTAAAAGTATAAAATAAAGTCTTATGCCAAGATACTGACCAGAATGACTAGCAACATTACCTTGCTTAATTAAAAGGCCCTATACCAGCTTTTTCAGATAGAACTTGCACAATTGTGAGATATTCTTGATGCATCTCAGATACAATGAAATGCATGGAAGAAAACCGCTACAGCCAGCATGTGCCAGCTCTCTTGGTCTGGCCTGGTCTTTCTATCACATCTTGAGAACTTGAAAGGCCAGCTGGGGTGTAGATAACACCTTTCTGTTTACTGAGGCTAATGAAATGGACAATTAGGGAGAGTCATGTTCTCAGTCAGGACCTCTTGACTGCTATGGGATGCACATCCATCAAAGAGGGGTGGGGGTGGGGGTGGGGGTGGGGGGTAAGAGGGGGAGAGGTCCCCTCCTGGTACACTGGTCCTGATATGATTTTCCCTTGTGTAAGTACAGCAGATAAAAATGCCCAGTATGCTGGTATGGACCCCCCCCCCCAAAAAAAAAAACAAAAAAAAAAAACAAACAAAAAAAAAAAAAAAATAATAAATAAAATAATAATAATAAAAATAAAACAACTAAAATGACTGTTCAGCAGGATTTTGGTCATTCTTCAGCTCAACAGTTGAACTACTGCATCAGTAGCCACAGATATGTGGCCTTCGAGGGCGCAGCAGGGTCTGGGCCCAGTGAGTCGGAGGGCAAAGCGACTGGAGGGCCCCGAGGCGGCCAACAGTCCGAGGACCTCCAGTCGCTTCGCCCTCCAACTCACTGGGCCCATACCCTGCTACCCCTTCGAAGGCCACATATCTGTGGCTACTGCATCAGCACTGCATCAAAGGGTTCCACAGACAATTGAGTATTAATTGTACATAAAATATACCACTCTTGTTCACTTCCTACAGAAACATCACCAGTGTAAGGGTACATCACTGGGAGTTTATGAACTCACTGTCCACGGTAATTTACATCTCTGCCTCTGGTTACCAAGACACTGTGTTGTGTTTTGTTATCATATCTGTGTTAACCTGGCAAAAACTAATACATATGGTATATTGAAGATACATACATACAGCTAAAGGACATTTTTTTATTTTTTTTTATTACTGTTTCAAAATACACCATTTAACGAGTCTTCTTCTCTTGCAAGTATGTAAATATTTTCATATGTATGTAAATTTATTCTCAGGGAGACAGACTATTTTACCAACATTGAAAAACATTTAAGTCACCAACATTGGTGCTGATAACGCCCCCACAGGAACGTTTGTTTACCAGGCGGCACGTGGCTCATAGCACATGCTGTCTGCGGCAACCTGGAAATAACTCGAGAAAACAGTCATCTACAAATAGTCATTACTTGCAAACTCTGTCCTTCTTTCTTTACTCCTAAAGCGCTATATTTGTCACTCAAAGCAAGAAAAACAACATACAAACACCCTTGCTCTGGCACAATTAGTGGTCGTTTGGGTGCAGCCCAAACGGCTGGGGGAAACTTTACTGTAGCTAAGCCTAACAAAAACAATTACCTATTTACGCTGCACACTTTTCCTGTATCCCAGACTGATAATGGGACCGTTTGTCTATCAATAGTACATGTGGGTATGGTACAAGCCACGCCATTGGCCAGTCACAGGCTGTTACAGATGTTACTTGTGAGTATAAATAAATTAGGTCTACAATTAAAATAATTTATTTGCACACAGTCTAGATGCAAAACACACCATGTGGCCCTTTTGTATGCTGTGGACACTGATTTACTTTGTGTGACCTAATTCAGCCGGATGGGTGATTTCCCTGCTAAACTGTACTTCAGTAAATTAAGCTGGTGGTGTATATACAGTTGTCATTTAACGGCTTAATAATGCAACCTTGCGCCAGCCATTCGACATTACCAATGCTGAGAAAACAGGAACCTGGAGGCAAATGCACCAAACACGTGCAAGGTGACATAACCACTTTACATGGATTTTCCAGGCACTTGTTTTATAAACTTTTTTTTTAATTATCAACTTTTCAAAGTGCATACTTTGATAACATAGCTAATAAATTTTGCATGAATTTGAATCATATTGCAAGGATAATATGCATATGTATGTATGTATGTATGTATGTATGTATGTATGTATGTATGTATGTATGAATGTAGCTTTCTAATTTTTAAAAAAAAAAGTGCATGTTGTTATGATCATTGATCATATTCAAAAGTACAACACAGCCTCCCAGCCCTCCTTATATGTACGTGTACCAAGTTGGTAATATAATGAAAGGCCTTGGTCAGTAGTTTTGGCATTGCCTGGAAAGCCTTGTCAGGCAATGCAAACAAAAAAAACAAAAACAAAAAAACCCCCCAAAACTATTTTTACACTAGACATGCTGGTACTTGAATGCAAGGCCCTTTTCTTCAAGCAGGAAGCCTATAACAGTTGTAGGCTCCTTGCTAACAACGGATACAAATGTGCATGAGCACACACAATAGGAGAGGTCGCAGTTAGGAATTTTATGTGTATTTGGCGGAATACACATCCAAATACACAAAATTCTTGTGGGCTAGGGGTGTGTATTCCCATAACATTCAACACATTGGATTATTTTGCAGGAAAAGTTATCAAATGTACAGGTGTATTGTAACTGCATGTCTATACAACCATTTACCACAAGTTATTTTGTCTTTCTAGGAAGAGAGGTTTCAAGTTTTGCACATGAAAATTACAAAAGAAACTAAAGAAAATACATGTACCTAGCCCCCCCCGCCTACAGAGCCCTATATATGTACTGAGAACCCACATGAACCAGTTGATCTTGATCTTACCTATGCCAACAGACCATATTCCTACAGTGAAACCTCATTACATTGACATCACTAGTTTCCTGCTTGATGAGTATCAGATATAACTGGTGCCAAAGATTGCAGGTTCGAGTCCCGCTCGTTCCAAACATAAAATGTATATAAGAATCTTTCTGATAATTAAGCCAAATAGCAAAGGAATACGCGTTGAAGTCCTTCAAATTCTGTGTTGTTAACTTCCTTGGCCACTTTGTCTACCCTCATGATTTCTTGTGTGTGACAATTAAACAGACCCCAGTTAACTCATTCCACCCCGACAGAAGACTTAGTCAACAGCTTTCCTTGGCGCGCTCTGAGTGCATTGCACCCAAAGCGTGCCAAGAAAAGTTGTTGACCATGGGCATATAATTTGGAATGACCTTCCATGCAAGTTTCATCCAAAATTTTGAAAAATAGTCCCTAAATTAGTAAAATGCAATCAGCAGACAACATTAAATATTAGTGAATTTAGTTTACAATTTGCAGGATGTTTAAATAAAATCAATTCTTTTACATAATTGAAAAATTTAAAACGCTACAAAATTAATGCAAGCCCTTTTTCAAAGAGATGAAATACAGTTTTGGACAGTGTTATGTGTTCTTGCATTTGACACTATGAGTTAAATCTTATTTTTTTATTTTTAAATGCAAAATTTGAGAATTTTCATTAAAATTTAATTACATGTACATCAATAATGGTACTCAAAGTTTTTTTACAGTGCCAGAGTCAAACTATATGTTATGCTTTCTTTCAGAAAATATGTACTTTTTTTACTAAGATGCTAACCATAGACAACAAGAGGATCATGATGATCCTGTGCTCTGCT
Organism: Hermodice carunculata; assembly: GCA_964020975.1. Classification (NCBI taxonomy): domain Eukaryota; kingdom Metazoa; phylum Annelida; class Polychaeta; order Eunicida; family Amphinomidae; genus Hermodice; species Hermodice carunculata. The sequence continues at coordinate 12,245,524 of OZ026616.1, read as the reverse complement.
GATTGGAATACACTTTTACAGTATTCCACCGCATGCACTGTAGTCTGCATAGCTATATAAACATGATAAATGTACAGTGGTAGTGAAGTTTGATGTATAATTCATAAAAGAAATAGAAAAAAATGCAGTGCCACCAGGAGGCTAAAATAAGAACCAGGTGACCCCATGAGCAACATCAAATATCAATTGACCAAGTAGTTCTTGAGATGAAGATTTTTTTTTTTTTTTTCAAAAAATAAATTCAAAATTTCATAAAAATTAGAAAACTTATTGCATCATCACCTCCTTTGCAAACTTGGTAGAGGTCCACCTGGGGAACATCCAATGCAAAATCAAAACATTCCAAGCACTGCTTTTTGAGAAGAAGTTAAAAAATGTAAATACGATAGCCATATATACTATACAGTGGTAACACTTACCTCCAGTTGCAAAGTTTGATTTCCCACAACTTCCCCATAAATTAACATACATGTATATCCATATCATTTTCACAAACTTTCATTGTCTAAAGTCAAATTATATTCTGATAAAATTCTAAGCAATCATGTTCAGCTATTCTGGAGAAGAAGCCAAAAATAGCCTTAACACACAAAAATTAATAAAAAAAAAAAAAAGGAAAAAAAATTGTAGCAAAAATAAGAACTATGTGACCGCAGGTGTCCCTATGTGCAATATCAAAGCAACTGGCCTGTAGTTCTTGAGATGAAGAATTTTTTCTTTTTCAAAAAAATAAAAAAATCATAAAAAATAGAAAAATTATTGCATCATCCTCTCCTTCACACACTTGGTAGAGGTCCACCTGGGGAACCTCCATGTACAAAATCAGAATATTCTACGCAGCAGTTTTTGAGAAGAAGTCGAAAATGTAAAAAGTCTAACACCAGATGGACGATGGACGCAAACAGATTCCAATAGCTTTGCTGACTGACAAGTCAGCAGAGCTAAAAGTTAGACAATTATACACGAGAGTCATAAAGTGTACAACAACCTTAAATGTGTCTGCACACGTAAGTCTGCATCTTGGGCTTTTCTCTCGTACCTTTCTGAATGGACAAAAACCCAGTGTGAAGTTCCTGACCTTGGCACCAGGAACACTTGATAAGGAGCCTTTCCTAAAAATTCATCCAATTATCTTATATCAGTTTCCTTACAGTTTCTTTGATATCCAACTTTTAAAATTGTTCTTGGAGGGTAATTGTTTAAACGCCAAAAGCTGACATGACTACAGAACAGGTTAAATACCTCTGATACAATAACGTCTACAGTTCCGTGACTGAAGACCTCCGTTAAGGCATTGACAGGTCGCAGTGTAAGGTGAAACTACAGTCCTGTTAACAACACATAATGATAACCTTGGGATTTTTCACAGGCCAGTTGCTACAAATTTTCTTCCGATCTTTGGTACTGAGAATGCAGTGGCAGAAAGGGGCGGCCTCCTTGGCTCTAATCAGACAGGAACAAAGATCTTTTATGTAGAGTTCGTGTCATTGTACCTTATAAATGAATACATTGTGTTTGTGACTGTAAACACGCAAAATATCAATCTAGCTGGTAATCATTTCCTGAAACACTGAATTGCTTCTTCAGTTCTGGCCTACTGGGATTGACCTTGAGGATAGGAACATCAAACAAAATTGTCACTGGAACACCTGAACCTCACTTTAGATGCCAAAACCTGATGCTTAAGTCATCACATTTGCATGTTAACAACTATCAACTTAAAGAATATATATATATATCATCCCTCTGGAATTGTGCTTGCATTCCATACCACAGCGTAAAGGCTTGGTCTGTGATTTTTCTATCAACAACCATGTCATGCTGGGACAGCAACACTGCGACAGCAACAACAACACTGCGGTGGCTTCACTCTGACAAAACTAATGTTCAAATCCACAACCCCCCCCCCCCCCCCCCTTCATGTTCTGATGCTGCTGTCAGTCCCTGTCAGACTCGGTATCACTACCATATATCACTAACTTGTGGGAACCAGTCTCATGCCAGAAACAGGTCTAGTTACAATGTGGTTTCCAGACTCAGCCCATTTTGACTGCGTTTCACCCTTCTCTTTGATCAACATGCATGAGACCAGTCAACTCCTACATGTATCTTGTAACAGTACCCTCTTAGAATGGCACAAGAAAGGGTAGCACCACTGACAAAAATAATATACATGTATACTGTAGTAGCTTCCTGTGGGTTGTTCACATCATCATGAACAAGAGCACACAATCTTGTACACCCAGGTAAAGGGGACCAGTTGACGTGTATGCGGTTTAAGTGAACCAGTAAATGGTGATTTACGGAAACCATAGTCTCTCTACCGAACAAACGACAGACCCACTGATGTGAGCAAAGTTAAATGCCCTGCCCCCTTTCGGAGGGGGGGCATAAAAATGTAAGATGATACATGCACTGCACATTCTACAATGACCATTGTAAACAGTTACAAATGTAAGTCTGATTGCGCAACAGAAATATAAAAATGTAAGGTAACATTTGCCATCATTCAATGGCTATCGTAAACAATGGCAAACATATGTCTTATTGTGCGAAAGAACTAAACAAAAAAAAAAAAAGATGTAAGACAACATTTAACATCATTCAATGGCTATCATAAACAATGCAGGTATAGGCAGGCCAACCACAGCTCCTAACGGTCAGCTGATGGCGAGGGAACACATATGCATGTGAGGACATAAAACTTCACATAATATCATATAACACAGCGTATGCTTTTAGAGGGAGACAGGGGCGACATGATAGAGGTGAAGAGTCTTTGTACGCTGACAATCAAGATGACAATTGATGACCGACCCCCCAAGGTGCATGAATGTGGCACTAGGTACTTGCAAGTCATATTACAAAAGCTGACTTCCTAGGAGGAGAGACTATACTTAAACTTGAAATATTTGCTTAATTACGCATACAAGTGCTACATTATGCTGAATGATGCCTCCAGCAGGATACTTAAACTGTTCATGAAATTTCCTCATATATATACCTGTGTCTGACACATCAATATACTGTAATAACATTGCCAATGAATAATTATTTTACACACTCCGTTTCCCTTTTTTCCCAAATAGTAAATGCATAAAGCTGTCACATAGAACCTATCACAAGGTGTCAGTATTGTATTTGTGTCTTTTTGCCCAGAACCACTTCCTAGTAGTCAATATCCTATTCTGCAGTTCGAACTCTTTACTCTCCATAAGCTAACCTGTCCCTGTCTAACCTGTATACATATGGAATTACTATTGTCTATATTGCATACGTTCCTCTGTAAAATTTTGACATAGGCTGTATCAGCCCAAATAAATTAAAGGGTCTTCAGCGGGTAACTACTCAACATGTTTCGGAGCCTTTTACCCGTACATGTCTCTCTGAGTAGCGGCTCCTTGTCTAAGCTAAATATTCAGCAAAGACAACCCACATAATAAAGAATAAATAAGAACGTGGCAAATGATGAGTATATTAACCTAGATCACTGCAATTCGTTTCTCGGTCCAAAGTTTCTTATTCCACATAAACTAATATGTTAAACAAGTTAATAACTGCAGGATATCCACCTTTTGCATAGAAATGCAATGGTGAAAGTTGTTTTACTGCAATTAGTCCCATAGACCACAAGCTTTGTGGACCATGATATGGAAAGAGGTAACCATTGCATTTGTTTCTTTTTGTCCAGAACCACTTCCTAGCAGTCATTACCCTATTCCACAGTCCAAACTCTTTACTGTCCATGAGCTAACCTGTCACTGTCTAAACTATATACATATGAAAGTACTATTGTCCATATTGTGCACGTTCTTCTGTAGACATAGGCTGTATTAGCCCAAATAAATTAAAGGGTCTATTTTGAATGTTGTCCACTTCGTCAATATTTTTAACTCTTTTAGAGCCAAATTTTGGACTGAGTCAGCAGCTTTTTTCAGCGCGCATTGGGCACAGTGCGCCAAGAAAACCTCTTGACCTGAGATATTCTCTCTGGAACTATAGGCATGCTGTTACTTGAATGAAAGGTTGTTTAATGAGGAAAAGGAACCTGGGATCCTTATGATAATTCAGGCTAGCTTGACTCAAGTAGATCAACTTTTTCACACCTGGCACTAAAAGAGTTAAATATACTGTCCCTTTCTCAAAAGATTTTCAACGAAAAGCCCAAGAATGCTAATCAGGATAACATGCAAATATTGAACAGCATTGCTCAGGTGTGCCGAGAAAAGCTGTTGACTCCATCCAATCAAGTTACCTTTCAAACGTTCAGACCAGGATAGGAACCAACAGGAGAAAGTCCTGTGTCAGGCAAAACAAACAAAAAAAAAAAAAACAAATAGGACACTTGCTTTTATTCCAATTCTTTTTTTAAAATTTCTAAAACACCACAAAAAAGCAAACTTACTGTATTATACCTTTCATGCATCCATGGTGAAGAGGAATGAACTCCAATTGTGGACCTTACTTTGCAACATTTTGGCACTATCAACTGATAAATCATCCAAGAAAAAAATCCCAAAACTTAAAAATATCGATAATTTTCCAATATTTCAGAACTTTTTGTCAGAAAAAAGGGTAGGGGCAAAGGTGCTTAAGTGGATAATATGGTAGTAATTCTCTAGCTCCATGACAATATAAAACAGAGTCAACTGACATGGGATCACCACCTTTCTTACTTTCTGTGTGTGTGCTCATCTGCTGCTGCCGTCATATGTGTCTGATGGTTACCTGAGATGTAGGAGAGCACACATTCGCCTGCTTGATCTAACAGGTCACGAGACAAGTTTGTAAAACATAGATGCCCCCCCCTCCCACGCCCCACCGTCATTATGTTCACTGTCATTACCCTGTCGATACTACTAAATGGGTCACTGATGACCTTGGGAAGTGGATTTTGAAAACAAATTCACTAAAGTGGCCTTGTGACCTTGGAAATTAGGTCAAGGCTGCCCTTTTTTGAAGCTGATCTAGCCCTAGTAGAAGATGATGAACATCTACAATATAAAAGCTCTGGCTCAAAAAATTCTGCAGTTTTTAAGCAGAAACCAAATCCAGTAATGTGGCTCTGTGACCTTGGGGATTCACTCAAGGTCACCCATTTCAGAACTTGATCTATTTCTTATAGAAGGCTAAATTCGTCTGCAATATGAAAGCCCTAGGTGAGACACATCTCTAGTTACCATGCACAAACCAAGTTGACTAATTATAGGACTCTAAGTAGTGACCTTGGGAATTTGATCAAGGTCACTCATCTTCTAAGCTGACCAAGCCCTATTGCTGACTATTACTGTGTGCAATATTTAAGTCATAACTTAAATTCTGAGTAACAATGCAGAAACCAGGTTCACGGAAGTGGCCTTGTGATCTTTGAATTTAGGTCAAGGTCATCCATCTTCGAACCTGACCTACCCTGGATAAGGTCTATAATCCTGTGCAATATACAAGTCCTATCATAAAAACTTTTCTAGTTATTTTGCGGAAATCAAAACCCAAATATAGTACCACCGTGACCTTGGAAATAGGCACAAGGTCAACCACCTTCATACTTCACCTAGCCCTTATATATGTATACGAGAGTATATACCTGGACACTATCAAAGTCCTATCTCAAAAACTTCTTGCATTATGGTGTGGAAACCATAGTCTTACTACCGACCGACCAACATGGAGACCTTGGGAATTTGGTCAAGGTCATCCATCTTCTAAGCTGACCAAGCTCTAATTCAGGACTATAACCATGTGCAATATTGAAGTCATAACTTAAATTCTGAGTCACAATGCAGAAAACAAGTTCACTTAAGTGACCTTGTGACCTTTGAATTTAGGCCAAGGTCAGCCATCTTCAAACTTGGCCTAGCCCTGGATAAGGACTATAATTCTGTGCAATATACAAGTCCTATCATAAAAAACTTTTCTAGTTATCTTGTGGAAACCAAAACTTACAACAGTACCTCCTTGACCTTGGAAATAGGGCCAAGTTCAACCACCTCCACTCTTCACTCAGCCCTTATATTGGAGTATATAGCTCAGCACTATCAAAGTCCTATCTCAAAAAACATCCTGCGTTATGGTGCAGAAACCAAAGTCTCAGTACCAACCGAGTGACCAACATGAGCAAAGCCATATGCCCTGCCTTCTTGGAAGGGGGGTATAAAAAACATGGGACTACCAGTGAGCCAACATGCAACAGCTGCAAAAGATACTATCACAAATTGAAAACAGTAAAAATTAAATGCGTGGATGGGCGGGTGCCAAGAAATGTACAAATCAAAACTGCCAGCTAAAGCTTGTAAGAACAGGAACAGCACCCACTCACTCTGCTACTGCCTCTCTGAATAACAATCCATCAGCACAACCCTGCAGCCCAGTTAATTTCCCAACTTAACAAACACCCAGTTGGAAGGCTTGTACTGGGCCTAATTACACCCACAGACCCAATTATTTTCCATTTCAAAAAAGACGAAACTGCATTTCATCGGCTGAAAAAGTTCAAATTCCATTTCACAGGTATACATATATATTTATATAAAAAAAGTGAAACGACCAAATTCCATTTCAAGGGTGAAAAAATGAACAATTACGCCTTGTTTCAGGAAAAAAAGGGAAAATCTTTGGCCCTATAGGCCCTTCCCTACGGTTGTATTACATCACTGCTAAGTTGGAATTAAAACCCAATTACAAAATAATCATGCCCATTAAACCCCATCCTAGCCAAAAAAATAAAACAACATATGACGGCCTACCTGGCACTGGTACATGTAATGTACAGCCTTTGGAGCATCACTTAAGCATACTCATTTGCCACTAGATGGCTCTACTCTCATACAGGCTGGTTCCCTACCTTGCAAACAGTGTTGTATATGAATCCAAGCATCCACATGGATGTGGAGTCTTTCTTTCCTGCTGAAAACACTCTCTTAACCCTTTCTTGCACAAATCGCCTGGATGCAAATTGTCGTCTGCCTCAATCTTTTCACATAAAATTCTCGTCAATGCAAAAAAAAATTTTTGCTCCAAACTGCAGATGATACAATGACAGCATGTCTGAGGTCAACAGCTTTTCTTCGTTACACCCAACCAAGGCCAAGGACAGTGGCCGAATCAAACTTATGTTGGCCAGGAAAAGGTTACAAAAATTCTCTATGATTCCTTCCAACGTCACCAAGGAATATTATTATCACCAGTTGCCCGGCAATGCAAAGTTGTGCTGGTCTTGAATGACAAAAGGAAAGCTGAACTGTTTGTTTGAAACCAGCAGAAAACAGGTATGACCACCTTTAAAAATGGAAGAACAAGGCAAAGTATATATGATTGGGTGCTTTTGTAAAGTTTAGGTTGAAGTACTGCAAAATTGAGTATTTGGGGCCTGGTTGCTAGGCAGTAACTGGGTTACTGTTATTAAGAGATATATTGTTGCTTTCAGAGAGAGAACATGAGGACCATGAAACAGACAATAATACAAAGATATCTCATTTGAATTTGAAAAGAATATGATCATAGTCATATTTGTATTGTTTCACATATTCGTATGTGTACCCACGCACTGTTCCTGACCACAATCGTATTCAACAACACTTTTTATTCACTGCCATAGACTGCATTGCAGTTTTTCTTTGGGTAATTACCTACCATCTCCAGGGGTACCACTGAAGATTTCTGTATCTAATATTATGTTATTTGAAAGGTCCTCAACTGCAAAAATGTTGAGTTTTAAAGGCATTTAAATTTTCAAAATTACGGCTCTAATGGATCTTATTATTCCACAAATGGCATCATACTGGTACAGTGAAACGTCGTTATAATGACACTCAAATACCCGTCTTATTCAATGTAATGACACAAATTTTCAAGGGAAAAAGTTCATTTTCTTTGTTATTTGATTCATTTGTCTGACATGTTCGGTTATCTGACACATTTCTTAGGGAACAGATGGTGTAATTACAGTTACGCCGGGCTAAAAGTTAACAGCCAAACGCTTTTTTCGCGTTTTGCTGGTGTTTGGCTTGTGTTTGGAAACGTTTGGAAACGTTTGGAATGTGTCTGAAAAGTGTTTGGAATGTGTTTGGAAAGCGTTTGGAAAGCGTTGGGAAAAATCTCAAACACTTTTACAAAACGTTCGAACACTTTCACAAAGCTACGGAACACTTCTCCAAATGCATTCAAACACTTTCCAAATGCGTTGAACAATTACCCAAATGATTTCAAAAACTTTCACAAACACATCCGAACACTGCATTTTTACTGTATCTAAAAGTGCAAATCAACACCAAAAAAAACTGTTACCAAGGCAACAGATGAGGGCAATGGAAGAGTGGACTGGGGAGGAAGGAAGTTTTCATCTTTAAGTAAGCAGCTTTCCAAAATTCAAAATTAAAATAAAGTACTCTGGAGAGCTCTGAAAAAAGTTAACTACATCACAAAATAATAAATTTATGCAGCACAATTAAATGTAAAATAGGCTATTTTTAAGCTTTAATAGACTTTATTTTTAATATGAATATTTATACATGTAGGTAAGACATTTTACATACTCCCTTGGAAGTCAAACTCCTGCATAAATGCCCCAATCGCACTCTTCACTTCACGTAAACACAATAATGATTACGACTATGCAAGACTACATGTACATGTATATAGCACAAACTGTAGCTGTTTTTGAGTGAGGCAGGCTTGAGATCATCAGAGAATAGGACACATGACTGTGAGTTGAAGCCTGGCAGCTCAGTAAAACTTGTTTTCCCAAAACTATTTTGCCTTTGGAATGCAAAACGGTGGTCTCTTAAAACAGATGATCCTTTATAGAAGGTACAAATACCACACAAAGTACTGAGCAAAGTATCTTTAACTCATTCCATACCTGTCCCTGATTTTTCCATATATTTGTCTAGACTTAAGACCACAATAGCACATTTAATTTTTTCATGAAAAGAGCTTTCATTCAAGTACCAACATGCCTATAGTCTTTAGTCACTGGTTCTGGCCCTGCCTGGCAAGTCATGCTGCAGCTGCCACAAGGGCAGCTGCAGCATGACTAGCCAGGCATTGCCAGAACCACTGACCAAGGCCTGTGACTACAGTATGGAAGGAGCTAAGGGTGCTCTTTCAAAGCAAGGGTAACAGTATTTATATTGCCCTCTACCCTTTAGCACCCAAGGTTCAAAACTTTAATGTTTTGATCTTCAAAGAGAAAAGAGAGAAAACTGTCATGGCCTTAAGTGTGAGCATGTCACTATAAATTATATCCACCAAAGGATTCAGAACACATTTCTACTTGCTGGAGGAGTCACAGTGGCCTTGCCTGGACCGCAGGACACACACACACACCTCAACGTGTCACTGTTATGTCCGAGAAGTATATCAGTTACAAGTCAGTGACATTTTGTTACAAAATGTCACAATAAAATCTCAAACATTTAGCACAGCCCTGTCAAGGTGCCTGGATACACATTTGTGCATGAATACAGTGATACAAGTAACTCTTCACTGAACTACTATCCATGCCCCACCCAACCCTCAGTTTACACCAATGTTACAGGTAATCTAATGACAGGCTTTGGGGACTGTGCATTTATTAAAAAAAAGGGGGGGGGAGGAGGGGGCGCTAACAATTTTTTTTTTTTTTTTTTTTTAAATATGACCTCTCTTATTACCAAAAATGTTGCATTGAAGTTTGCACTTTTTCCTTTGCAAATGGGACCTAAATATGATAAAGAAATTAATATATGAAGATAAATGATATCAAATTCATTGTTCCAAGAAATTGTTGCACTTGACTGAAATAAATGTACATGTGCATCAATTCCAGAATTACAAGCTATGTAATTTCACTGCATTCTTGTTTTCTCTAAATTTGCTTATGGCACAAAATCATGAAAATAAAAACATGATGAAACAGCATTTTTGCCTACATTTACCAGCATCAGTATCCAAAATAGTGAGATTAAAACTGTGGATAAAAATTTCTAAAATATAAAAGCCGTGAAAATTTATAGCTGTGAAAGTAAGCAGATTAACCGTATACAGTGGTCCCCCTCTTGTAAGGCCCCCCTGACAAGAGGCCATCCCCTCCACAGAGGCCACTTCACCATCCTGCGAGTATGCTATTTTCATTTTATTTTTCCAACTTCAGAGAAGCCACCCCTCTCATAAAGCCATATTTCGGGTACACTTGGGGACCTTATAAGAGGGCGACCACTGTACGATTTATTGAAGCCCCTTTATCTCTACATAAACCACCATTCAGCACTTTGTTACAGACTTATCCATTTGAACCCTGCAGAGAATAAACCACTGAAAGTACATGTACCTATATAATTTTCATCATTCCAGATGTTTTGACATCATAAAAAGCAACACATGATCTCAGCAAATATCCTGAATTGGTGTCATGAACTTTAATATACATGTTTACCAGGCTTATCTCAACCAGGACCAGAAATTACTCTCATTAAACAATTTTTCCAATTTTGGTTTTAATTTTTACAATCTTGTACCTGGATGTTCCTCAGTATATTAGTAATATATTAACCCTTTGCTTGCTAATCATAGCAAAAGTCCCACTCGTCTGAACCATTATGATGATTCCAGATTCAAATTCCTCATTGTAAAACTTTCCAATCCAGCACCAGTATGTACATACTTGAAAAGGGGAAAATAGTGGTCCAGGTTAAGCGCTTTCCTCAGTGCGCACACCGGAAAAATGATTAATTCAATAAAAAACCTAGAATTGAGAGAGTTAAGATTTGGACACAGTGCTAAATGATGACTGACCAAGCGGCCCATGGACTGGTACATGCTAATTTCATGAGTCAGCATATACTTTTTAAATTTCCACAGTTTAACCTTTAAAGTGCCAATCACGGCATATTGTCATTCTCTCTTTACCATTAAACATAGAATGGTTAAAAGATTTAAATTCCTCATGATTGTACCTTTCATTCAAATACCAGCAAGTCTAGTCTAAGGCAAAAAGTAGTCTTAGTCAACAACTTTCTCAGGGGCACTTTGCACGCATTGCACGCAAAGTGCCCCAAGGAAAGCTGTTGATTCAGTCTTAAATCAGTGCTTTAAGGGTTAAGATAATGATGCCATTTTACTGATAGAATGCAAATGTCCTCTTCATTAAAATGAAATATTATAAAACAAATGACTTCCCTTCACATTTTATTTGTTGACCCTTACTTGGTCAGAATGAGACTACTTCAATAGCCTTTCTGGACACTGGTTGGGGGAATGCTATTGACTTGGGCGAGTCACCATGATAGGATCTTATCTAGAATTCCAAGCAATTTTTTTTCTTCTTCTTTTTATTAACACACAATTTCAGTTAAAACATTGAGTAAATAACACTTTTTTAATCAGGCACCTTTTCAGTACAGCTTCTAAAAAAAAAAAAGGTTACAATTAACTTAAGAGTACAATCTGGGATATGAGAAAAAGTGTTAATGTCAATTTTATGAAACACCTCTTGTCCACAGCTGGGCCCATCTGCTGGCACCTTCTCCAGTGATGACGTACTATGGGTCAGCTTGACGAGCAGTACCAGCAAAGTATAATGACTGTCAAGTATGATCACAGCTGATCCAACGACAAAACCCAGAGCCAGCATCTGTGACGACCATTAACACGATAACTGACAATAAACCTCAGAAAAAGATATTGACCCGCTCTATGAGTATATAATCTACATATACATGTGTACAAAAAAATTATCTGTGTACATCTGTGAGAATCATTTTGGGCTGAGGACAACAAAAAATTATAAATTCAGTACAGCTTTTTGAAAAGGTCTTAAGTTAAAGTAAAATTTGTGATACTCTGTGGTGTCTTCATGTTCCTCTTTTTTTCTTTCCTTTCCTTTTCCGCAGTCCGTGAAAAACCTCCAAAAAAATACTGACCTTACTATGAGCCTATCATCCACATGTACATGTGTACAGAATAATGAGGGTGTGTAAATCCGGAAGAATCACTGTTGACTGAGGACAACGAAAAATTGTTAAACTCAGTACAGCTTTAACAGAAAAGAGTCACATGTGTTAGTACAATCTAAGGGTGCTGGGGGGGGGGGGATCCATGTTTATGTTTTTCTTTTTTTTCTTAACCCAGTTAGTGAAAAACATAACAGGCTAAAACTGGTCAAAAATGCACACTGGGTGCGGAAAATTAATAAAAATGTCTATTGTATGTTGGGTGTGTCACTCTGAATTGGAAATATGTGAAACCCTATATTCTGCTGGGTATGGCCGGACCCACCTTGGTTTGAAGTAAGTGGGTTTACAATTCATCAGTTATGACATTGGTTAATTTAATATGATACAGGGTGACCCAGAATAGACAATTCCATCGTTGACACACAATAACATACGTCATAAAAATGATGACATTGACCATTACTTGCCAGCGGAGGCTCAGCCAATAAGTTTACACCAGACACAATTTGTTGATAATGATTACCCGTTGATAAATTAGCAAAAAAACAGTGTCACTTGACTGTCATATCAGGGTAGCAAGCCAGCTTACTTAGATGTACAGTGATCCCCCTCTTATAAGGTCACCTCAAATGCAGCCAAAAAGTGGCGTTATAAGAGGGGTGGCCTCTGTTGAGGGGGAGAATATAATGGAAATACCATACTTTCTGCACAAGAATGCTGGCCTTTCAAGAGGGGTGGCCTCTGATGAGAGGGGCCTTATAAAAGGGGGACCACTGTATGTGCATATAACCCTCCCAAAACCCCACCCCGCCCCCTGTTTAACTTATTCCATACTACAGTGATAAAAACCTGGGTCAGTGGTTTTTGCACTGCCTAATGTGTGCCCGTGAGGCACCTAGAGCATGACTTACCAGCCAGTGCAAAAACCACTGACTGACACACAGGCATGTTGTGCTTGAATGAAAGCTCTCTTATTCCTCACCTTAAATCTTGGTCAATGTCTTATTACTACTTTTATAAAAACGTGCTGCTACCCTCACACCTGTATCCACTATGGGGGCAACCTTCTCCACTTAGCTCCATCTTTGACCCATCGTGGGGTCTTACCTCGTGCGCCCTGTGCTGCTACTTAATTCACAGCCTGGGAGCGACTTCAGTGTCTGATACAAAATCCCTATTCTGGGGCCCCAGCTGCCTACTACTGGTAATTTCAAGCCGTTGCATTAACATTTTCAGGTCATGTTCATTCTGGAAAAGTCCCATTATATATTGTATATTACATTCATTCGACAAAATAACCGTCCCTTAACACTAATTACACATATATTTTGGATACTACCTCTTCAAAATATCTAATCAGGACTCGGAGACTTGGCTGCCATTTTGAAAATTGTGGATTCCATACCCAATGGTTTGTAAATGAGGATAGTATTGGGATGATCTGGGGGGTGGGGTGGGGATGGGGGGTTGTAATATATGAAACCCAAAGTATATATTTTGCAAATGTTTCAGAGCATAAATAATGATGATACATGTATATGCTGTGGTATCAATTAAGAAATGAGGGTCGATTTTGTGTGTGTTATGGCATAATGACGCGCATGATTGAAGCTGACATCGTGGGCGTGGCGCACCCCAGTGTGCCTTGCCCGATGCCAGCTTCAATCACCCGCGTCATTATGCCATAACACACACAAAAGCGACCCTCACTGCTTATATTTACATTTCCCTCTTAATTTTTCTGCTCAGTTACACGGAATTTAGAAATGTAATGCATAAAATTAAGAGAAACGTCCAGAAATTGATTTACCAAGCATGTTCAAGTGTTAAGTTCCGGAAACCCAGGTGGGCGTGGCTTATTGGAATGTGGGCGGGAGACTTGTGTTATGGTCTCATAACACACCAGGCTCTCTCCTATACTTGCAATGTTAAAAGTTAGATTGAATGTAAATATTTCACTTTGATATCACAAACAAATGTATTTTTGTGTGACTGTCCCACAATCAATGCATTGCCAAATGTTCAAAATGACGATCACCATGTGACGGCTCAAGGTACTATGTTGCACTGCCAGTTTAAGGGGGAGAGGGTTACGTTGTTCAACTACAGTCACAGTTGCCATAGAAAGAGTTAAACCAAGCATGGACTGAGTGCCAAACCCACGAAAGTTGTTGACAGTCTAAATTCACGGAGCCAAAGGTTAAATTTGACTGAGGTCACAGTGACGCACACATTACATACAGATTATTTTCATCTGTAATTTGGTTTCACTTTCATTTCTTCCTGCTCATGCTGCTTTTAGTTTTGTTCTTGTACACAATTTTAATCTCCTGCATATTGCATTTTTACTTTCGGGTGTTTGAAAATTTGGTCCTGTTAGCTTGCGTGTGTCTATTGAACAACTCATGAGCAGAATATTACAGAGGATTTGAAAAGCCTGTCCATATATCACATTTTGCCCACATCCAAAATGGCACCTGTCATTGAAAACAGTAAATATTGACAAAGCAGAGAACAAAATAGTGGGTTGTGCATGCACTTTCTCTTGCAGTCATTTCACACCAGTTTCCATCTGTTCAACACGAAGGTACATTGGCCTCTCACAGGTTGTTCGAAATAGATTACCGCATTTCAGAAAGCCATGGTTGCACATGAACTTTCACAGAGAGTACCGGTATTTAGTATGTTGGTGGCCACGGAGCCAATGAAATCATTCTAAATTACACTGGTAAAAGGCCTTTGGTCAACCTGTTTTGCACTGCTAGGCGATAAAAAGAATGATGACTTTGAGCATAGGCATATTGGTATTTGATGAAACCTCTTTATATGTAGAATTTAAATATACATTCCGTGTGTTAAATGTTGGTACATACAGTGGAACCTTTGTACTAAGACACCTACGGTTACACCTAAAAGTAGTGTTTATTTGGACATGGCCTTCTGAAGTACATGTAACTGCTGCCGATACATGTACATTGAGAAAAGCACGCATGGTCAACACAATTTTGGTTTTGTTCATGAAGTGGTCTCATAACTGAGGTGGCCTCAGTGCAGGGTTTTACTGTATATACAGGAAAATCTGAAAAAGCCATGAGATGAGTCCAGTGTACATACCACTTCCCTACCAGTGTGCAACAGCAAATATACAAGTACAGTAAAACCTGTTTTGAGAGACTGCCCCTAGAGCAGGCCAAAAAGTGGTCACATAAGGCAGCTGGTCTCTCATCAGAGGTACAATAACATGGGAAAGATGGCAAAAGGGACATGGTAAACATGGTCTGAAAAGGCAGGTGGTCTTTCCTCACAGTGGTCTCTCAAAACAGTTTTCACTGTACATTGTGCACACTCGCCCATAGCTTCCGAGCTTTCTTCTGAAAGAGACCATATGAGACCATATGTCTAAGAAGACCACATTTCTGGGTATTTTGCTTCTATATCTATATCATTCATCCACTCCCACAATATATTTTGTCACTCTCTGAGTTATACATGTGCGCAATGATCAAGAGTACATTTGTACTTAAATAACATTAACCCCCTTAAATCCGCCAAAACTGGCTGAGGTCAAATGTTGTCTGCTTCAATATTTTGTGACTGATTTCAACAGCAATGAAAAGCAGTTTGAGTGAGAATTGTTGTAGATGTGACCTATCAAGATGCCCCAGGTCAACAGCTTTCCTTGATGCCGGTTGTGCACTAGGTGCCCAACCCACACCAAGGAAAGCTGTTGACTCAGTGTTAATTCATTGGGGAGAGGTTAATTTCATTTTCATCCACTCACAATTGCCTGTACACCTGTACACCCAAAACGATGTAACATAATTTCAAGGTGGCAGTCAACTGGCAGTTATTGACCAGCTGTGTGGCACCATACCAGTCCCACCTGACAACTTCATTGAATTTCCCCCAGTTTTCAGCTTGTGGCAAGATTTTCGACTTTCCAATCGTCAGCACATGATGTATTATTGATATCTTGCAAGTAAATTATGCTAAAAAAAAAAAAAAATCTCCAAACAACCAGATGGACCCTTCATTGTGGTTATTCTCATTTGACATTTGATTTACACAGGTCTTTAAGGCAGCCCTTAAATGCCTGTATGACAAGGATATAAATTGTCATTTATGTTAGAGATCCTCTCGGCAGACGGAGCATATGGAAATGCCACACTTCCTGACAAAATAAAGGTGTGTTATACAAGACACAGCCTCTGGCTGGAGGTGTCTTATGAGAGAGGAACCGCTGTACATGTGTAAAGTGATGTGCTGACATAAAGTAATATTTACTTACAGGGTGTCCCACATGTCCAATGGGCATCGGTCATGGGATGTTCCAAATACATGTAATGTAGATGCATCTTTTGACATTCCCTCACTTCTGTTCAAACTTTGTGGGATTCACCGAATGGGCTTGGTACCTGAATAAAGAGTCACACAATTAACGTGTATGATACGGATATAATATCATCAGAAAATATAGAACATTTTTAAACAGTCCAAATGCAAGCTTTTAGACTTATTTGCCGTAACAGACAGCCTGTGGTTTTTCATGATTTGCAATCAATATGAACTTTCTTAGACATTGCATTTTACTACATGTACTTAGACTTCATTAGTTACATTACAATAGAACATAGCCTCTGTGTAGAATGATAAAGTTTATTAGACAACTGAGGAGAAAACTTTTTGCCAAAGCTACTAATCACCAAAGGCAATTACTTATGCAAGACTATAAGCATATACAATATAAAATCCCTGTACACAAATTTTTTCAAGTTATCGCGTAAAAACCAAATTCACAAAAATGGCTGTGTGACCTTAGGAATCGGGTCAAGTTCACCCATCTTTGAACTTGTCTGAGACTATATTCAGGACTATAAGCAGGTGTAATATGAAAGCCCTACGCAAAACACTTTTCAAGTTATCAAGTGAAAAACAAATTCACTAAAATGGCTCTGTGACCTTGGGAATTAGGCTAAAGTCACCTATCTTTAAACTCGTCAGAGACCTTATGTGGGACTGTAATTACACGTAATTTGACAGGCCTATGTAATAAACTTGTCAAGTTATCAAAACCAAATTCACAAAAATGGCTGTGACCTTGGGAATTGGGTCAAGGTCATCCATCTTTAAACTCGTCAGAGACCTTATTTAGAACTATAAGTATGTGAAACATTAAAGCCCTTAGTGAAAAACTTTTTGAGTTATTGCCTGAAAACTGTCATCCTGGACACACAAACACAGACAGAATAATCGCTATATTAATGGGCCCTCCTTCTTCGGAGGGGAGCATAATAATTTCCCACAAAGTCATATTAATCTTAAAGAAAATAGTGAGATATACATTACAGATTGTCACATGTTATGATAACAAACAAGTGATGAAAAAAAAACTAGTCCACTGAGTATGGATCGAACATGAGACATATGAGTGATGCAGTGAGGTAGTACCTACACATGTCTGATAGAATAATTTTTACCAGACCTAGACATGGGAAGTACGTAAAATGCGCGAGCACAAGGTAAATTATAGTTAAAGTGGGAACAAATCATAATACAGGCACCTGCAATGATGAGACACGTGAGTGATGCAGTGAAGTACATGTAGTACCTACACATGCCAAATAAAATAATCTTCACCAGACCTAGACACAAGAGGTATGTAAAATGCATGAGCACAAGGTAATTATTGTTAAAGTGGGAATAATGGATAAGAATTATATATTCCAGATCTTTACATTGAAAAAATCCTTCAATATCTATGTCTAAACCTTTGTATAAATTAATTAATATGATCATGTTTGATTCCAAATTTTGAAAGTTCAAGGCTTAAAGGAGCCCCATTTATTTATAAACAGGTCATCAGCAGGAACGCCAAGTCAAAAGTTAGTCATTTAAGACTAAAATACAGGCTGCCAGATGAAAATAAAAAATGATGTATATGCACGGTTTCTTGCATGCCAGAAATCACCTGAATGACACCATTACTGTCGGCACTTGTGACGTGTGGATCAAGTGGCCACTTACTTTGTTTTTGATCAAATATTCATGCGCCCTCTGGTGGAATGCAACATTTTCAACATTAAAGGGCCCTTTCGCACGTAAAGATGTTTCCTTTGTTGTTCTTTAACCACAAAAAAAATGCTTTGTCAATGAAAAATTATGGGAGAAATACAATTATTTGGAGGCATTTACAGTCAGAATTCAATCATTATTGGTGGCAGAAGCCACAAGCCACTTTATTCTGAGCATGAACACTCCTCATGATAGTTTGCCTATTTACAATGCCTAGCCCAGTCATGCTCCAGCTTCCAAAAGAGCAGCTGGGGTATGGCTGGCCACACCATACAAAATCTAGCAACCCAAGTCTTTGGTCAACTTTGTAAGCTATGAGTTCAACAGCGAGTGGTCATAAATTAATATTTATTGTACACCGCAAGTTTCACTCCAACTCCCTCTCTTCAAGCTTTATCTGCATCAAGATTATCGTGCTCTTTAAAATCTGACATGTCTAATGCAGCATTCAGTTTATACTGAATCACTGAGCTGACAGATGGAACAGACACCAATTCCCTGTACATAATAATAATCTTAAATTTTAACGTTTACTTTGGGGCTGTACAGAACTGACTGTGAGGAGTGCATTAGTGAGGACTATATACCAGTCACGCATCATGTGTCTACTTTCATCACCAGTTACCTTGTCTTTTTCTTCTTCTTCTTGCATTTGGTTCTCTCAAGGGAGGCCTATACATTGTATCAATAGCGTTTAGTGCCCCCCCCCCCAAAAAAAAAAGGTAAGTCAAGGTCTTATAGTAGTTATTTGAAGAAAAAAAATGGTAGTATTGTATTCTCCTATTGCCAGTCATGCAATGTGTTCCTGTGAACTCTCTGACTGCAAGGTATCCTAATGTATCATTACATAGTCAGTGCGTATGTACCCTCACGGAAGTTCTGCACGACATGTCATTAGTATCCTTGACCTTCTTTTCTCCAGTTATGACCCATGTGTATTGGGAGAAAATACATCATGGCCCGTACGTCAAAAAGTTATGGATTGATTTGCAAGTTGTCCACATGGATGACCTAGCTTAGGCTGCATCATTCAAATAAAAAAAAAAAAAGAAAAAAGTAAATAAAAATATGAGAGTCAAGGTGACATGGCAACTTGAAAAAAATATATGTACATAATTTTCTCAGTTTTTCCCTCTAGCTAAACAAGGACTCGTTACAACAAAGAGATATAATTCCTGTTTTTTCTCTCAATATTTCATGGTTATAATTCTGAGTTGCTCATGATTTTCTAGACATTATTGCATTATTCAAATGCTATATTTACTCTCTTTTAATCTGCATGATCAAATTGTCTTTAATATAAATTTGAAGGCGTCACCATCATGAGTAAACATGTTTTGGTTCATAAGTTGAAAAGTTAACAATCACAATAAATGAGTGGCACATGTGCTGGTGCTTGGAGAAATTATAATGTGGGCAGGCAGCAGGCTTTTTCTCTGCAATTACTTGCAATCAGAGATATCTAGTTCCATTGTGGAATCTACAAACAGCTGAAAGTGTATCTTCGGGTTTTCCCCGTAACTCCATGCATCCAATATAGTGCAGTATGAAACACATTATGTGTATACATGTAATTAAATCACCCATGGTTGGGCCATGTGCCAAGGAAATTATGAAATTCAACTTGAGGAAGTTCTGAAAGGTTTTCCGTGGACCTTCTGGATTTCAAAAATAACTTTGCTGATAATTTGATAGTGTTCGTTCCACATTCCTGTACATGATTACCTTCACAATGAAAGAGAAATTACATTTGGGGGCTGCTTGGTACTGCCTCCCGTACAATGGATGGCATAGCTGTAGGGTCCATGAGACAATGCACTGTCAAACTTATCGATCTGCATAGGCCACAAATTACAGACCATCTGTCTTGAAATATAGGAAATTCATAAGGTGTCAAAAAATCAACTGTCTCACGAGACCACTTCAAGGAATACAAAAAAAAAAATCAACTGTCTCATGAGATCACTTCACACTTCTATCAGTTTATACCCATGGGAAGGTCCGTGTAAGCATGTTTCACACCTCACCCGTACAGCTGTGTAGGTGAATATCTTCTTAATGTGTACATGTAATTTCTACATCCAGGGCAGATCTAAAAACAGTTATTTCTTGCCAGAGAACATGACTGTAATGACAATAATCTTGGTCTTGTACAGCAGGTTTCCATGCCCCGGGGGGGGGGGGGGGGGGGGGAAAGGGGCACTGTATTGTGGAATGTAACTCCCTGTAATGGTCTCCATTTGTATAGCTATTCAACATAACATCTATCACTGCCCCCCCCCCCCCCCCCCCGTTACTCCTCCATACCAGGATGCTCACCACAGTGAGCCCTGAATGGCAACTGAGGCCATCAAAATGATTCTAGATCAAGGTTTTTTGCTGTAGTACAGTGAAATCTCACTACAAAGGCCACCCTTAATCACGTTGTGGTCCCTCAAGATGGCTGGTCCTTCCCATGAGGTAAAGACAGGCTGAAAAGTACTTACAAAAGTGCAGTGCCTCCCCCCCCCCCCCCCCCGCCCCTAACAAGGCCACCCCAAATGCAGCAAAAATGGCCACATTAGAGGGGTGGCTTCTCTAAAGGGGGAAAATACAATGGAAATACCACTTTTGTGACATTGAGAAGAGGTCTTTGCAGAGAGGGCAGCCTCTCTTGAGGGTGGCCTTATTATAGGGGGACCACTGTATCCACTGGTCTTTTAAGACAGGTGATCTCCCATTGGGTGATCTGTCAAGACATGGACAACTATACATGGACCTGCTCCGAAGACCACTCATAAGACATTAAATATCTCTGGCCTGTCAGGACACCAGCCCCTGTATGTATGTTTACCTTTATATTGAGACCACCTGCAATATGAGACCACATTTTGATGATAGTGGGAATGTTCTTATATGTAAATAGCCAGCACAGTGGTCCTTGCCTTGGAAGACCACTCTCCTGTGAGGCCACCTGTCTTGAGAGGCCATAACATGATCCCAGGGGTGGTCTTTTAAGACAGGTTTTACTGTACTATTATAATTCTTTCCTTACACATAGCCTTTGACTTGTGTGCATCACACTCAAATTTATCTAATGTGTACTTGTGGAATCCATTAAATAAAAATGGGTATCAATAATTTTTATAACCCCCCCCCCCTTAACTAACCACAAAAAACCCCCAAAGGATATTGATGATGTTATCTGCATCTGCAGATGCATATTTAAATCTTAGCAAATGCACGCATTCATTTTCACAGATTTTTACCTACTGTAGATGTAGCCTAAATGTTTTTAATCTTATCATCATCATCATCATCATCATCATCATCATCATCATCATCATCATCATCATCATCATCATCACCATCATCATCATCATCATCATCACTGTTCAGCAGACCATGTTTAGCTTATGTCTACATAATCAATACATGTGCACACTTATATGTTTTGTAAAACCTGTTTATCAGATGAACCTTCTTGGGAAAAGTCCATCGGCCATGTGCACAAAATCTTTAAAAGTTTCCTTCAGTTTGCAACTTGCATAATTTACAGTAGCTCACACACATGATCAGAATTTGCCAGGCGTTTGAAATTCAAGAATGTAAGACTTAATCAGAAGAGCACCATTGTGATCACTTCTTCCCATGTGTTCTTTGTACGCGTGTGGTTGTACACATGTGGTTTAGACATACATGTATGGCTCATACACGTGTAGCAACAATCCCACAGTGGACACACAACTACAGATACAACGTTAGACTGCATTTCCTTCGTTAACCCTTGAGCAATTCGTATGGTAGGATTTCATCTTTCTGATCATGATATTTCTCTGTGAATCTAACGTCGCGTGGATAATCAGAGAAGTATTTGCCGACTTTCGGTTTTTCACATCCAGTGCACACAAATTGATTAAAACTGATAACATTAGGGTAAATAACTTTCCTAATGGTTCCGTATGAATAATTACCAAGAGAGGTACAAATTTCAAAACAGGCAAGACTGATACAGCAGAAACAAGGGGTTAATGGCCCAGGGCCAGGCCAGTGAGGCTGAATACGGAACTATGCAGGAATAACCGTATAGTACTATTTCTGGTGTGACCTGGAGGCATGCAAGGTCACAGTTTGCTGACACAAATGCCAAGTGGCAACACGCGTTGAGCTCTCCAATGAAATACCACAATAACAGCATTCAATTGCGGCCGTAATGTGACTCGGGTGAAGAAAATCATGACTCTGAATCAAGGGGTTGTTGACTGGAGGTCAAAGGTCATTGAACAGGGGTCAAAATGTCATAATCACACAGCTATGGCAGAGAGAAAACAATGGTTCATTTTATTTGGCCGGGGGCCATACCTGTTCCCATGTCCTGCAGGAAAACATGCCACACATAGTGTATCAATCTGAACATGGAGGCGCCCTGTTGGCAGTTTGAAAAACCACCAGAAAGATGACACATAAAAGTTAGGAATGACACTAGAATTTGTCGATTTTGCATGAAAAGTACACTTTTTTTTCTTTTTTTTTTTTGGTAGAACAGTTGTGTCTGTGAAGCAGACATAGGCTGGGAGTGTAACAGAGGTGTGTCCAGTTTAAAGAAGCCTCCATTTTGTTGGACAGTAAATGTGATGTGAAGCAAATGCATTCATTTGCTTTATTTGAACATGTAGGACACGGTCTTACCAATATACATAACCCTACTATAGGCTCAACTTCTCCCCTGTTGTTTTTTTGAAATTGTATTTTTTAAAAAATAAGAAAATAAAATAAAAGTATGTTTGAACAAATCCTACCCAGTTCCAATAAGTTTTGTTGAATATTTCATGAGTTATCATATGGAATGGAATTGATATCAATATGAATGGTACCATGATGTTTAGAATTAAGCTAAAAGTCACCAAAATGTAATCCAACACTTGGTCGTAAGAATATATGTGCATATAATCATACCACATAGCATATAAGTTTTCTCCACCTTCTCAAGACTATCAGTGGCAACATAAAAATATATATTTACATGTATATCCCTCTAACCTTTACAGTCAGGGTCGCCCCACCACAAATATTTGAAGATTTGTGTCACAGAAATTCATATAAATGGCCTCAGGAACTATTGAAGACAAGGTCACTAAAATACATAATTTCACCAAGTTTCATGAAGTTTCCTCCCATTCTTAAACAGCCTGAGTTATTGAATGGAAATCAAATAAACCCCATGTAAGTATGTATGTATGTATGTATGTATGTATGTGTATGTGTGTGTGTGTGTATATATATATATATATATATATATATATATATATATATATATATGTCAACCTGTGACCTTGAGAAGTAAGTCAAGATCACCCAAAAGAAATACCAACATAGGTTCTACTAAGCTACCCAATCCTACCATGTTTCATGAAGTTTCCCCAAAGTTATGAAGATTTGTGTCACAAAAGTCCATATAAATGGCCCACCGACCTAGAGAACTAAACCAAGGTCATCAAAATGCAATCCTAACTAAGGTCTCACCAAGAGACACAAACTTGCTAAATATCATCAAGGTTCCTTAAATTCTTGGAGTTATGGTGAAGAAACAAATTCATACTAATGGCCCTATAACCTTGAAAATGATATCAAGGTCCCCCAAACACAATCCCACCAAGTTTCATCAAATTCTGTAAAATTCTTCCGAGTCACAGCAAGGAAACCAAAAGTGTCAAAGAGGAATGAGCAAGTGAAACTGGCACAAAAACTATATGTCTCCCCCATTCCACAAAAAGACATAAATATTCACATCATAAAATCAATTTGATTATTGATTCCATCCATACTATTCTAAAGCCTTTCTCTCCTAAACATACGTACAACAATACAACTTCCACTTCTATTCATGAACACGTGGAGAAGCCATATTCATCAACTGTTCTCCTGACTAAGTTTATGGACACCTGCTGCTGCCGCTGGTGGGTAAATCATGGCTGTCAATCAATTCCCAACTTATAAATTCTTCCAACAACTCATAAGCACATCATTATGACGTTTAGTCTCTCTGTGGACCATGATGAAGGTTGCTGCTCAGGAGATCTCTATGGTTGGCCATGATGAAGGTTGCTGAGCAGATCGCTATGGTTGCCCATACTGGTTGCTCAGTAAATCTGTATGGCTGGCCATACTGGTTGCTGAGCAGATCTCTTTGCCTGGCCATGCTGGTTGCTGAGCAGATCTCTACGGCTGGCCATACTGGTTGCTGAGCAGATCTCTATGCCTGGCCATGATGAAGGTTGCTGAGCACATCGCTGTGGTTGGCCATACTGGTTGCTCAGTAAATCTGTATGGCTGGCCATACTGGTTGCTGAGCAGATCTCTATGCCTGGCCATGCTGGTTGCTGAGCATATCTCTACGGCTGGCCATACTGGTTGCTGAGCAGATCTCTATGGCTGGCCATACTGGTTGCTGAGCAGATCTCTATGGCTGGCCATCCGGGTTGCTGAGCAGATCTCTATGGCTGGCCATACTGGTTGGAAAAAAATCTTTTAAGATGATCATGCAGGTTGCTGAACAGGTATCTACAAATGGCCATCATAAACTAATACAGCAGAATTCTCTTCATGATCAAGATGCTATTCAGATTTCTGTACATGATCATGACAGTTGCCAAGCAGATTTCAATCAAATAATCATGATGGCTGCTGTGCAGGTATCTTTAAATGACCATGACGGTTACTGAGCAAATCTAAAACAAATGGTCACAATAGTTGCTGAGCACATCTCTTCACATGCTTATGATAGCTGCTGAGCTGATTTTAATAAATGATCACCATGGTTGTGGAATAAATCTCTTCACGTGGCAATGATCACCATGGTTGTGGAATAAATCTCTTCACGTGGCAATGATCACCATGGTTGTGGAATAAATCTCTTCACGTGGCAATGATGGCTGCTGAGCAGATCTCAATTAAAACGCAATAAGAGATTGCTAGATCTATTTCCCCCCCCCCCCCCCTCGGCTCTGTGACCTTGGGATTTGGGCCAAGGTGATCCATCTTGAAAGTTGTCTCAGACCTTATGTAGAATCAAAACCATGTGCAATAAGAAAGGTCTATGTTAAAAACTTTTCAACTTAACATGTGAAAACCAAATTCACAAAATGGCTCTGTGACCTTGGGAATTGGATCAAGGTCACCCATCTTAAAACTCATCTGAGACCTTATTCAGGACTATAAGCATGTATGCTATGTAAACACTATGCAATAAACTTTTCAAGTTGTCAAGTGAAAACCAAATTCACTAAAATGGCTCTGTTACCTTGGGAATCTGGTCAAGGTCAAACAACTTCAAAATCATCCATGACCTTATGCAGGACTGAAATCGCCTGCAATTTGACAGACCTATGTCAAAAACTTTTCAAGCTATCATGTGAAAACCAAATTCATTAAAATGGCTCTGTTACCTTGGGAATTAGGTCAAGGTCACCCAACTTCAAAATCATACAAGACCTTATGTAGGACTGTAACCACCTGCAGTCAAAAACTTTTCAAGTTATTGCATGAAAACCTAACTCACTAAAATGGCTCTGTGACCTTGGGATTTAGATCAAGGTCATCCATTTTCAAACTCATCATAGATCTTATGCTGCATCATAAGTACATGTATGTGCAATTCAAAATCCCTATGCACAAAACTTTTCAAGTTATTGTATGTGAAAACCAAATTAACAAAAATGGTTCTGTGACCTTAGGAATTGGGTCAAGGTCACCCGCCTTGAAACTCACCTGAGACCTTATTCAGGACTATAAGCACATGCAATATGGAAGCCCTATGCAAACACTTTTCAAGTTACTGAGTGAAAGCCAAATTCACTAAAATGGCTGTGTGACCTTGGGAATTGGGTTAAGGTCACTTATCTTTGAACTTGTTTCAGACCTTATTTGGGACTATAAGCATGTGCAATATGAAAGCCCTACGCAAAAATTTTTTGAGGTATCACATGAAAACTCTCAGTCCAGACACACAGACAAAGTAATAAGAAAATTATGCCCACTCCTCGGGGGGGGGGGGGGGGATGTCATGACTACAGTGTAGATCTTTCATGGTCAGGATGACATTTGTTGACCTCTAAGGTCGGGAAGATTGCTGAGCTGGGACCTCCAGGCATACATTATGCTGCCCAAATTGATTAGCAATTGACACTTTATAAGTACAAATTGATTAGCAGTGCATTCCCAAATTTGATAGCAATTCCACTATTTGCTAAGCAAATTAATAACGGTGTGGGGGTAGATTTTAACTCTTTCATTCTTCACCACACCAAAAGGTATGCCCATTGACTCAGGGTTCAAATTTCTCGTAAAAAGAACGTTTTCGTTCAAGAAGCAGCGTACCTGTGGTTCCAGACAAGATAAGAATGGTCCCCTTTATAGCTTTCCTCAGTACATTTCAGACGTTCAGCACTCAAGGCTTGCTGACTACAGTTGTTGACACAGTCTCAAACTCCAACCCAGCATGCAAAAAGCTAAGAAACCTGTCCCTTTTTTCATTTATTTTTTACCCTTGGTCATTTACTGTTTCTCTACTACTTTCATCAACTTTTTAGTGGGCCAGAAATGGTCCTGATATCTCACAGACAACACTTTTTCATACTCCATACTTTAACCTGGCTGCCCTGCACGCCCCTCTTCTCCTTCATTTGTTTTTTTTCGGGTTTTTTGTTGTTTTTTTTTGGTTTTTTTTTTTTTTTTTTGTTTTGCTTCTGGTGTGTCCGCTTATTTCCATTCAAATGATTCCTGACTTTGTAGAGATAAAGCTGAAAACTGATGCAGTTGACAGGAACAAGGATGATACCTACAGGCTACAGGCTCCATCTGAATGAGAACTCCTACCTCCTGCTTCCAGCTTCCATTCAGAGAAGCCGGCCTGGGACTCCAAACTGTGTTCTGCCACAAGGCATTACCTATGCAACAACATACCAAGGAAACTGATGGCCACATTGATTATATAGCAAGGAGGACACAATTAGACCAGGGTTAAACATGAAGCCTACACGTATAATAAAAACCTTCCAGGTCTGTTCCCATGTATATATCAGGGTCCAATACTCATTATTTTTTACCTCATTAATACTTGCCGGGTCAACTTAGGAGACAAGAGCCCATGGCCTTGCACATACTTTGGCGTCAAGCACCCAGACCATCACGGAGATCAATGCCAAAAACTGTGGAAAGCTAGAGATTTTGAGGCTCAGTTTTGTGTCTAACTCCGTAATGAAAAATCAAAATGTTTGGTGAAAGTAAGAAATTGAAGATGTTACAAGGTTACACAGCAGAGCAGCCGTCAAAGCACTTTCCAATTTGCCTGCCTGAGATAACAGAAAGGTAACAGTGACCCAGTAATCTAAGTTTAACTAGAACAGACTGATTTTCCAACAGAAAATCAAATGTCTCCCGGTGGAACACTTACATCTCTGAATAAGCTACAGGTGATAACAAATTACAAATGACCAAGTTTGCTTGAAAATTACAATCCTATTTTAGCTCTCACCTAGATACATTACTCTAGCAATTTTCATCAAGTTCTTCAAGACTTATTGCAGAGAAACCAATTTCACATAAATGACCCTGTGACCTTGAAAATTAGGTCAAGGTCACCCAAATACAATCCCAACCTTGGTCTTACCTTGATACATAATCCTACCAAGTTTCATCAAATTCCATCACGTTCTTCATGACTTATCAAACGGAAACCAATTTCACATAAGTGACCCTGTGACCTTGAGAATTCACTCAAGGTCATCCAAATACAATCCCAACCTAGGTCTTGCCAAGATACATAATCCTACCAAGTTTCATCAAATTCCATCCTGTTCTTCATGACTTATCGAACGGAAACCAATTTCACATAAGTGACCCTGTGACCTTGAAAATTAGGTCAAGGTCACCCAAATACACTCCCAACCTAGGTCTTGCCTAGATACATAATCTTACCAAGTTTCATCAAATTCTGTCAAGTCCTTCAAGACTTATCGCACGGAAACCAAGTGTTGAAGAACCTGAACAACAACAACAACAACAACAACAACAAGAAGGGGAAGAAACGGGCACTAAACCAATATGTCCCCCGGTTTCCACCGGGAGATAACAGATATGATGACACAGAAACCAAATTCTCGTTTGTAAGCCTACTTGAGAATTGGCGTTCAGCATGACGTTACTAATTTTGAAGACAAAACCAAATGTCTCCCAGTAGAATGTTTTGTTTCTCCAGAAGACACCAGATATAACTGTACAGAAGCCAAATTTGTGAGTGACTTGGTGAACTTCGAGATTCAGGTCAGGGTCACCCCGATACAACCCCAACGTAAGCCTGACATCATACATGTAATACTATAAAGTTTCACAAAGTTTTGTTATATTCTTCATCAGCTACTGCACGGAAGTCAAAATCACATAAGTAACCATGTGACCTTGAGAATTAGATCAAGGCCACCCAGATGCAATCCTAATGTACGTCTCACCCAAGTAAATAATAATAATACTATATATATATCAAGTTCAATGATGTTTTGTTAGGTTCTTCGATACTTTTTTTTTGTACCCCGAGTCACCGAGGCCCTTGCCCCATCTCATTTGGTCATTCTTCAATATTTGTTGCACCGAAATCAAAAGTGTTGAAGAAAAACAACAACAAGCAGAATAAACAGGCACTGAAACAATATGCCTGCCTGCTTCCCCCAGGAGATATACTTTTTGCTTAATGAGATATAGTACCTGTGCACCAACTTTGAACACAGAGCACCACTGTCAAGGTCGAGATTAAGTTTCACAAAGAAACAAAATGTTCTTTCGCAGCTCACATTTTTGGCTGCAATTACAATTATAATTAGAACAGGCTGATTTTCTAACAGAAAATCAAATGTCTCCACGTGCGCCCTTACTACTGTCACCCTTATTTTTATAGATAGGCATACTGATTCTAATCATCTACAGATATGGTGAAGGTACACTCTTTACTGACATTTCAAAAAGTTGATTTTTGATTAAATGCCCATGTGACCTTGAAAAATAGGTCAAGGTCATACATCTGCAATTACAAGCAAGGATCTTACAAAAGTCTTACATAGAAACATAATGACACAAAATGTCCACCTCTTTCAGACAAATCTTTTTCAAGTCCATCTGCAATAATTTAAAAAGTGTTCACCCATCTACAATCTCAACCTAGTTAGTATTATGGTACATAAACATGCAAAATTTCAACCTCCTAAGTCAAATCCTTGCAGAGTTGTTGCATCGGTGCCAATTTAAGATGACATGCCCATGTGACCTTGAAAATCTTGTCAAGGTCACCAATCTGCAATCCCAAGGAAGATCACATATAGGAACATCTTCACATAAAATTTCAACTTCCAAAGTCAAATCTTCCTTAAGTTATCATGTCCACATTGATTTTAGATGAAATGCCCATGTGACCTTGAAAAGTAGGTCAAGGCCATACATCTGCAGTCACAAGCAAGGTCTTATAAGTCTAACATAGAAACATAATCACACAAAATGTCAACCTTTTTAAGTGAAATCTTTCTTGAGTGTATCTGCAATGATTTTTAAAAAGTGGCCATGTGACCTTGAAAATAGGTCAAGTCCACCCATCTACTATCCCAACCTAGTTCATATTATGGTACATAATCATAGAAAATTTCAACCTCCTAAGTCAAATCCTTGCAGACTTGTTGCATCCGCATCAATTTTACATGATATGACCATGTGACCTTGTCACCCATCTGCAATCCCAAGCAAGGTTTTATGTAGGAACATCTTCACAAAAAATTTCAACTTCCCAAGTCAAATGTTTCTTGAGTTACCACGTCCACATTGATTTTAGATGAAATGCCCATGTGACCTTGAAAAGTAGGTCAAGGTCATACATCTGCACTCACAAGTAAGGTCTTATAAAAGTCTTACATAGAAATATAATCACACGAAATGTCAACCTCTTTAAGTCAAATCTTTCTCGAGTGCACCTGCAATGAGTTTACAAAGTGGCTATGTGACCTTGAAAATACATCAAGATCACCCATCTAAAATCCCAACCTAGTTCATATTATGGTACATAATCATGCAAAATTTCAACCTCCTAAGTCAAATCCTTGCAGAGTTATTGTGTCCGCATTAATTTTACATGACATGCCCATGTGACCTTGAAAAATACGTCAATGTCACCCATCTGCAACCCAAGCAATGTTTTATATAGGAACATCTTCACAAAAAATTTCAACTTCCCAAGTCAAATCTTTCTAGAGTTATCATGTCGGCAAAGCATGCAACAATGTGTTGAAGAAGAAGAAGAAGAAGAAGAAGAAGAAGAAGAAGAAGAAGAAGAAGAAGAAGAATATGAAGAAGAAGAAGCGGAAGAAATGGACGCAAAAACAATTCACCATTATGTAATGCCAAAGGGCTCTAACCAACCTGTTTGTGCTCTGCTGATCTAGAAACATTTAATCCAAAAAGAAGTCCCAACCAAACTTGTCAGACTATCTGCCCCCATTTGGTTGAGACCTACCGGAGGTACATCGCACCAAATTTCAAAATGATCTAGCTGGCCAATGGTTTTCAGAAGTAGAAAATGTGGTTTGAACAGCACTAGAAATTCAGTTCGCAAGCAAACTTGACTGCTTTCAAACCGGGGTTTGGGGCAAAAACCAGGGTTGATTACAGTCCTTGATGTAGTCCCATAAGTTACTTTTGACAACTAATCTGATAAGAGAAGCAATTAACACCAGCGATGCATGCTGTTAACCTTGTGTATATCTAAAAGGGAAAGTCATTCCCTCTGATGATGGGGGGGGGGGGGGGAGGGGGGGAAGGAGAATTCTTGTTTACAGGGAGTACTCTTGTTTACAGTTATATCAGTTGGCATTTATTTATGACTGTTTACACATGTGATAACATGGTCTTAAAGGGTGTAACCATAGAATTTCACCAGTTGTTCTTGGTTTCTAGAGGATGGTATCCAGCATCAGACAGACTACATCCCACAATCCACACCATAAGCAAGACCTCGCCTAACTGACAAGGCAGCTGACCAAACAAGAGGCCCATGGGCCTCATGCTCTGCTGATATGTAATCTGACAATCATCACCAAAAATCATATCCTGAAAGGCATTCCCTCCATGACCTTGAGAAATAAATCATGGTTATCCATACACCATGCAATATCAAACTTTCGCATGATACACATTTGTGGTGCATTTGGTATCATGCACCTTCTCCTTAATCAAGATATAGAATTATGTCCTTTTCTTAATTAAGTCTCCAAAATAGGCCAAATTCCCACAATCACTGGGTAGCAGTGACCCAGAAAGTAGGCCACTAAGTAGAGTTTTATATACAATGTACTCAAGTGCAATTTTGATTGGGAGGCTCAACTCTCTTTGCCATTGATGTCCAAGCTACACTCTGCCACTACAAAATCACTTCTTCCAACTTTTCAGGTGTGGTGAACCAACAAAAATAGTTCAAGGTCACTGATATTAAATAACATGTTAGCACTGGACATGATCTGTATATCCTATAAATTTCCTATGTCTAATTCAATTATTTTTCAAGATGCGGAATTTTCTATCTTTCAACATACATATATTTGGTTTATAATTTCCGTCAAAGTATAGGTGGCACCACTAGTATCATATGCAACTGAGAATTTGGCCTCCTACACAATCCCACCACATTTCATGAATATCCATCAAACATTAAGGGTGCTACCATGGTCACAAGATTTTCACATTTTGACCCATATATTAGTATATTAAATAAAACTATAGGTGGTGCCACCAATATCAAACTCGGCCTAATATTTTCATGCACTTGATAATCAAGTCCTGAAAGTTATATGTGTCTATCTTGAAGACTTTGGACTGTATTGTGCTTACAGATGCACAGACAGAAGGACGGACGGACAGATATGAGTAATTGCATGCACTCTGCGACCTATGGCCACTGGAACTCTAACTTACTGATCTATAATTAAGGCACTCAGGATAAACATAACAGTTGGAATGACCTTAACAGTCCCTCGGTGAAGATAAAAATATGATCACCCATGATGACCTTGAAAAGGAATGTTGAACTTGGCACAGATTCCAATGGGACGCTTCTACAGTGCAAGTTTCATGATAGTAACTGATTTTGTTCAAAAGTTATTGCATCTGCGACAGTAAAACATGATGATCCCTGCTGACCTTGAAAATAAGCTTACTGAAAGTTGAAATTACCCAAAATTGCAATGAGACCCTTCTGCAGTGCACGTTTCATGTTGGTAGCTCAAATTGTTTCAAAGTTATTATGTTTGTAAGGGGGTATAGAGGGACTCATGCACGAAACACAAACACAGACATCATGATGACTAATACTCCATCAGCCAATAAGATGGAGGGGGGGGGGCTGCCTTATGATATGACTTAAAGAGAAATTTCAAATGCAAGTGACAGCAATATATGTACAAAACACATTTTGAAATTTGATAGTCAGTCCCAGCTGTTGTGACCTGCCACATATTTTGTGTTCTATGTTTCTATGGCTATAGGGCTATAGGCATTCAACTTTTGGCAACATTACCCAATCCATTAATAAATGATATGCCATTTCAGATCCGTAGCTCATATGGGAATAACATATTACATAAATGTATTGGACATATTTTAACAAAGTTTTAAATATTTAACCTCACTACACACACAGCAATGTAACTCTGCAAAAGACGGGCCTCCTCGTACATTAATACCTAAAGTACATTGTTTGACCTTGGCTGTACTGCCGAAACAAGCAGTCTCTACATGTGCAGCAATTTTCTGCATGAAAATATGTACACAAATTGAAACAAAAGAATAACATGACATGGTGTTATTTACTCAGCTTTATACCTGGGTCATACTACATAAAAATGTTCATATGAAGCATTTTTAAGCATGTCGTCATTTTTTAAACATATATGAAACAAACTACAAAATAGAGCTGAAAACTTCTGCAAACTTGGGCACACTTCCAGGTCCACCCACAAATAAGTTCATTTTAACCCTTTCTCACTCAACCACACAAGAAAAAAAGTGTCTGGGATGACAAATGTCATCTGCTTCAATGTCTTTAATGTCTTATCGATTTTTTTCACCGACAGGTAATATTAGCATCGTAACTGTAGATAGGACGTATCAGGGGAACATATGCAGGGCAACAGGTGTGTGCTCAATTGACAACAATGAAAGTTGCCTGTAGCTCTTATTTTAAGCAGGAAAGAGTTAGCTTCTGTCGTGGGGGCCCAGAATGTTTTTCCTTTGTTGCGTGACCTTTTCAGCAGATGCAATGACGGTCTTTTTCACACTCTCTCTCTCTCTCTCTCTCTCTCTCTGTCTCTGAGTAACACCAATGCACTCAGAATGCTGCTGGCCCGGCCGTGGATTGGACCAGTGACATCAAATACCATGTCGCACTTACTGCTTTTCATGTTTTAACCCTTTTCAGTTCCAAATACCCAAAAGTGCCTGGATGTCATTTAAATGCCTACATCAATGATTTTTACTTAGATCGCTGGGCAACAGAACATGTTGGAAAAGATCTGTTGATGAGAACTATCACACGACCAAGGCGTGGGTCAAAAGATTTCCATGGTACAGGACAGAAATTTAGGACTCTTTCAGTGCCGAAAGCAACTAAAGTTGAACTGCTCTGAACTATAATAAGGGTGCTAGATTCACATTCCCTGTAAAAAGACCTTTCACTCAAGTACCAGCATGTCTGCAGTCACACAGAATATGAGTTCAGGTCAACAACTTTCCTCAACACATTTGTGCACAATGTGCCCAAAGCGTGCCCTGGAAATCTGTTCACTCCAGTAAAAAAATGTGGCACTGGAAGACTTAATGCTCAGCCTGTGCTGTGTGGAAAGATACAGACTTGAGTCTTACTTTTTAATCAGGAAAGGGTTAAGCCGTGTTTTGCCGGGCTGGATAAAGTCTCCGCGTGATGTGACACTTGTCACAGTCTCGTCATCTGTGCGGAGAAGAGAAAGAGAAAACCTGGTGACTCACCCAGATGCCTGTACCAGGGGTACCAGCATGCCCCACAAATCTCCACACAGAAAACAACAAGGATGACCACTGTTATCATCATGTCAACACGGCCTACTCATACTAATGGCCATAGGTAAACTGAGTAAACAGTTCAAGTGGTCATAAGTAAATTAAGCAAACATCATAAGTGGGAAAAATAAAGAGACCTTTTTTTTTTTTTATTGCACATCCAGATTGCCCGTGAATGACCAGCCTCTGATTGAACTTTGACCCAGTGACTCCTTTAGAGAAACATTTCCCAACCCACCAATGGCTCCTGTTGCTGTCATGTCCACCTATTTAGCTGTATGACAGTTAACCCTTTTCCCCTTAAACCGGCCAAAACCGGCTGGTGGTCAAATGTTGTCTGCTTCAGCGTTTTCAACTAATTTCAACAGTGATAAAAAACAATTTTGACAGAGAATTGGAGATGAGCCCTATGAGGATCACATGCCCCAGGTCAACAGCTTTCCTTGGCATGGGTTGGGCACTTAGTGCCCAGCCCATGCCAAGGAAAGCTGTAGACTTGGTTTTAATTCAAGGGGGAAAGGGATATTAGTTACCCTGCCCTTGCCAGTCATTTACTGCAGCCCTTTATTTGTCCAGAGTAAATGGGAACCATGAGGTCAAATTCCCCACAGAAAGAAGTTTTCATGCCAGTACCAAAAGTAACAGGCCCGGTATGACCTCAGTTGTTTTTTTTGCATTGCCTTGTGATTTATGCCCCCACATAACCACTCTATTGTCAGTGGTTCTTGGCTTGCCTCACCAGTCACGCCCCCCATATACCCAGTCTTTAGTCAGTGGCTATTGCATTGCCCAGCAAGTCCCATCACAACATCCCTGTCTAAGGTTAGTGGTTCTTGCATTGCCTGGATGTTCAAGCTCTAGCTGCTGTACCAGCGCTTGGAAAATGACACCTCAGAAATTGCAAACCCCACTGATCAAGGATTTTACATCTTCTTTCCAGGATGTAAAAAGTTATTGTGACATGTCCCATTTCCATTACTTTGTTGCAGTATTTTTTTTTCAGGTCTTATGATTTTCACAACTTTTTCATCTCACATTTGATTTGCAAGTTGACCTTTCCCTCAATTGTAACCATCAGTGGGTGATTTCAACTTGTTGGCAAGTTATGTT
This sequence comes from Hermodice carunculata, assembly GCA_964020975.1. Classification (NCBI taxonomy): domain Eukaryota; kingdom Metazoa; phylum Annelida; class Polychaeta; order Eunicida; family Amphinomidae; genus Hermodice; species Hermodice carunculata. The sequence continues at coordinate 12,210,314 of OZ026616.1, read as the reverse complement.
CCACGACACTATGTTCAATTCTTGTATTTACATTATCAACTCCCCCCCCCCTTTTTTTTTCTTTTGTAATTAGAAGTTACTTTAGATCTTCATTTGTTGCTGTCTGTTCAGTCATGATTGAGCTCAAGACATCCAGGAAGGAGTTTTTCTTTGCGTTTTACCACTTTTCCACTGTACAGAGCACAAGAGCGGCCGGCCTTCTTTGAAGGCTTGGGCTGCTGGTCCATGACTGTACAAACTTAACAGCGCAGAACCTCAACCAGTAACAGTCGCAGTGTACTTTTATTGACTAAAAATGAATCTGTTTACTCATTCGTCGCACATAACAAATACCATTAATTTGACGATTGTGTAACAGACAAGGGGAGAGTACATGCATGCAGGCAGGCTGCATGACCATTAAGTGCCGAGACGAGCCACCGAATATACAAACAATCTCAGCATGGTCCCCGCATACAGTGAAACATTCAGCTCTTTTTATCACTGCGACCAGTCAGCAGTGACCACTTTCTGTTGTCAAAATTCCTCATAAATGCCTTTCAAACAAAGTCTACAATAACAGATGTGCAAGGACAATGTGCACCCTTTGCACCCCGATGGAGAGTCATCCACTTCATTCCACTCCTTCCTACTCAAATTACCTTAAGGCGTGCAGATGTACACCATTGTCGGCTTCAATGGTTTTATTTAAATTTCATGTTAACGGGAAAACTTTTGGGGTACAATTGTAGAAAACAATCAGGATGACACGCCAAGGTCCACACCTTTCTTTGGTGTGGGTTGGCAGTGAATGTACCAATGACAAGTACTGACCCGGTCTTATTCCGGCAGGGATGTGACATATAAACTCACTCCTGTAAACAGCAACTTTGCTGGACGTGACTCTAAACATCTGGTTCATTTTCGCTCTTACCAGCAAAGGGTTAATTTGACTCGCTCACTACCACTGATATTTTTCCACGTAGACATCAACTGGAATTCTTGTGCATGCTGTAGATTCATGATCCTGATCATGAAGAGGACCTTCATTTCAGTACTGGTGTGCCCATGTCAAAAGTCAGTGGTTTTAGCATTGCCTAACAAGTCCTGCTGGAGATGCTGGAAAGGCAGCTTCAGCATGACTTGCCAGGCAGCTTGATTACCACTAAACAAGGTCTTCACAGCAGTGGTAGTCAATGTGTTAATAAGTTGGACCTGTCTCCTACTTTGGCAACTTGGTGGCGGTGTGCTCCAATGTGTTTAGGGATCAGACACAGGGCACTTGACCTTAACCCATTCCTTGTCAGAGTATGACACGGTCAATCACTTTCTTTGGCACTGGTTGGGCATATTGCGCCCGACCTGTGACAAAGAAAGCTATTGACCTGAGGTCATGCCATCATGAATGGTCTTACATACAAGTCTCGGCAAAAATGTTTTCCAGTAATGAGAAACTGAAGTAAAACTTTAACGCAGACAGTTTCCATCTGGGTGCTTTCAGGCAACTGAGCGCAAAAGGGTTAATTCAGAGATAAGAGTAGTACCTGCTTTTTTACATCACCTCAACTGCCAGCCAAAAGTGGTCTTTTGCAGCAGGTAAATTCAATAAAATAAGCATAAAAGACTCGGCAAGTGCCAAGGAGGCAAATGTGCCGGTTTACAAATAAGCGAAAAAAAAATAAAATTAAATTTAAAAAAAAAAAAAAAATTGAATAAAAGCTTAAAAGGAGGTGTACCTAACACTCGTGTATATGAAGAAAGAGGGTCAAGATCCGCCAAGGATGCAGGGATGTCTTCAAAAAATGCTACTGATTCATATAGAAAAATTAAATACAAGAAAACACCAACTAAAACTCAATCTGTGAAGTATAAGTCAGAGGAGCCTGCTTGATGCTTTGCCTCTCGGGTGGAGCCTTCTTCAGGGTAGGAACCTCACCCCTTGAAGAAGCCTCCGCCCGAGAGGCGAAACGCGTCCGGGAGGCTCCTCTCATTTATACATGTACTTCACAGATTGAGTTTTAGTTGGTGTTTTCTTTCAATTTCTCTACGTAAATTCAACAGAGGAACACAATGGAATCTCCCATTAAAACCACCTCTAAAAAGACACAGTTCCTATATTACGACCATTGATTTTAAGACAATTTTTGTTTGACCTTAATCAAATTAAGTCCTTTATGAAGTCCCTCATAGGGACCACATTTGTTGTCCCTTTGGTGGTCGTAATATGGGTATTACACCGTACAGGCAAGTGTCTTGAAACGTTGTTAAAAGGTATGAAGTCTACACGACAGGTAGTTTTTCTAGGAACCACTGTTTAAGACATTTTCAGGGCAGGGTTTGACATTTTGTGGGGAAAATATGTACATACATTTTCCTCAATAAGCCTCAAAGTTACATGTTCACTAATTGCAAAATGTGACAGGATTAGACATGGACCAGGATTGAAAACATGCACAAACAACCGGGTTTTTTTTTTTTTTTTTTATTGCACATAAAGCAATGACAGGTACAGTATGTAAAGTGTCCTGTTGATTTGCTAGGCCAGCCTAAACACACTGTTTTCTGTTTACAGGTTCACAAGGCAGTCTTTGACCAGCAGGATAACAGAAATAACTGGTCATTCGCCCGCACGCGCGCACGCGTGTGTGTGTGTGTGCGTGCGTTGTATACTTTCTATGCCTATTCTGTGTATTAAAGACTGCTAATGGCTCTTACTTAAATCTATTCAATTTTAATCATTACTATTTTCTTTTCCACAAGGTAGCAAAAGGAAAATTCTCAAATTTGTTTTAATTTTCTTCCTTTTACTTCAATTATAGGAAGTAACTGTGCATATTTTAGAGGCAAAGCATAGCAATTAAGTGACCACTTTAGTGTGGCTTTTCCAGGAAGGTTCAGGGCCAAGGTCTGGATTTGAGCCCATCGTGCTCCCTCATTATAATTAATGAACTTTTCTATTCTATAAGACCATACCTTAACTTCCACGAAGGTGGACCTCCTGTACAAACTGATGACTTCCTGTTTGAGAGGTACTACTTTTGAAGACCAGAAATGACGCACTGAAATTTTGCAGTGTTCCTTACACTTTTGTTCAAAAAATTGAACTTGAACGAAGGCAAGAAGGGGATTGGAACTGCGGCAGTTTTTTTCCTGACCTGTCTGCCTGTCGTGTGATCTCCTGAACACTAGTCTAACATGGCTGACAGGTAGAACTGATGCTTCTGTTTGTGTTCAACATGTTGAATGCATTACACATTGCTGGTGGATGGATTCAGTGGTGCTTGTAAACAGGATGATATTACGCATTTCTACATGCGAGGGAATTGGCAATCAAAAATAGTTCAATGTGGCACCTTTGTAAATTTCCATCAAAATGTTTGTATTCACAATGCAAATACGATAATAAGTCTGATGTTAAGTTAGATCAAATGATAGAAATGTTCATTAAGATAGGTAAGGAACTTGGTGCAGGTCCATAGGCGTTTTGCTAAACCTGCTCAATGAATCAAAGGACACGTGAGGTGCAGCTGAGCGTGTCCTTTGATTCAGCTCGCAGGTCCAGCAAAATGCATGTGGACCTGCACCGTGTTCCTTTCCTAACGCGTAACGCAGACGGTGTGGTACGTGAGTAAATTGTGTTGTAGCAAAACCACCTTAACTCTTTAACTGCCCGATTTTGGACTGAGTCAACAGCTTTTTTCGTGCAATGCGCCCAATGTGGACAGAGAAAAGCTGTTGACCTGGGATATTTTCTCTGGAAATGTAGGCATACTGGTACTTGAACAAAAGGTCTTTTTACGAAGAATACGAATCTGAGATCCTAATGATAATTCAGACTGGGTTGACTTAAGTGGATCGATTTTAGACATGATTGGCAATGAAAGAGTCAATTATAACAAGGAAATAATTGACAACGAAGTACATGTAATATGAAGTGATACAGCATAGCCAAGTTAAATTGGAATCCAGCTTGTCATGAAGGGCCTTATAAAGAGGGAGGACTATAGTTCAAAGGGAAGGAGACCAATAGCATTTTCAGAAGCCAATTATCTTTGTCATGCAACTCCTGGTGTGCTCAACCCCAATGCTGGGCCCTGAAGCCTCCTCTGCACATGTGATTATAAGGTGGGGGGGGGGGGGGGAGCAAGGTGATCCCAATGTACACCCTTCCATTCACTTCAAAGAAATTCATTTTTTGGTTTAAAAAAAACCAACATATTTTAAACCTCTGCACTTTTCTTTCGCTCCTTAAACCTCCACTAGGGGTCAGGTGCCCACACCTCCTGAGATGTCTGGATCTGCCCCTTCCCCCCCCCCCCAACCCCCAACTCCTAAAGGTCACGTGTAGCGGCTGCTATTGTAAGTGACAGGCCCACAGTAATACCAAACTTAGCATCATAATGACATCCCCATTTCCAGTGATCAATACGCCGATACACCCTGGTATTCCTTGTCGGTGCTCATCTACCCCCACCCCCACCCCCACCCACTAGTATCCACATAACTCAGTCACTGATGAAGTCTGAAATAAAAGTCCAAAAACATTGGGCATTGCACCAACGATTTGAGATCCATAGTGTTCAGAATTATGTCCTGAGCTCCCTGTTTACTAAGCAGGAAGAATACAACCTTTCTTGAAAGACCATAGCAATCAGCTAATTATGGTCTTTTAAAACAGGTGGTCTTTCATAGCAGGTTTACATAACATCACAACTGCTGCACTAAGTGTCCGAGCAATGCAATCTTCCCAGACAAGCGGTCTCTCTGTAAGAGTGGTCTTTCAGGAAAGAGACCACCACATTATCCTTTACTTCTGTACCTGTGGTATTGGCTGGCCTTCTTTCATTTTGAATTTGATACAACAGTTTGTTAGGGTGAACAGGCAAGAGAAATACATTCAACTGCATCTCTATGTTTTCATTATTTTTTTCACCCAATTTATCAGATATGTCCCAGTCCCTTTTTTCCATGGACTGGCATACCTAAGTGCACTCTGAGACACCTGCATATGTAATATTCCAAATTTGTTTAAAAATTTGTATCCATATATATGTTGAACAAAGAGTCAGGCAACTCAATCAAATGAATACATATATGAACGATTATTATGTTTTCCAGGTAATCTTATGTTCCAGGTACCCCTTGTGAACAAAAGGGTAAATGATACTTTGATATTACAGTTTGTAGTCATGTCATTTTTCACACCAGCGACACATATCACCTGTCCATAACCGCATTATTCATTGTATCTCCTGTGGCATGCAATATTATCCGGTTGCGGTGGACAATATCATGACAGGTAGACCCCTTGTGGCTGCTGACTTGTTCTATATAATGAAAAGGGGAATAGGGGGGTCCCAGCAAGCTAGCTGGTACCGGTTGTAATTTTGCCCACAGTGCAAGACGCAGAAAATTTAGAATCGGTGGTATGAATTACGGAAAATGAAGGTGCTTCCAGTGGGCAAGTACAGGAAACAAAAATGCCCAGTAGGCCAGTAAGGAAAACCACTTTCTAATGATGTACAGACCCGATGCTCAATAACATCTTTTCCCTCCTTTTTTCCCCCACATTCTACCTTTCCTCCATTAACTGTATTAATTGTGCATCAGGACTTTTTTTTTCTTAAATATTTAATACGTGTATACTCATACTACATATTCAAATATTGATCCTTGTTGATACCTTAATGTGCTAAAATATTAAATATTTTATACTCAAATCTCACGCTTGCCATCAAAATCCTTGCTGGTTTGAGAGAAGTGTCACCATGACCTGCCAAGAAAAGAAGGCTAATGAACAAATATGGCCACTAGATGGCAGCACAAACCTATATGTGCATCAAACTGGAGTCGATACAAGAATTTCACTTTGCCAACACTTTACTATAGACAAATGTGACAAACTGAAATTAAACTTCATACAAAGTGGTGCATTCTTTGAAAAAGAAATGTAACTGACAGTATTTGAACATTTTTTTTTTTCCTTTTCTGTGTGTTAAGTGCCAATAACACACTTCTACATGAAAGAAGTCTGTGGGCTTCATCTTACTCTATCTAACCAGTGGGAGATCAAATCCCATTTTAACTTTTGTTGTATTTTTATTCTGCTTTGTGGGGATTCCTGTTTTTTTTTTCACATATCACGACATCAATTTAATGAATATCAGATTAATCCAGTAAAACCCACTATTCACAAAAAGTTAAAGGATGGGAGGTCCCAGGTAATAATAATTGTAATTTTGCCCTATATTCAGTACAGAATATAAGAAAATCTTGAAATAATAGAACAAAGTATGGAAAATAAATGGGCTTGCAATATGCAGGCATGGTAAATAAAAATGCCCAGCAGGCCAGCGTGGAAAACCCCTTTACCTCTCCACGTTTAAGACAGTCCCTATTGCAAACCAAAAGTAGGCTTAAAGCACAGTTGGATTAAAACAAATCAATGTACTAAAATTTCGGCAAACAGTGGTCTTGAAAAGATATGCAGTTTCTCATGGGAGGTGGTCTTTACAGCCGATATCACAGAGTGTATAAAATTCACCCCTTCACTCACTGACTTAAGACTGAGTCAACAGCTTTCCTCACGGCACTTTGAACGCAGTGCGTGCAAAGTGTCCCGTGGATAGCTGTTGACTAAGACTACTTTTTGCTTTAGACTAGGCTTGCTGGTATTTGAATGAAAGATATCTTCATGAGGAATTTGAATCTTTTACCCATTATATGTTTAACAGCAATGAGAAAATGACTATAGCCGTGATTAGCATTTTAAGGGTTAATTAACCTAATATTACAACTATTTGTAATGTCTCCACAGTGTATCAGTCGCCAAAATACGGTAATCATTGCCTTTGACGGTCATCCGTGATCCAAATATGATCCACTTTGGTCAATAAAAAATACCTAATATATACCTGGCATTATGTTTTATGTTATGTTGCTTGACCCTACAGGTAAACCCTGGAGCACTATCACTTATTACCATACCTACAATTAATCATGGATAGGCTGGTCATAGTTTAAAATCTATGCCGTATTTTAATCTACATATGTGCCTGCAACTTTCACTTCCCATTGCTCACATGAGTTTGATCTTTTAGCATTTCGCTTCGAGAACTTTCCTTTGAACTTCACCTTTGTCATTAAAATTTCATTCAAATTTATAATAGATCTGCTTGTTACTGAAGTTACACAGTTGAAATAGCCGGTGATAAAAACTATTTCAGTTTTAAGAAGGCAATCAATAAACATGTGCATGTATTACATTCCAGCCCACTGTTGAGGCAAATTCAGATCAGTTCATTTTGAAAAAATTCACAACAATAACCAGAATTGAATGCTATGTACATGACCAAATCAGTTTATCTGAAAAAATTCACATCAACAACCAAAATTAAATGCCACGTACACGATTTTTAGGTTTAACCCTTACAATGCCACATTTTGGAATGAGTCAACAGCTTCTCTCAGCACGCTTTGTGTGCAATGCACCCAAAGTGTGCTGAGGAAATTATTGACCTGAACTTTTATATTCCATGTAACTACAGGTACAGGTATGTTTGTATTCCAATGAAAGGTCTTTTTACGAGGAACAAGAATCTTGCAGCCTTATCACACGTCAGAGCACAAAGCCACTCACTATTATTTGGATTAACTCATTCCATACCAGTCCCTGATTTTCCGTATATATATACCAAGATTTAAGACGACAATTGCATATTTAAATTCTTCATGGAAAGAGCTTTCGTTCAAGTACCAACATGCCTATAGTCTTACGTCAGTGGTTCTGGCACTGCCTGGCAAGTCATGCTGCAGCTGCCCTTGTGGCAGCTGCAGCATGACTTGCCAGGCAGTGCCAGAACCACTGACCAAGGCCTGTGACCATAGTATGGAATGAGTTAAACCTTAAATACATATATGGGCACAGTCACTAACAGGAAAAATTGTTTGGAAGTGGTCTTGGCAATGTTCAGGAAGGATGTGGTCGATTGGTTTACACGTAACAAAAACAAGGTGGTTTAACTCTTTCAGTGCCAACCCTGACTTAAGTTGAAGCACATCGAAGGAACTCCAAAAAGGATCTCAACTTGTCACCAGAATTCTTAGCTGTGGCATGTTCCAGGTGGCACGAAAGTGGTTGGGATGTTGGATAAGGCTGGGGCACTGAAAAACATGAATATGGCAATATTTTGTTCCTTCTTTGTAGGAATGAAGAACAACTTTCAGAGGACACCAGGCACATGTGGTCATTTGAAGGGTGCTTGAATGCCAAGGAACTACAAGCAGCCTCCACAGAAATAAACAGGTCATTGAACCTGGAAGCGCAGGTCATCTGTATCTCACAAGGACTCTTTGTGCTAAATTTGAGTAAAACCTGTGATATTTGTGTCGGTCTCTGACATCAATCAAAATAGCCCTCTCATTCTCATCATAATTGTAGACAGGTTTTGCTGCATTGTACAGTCCTCCGCCCCCCCCCCCCCCCCCCCCCGACACTTTTGTTTTCATACATAATATTCTATGAATCAAAACTGTGACTCACTGCAGAAAAACTCCAAATTTGCTGCTATTACAGGAAAAGACCAAGCAAGGGCATGACAGTAAGTGTTGGAACAGCCGATATTAACCGGCATCACCCTTTTCTCTGATACAATTTACCAGCAATGTCTCACTTCATCAATGTCATCTGCACCTTTTGTGTCATATAATAAGCTTCGTATCTCAACAGCTTTCCCCAGCACCAGGAGCAATAGGGTTCTGATGAAAGCTGTTGACCTGAGTTTCCAGTAGGTTATTCCTTTTCGTATGAGCTATTACAGATCTGGTCACGATCGTAACCCACCGCTGTCCGTTGCCCGCCCAAGTAAACTTCCCATATATGGCAAATACGTAAAAATGACACACAATGAAGGGTCACAGATACTGCACTTAAGTCACATCCAGGTGTTTCCTACCAGACAGAATTCCTGGAAATAGCGCTGAAACCTCACTCAACCCAACTGGCAAACGGTGTCGAAGTATCAAACGTTTTCTGCATGAACATCCTCCAGTTGAACTTTTTGCACTCAAACAGACCAAATGTAAATTGCTTTCTGCTTAAATGTTTTTATCTAAATCAACAGCATTTTTGTCACGAATGGTATACATAGATCAATCCTGACAGTACCTCCCATGTCAACATCTTTGCTGGACATAAGTTTGGCAAGTTTGCAACAAGGAAACTTGTTGACTCAGTCTTATTTACCCTGGAAAGATTAAAAATCTGGTCATCATAGAACATTTACAATGAGGATCAAAGAGGAGACCAGGTCAACATCAGTTTTCTTAGCATAGGTTGGATGCTTAGGTCCCAACAAGTATTAAGAAGAGCTGTTACCCCTGCCTTATTCTAAAGATGAAAAGAATTACGACATCTAGGTGTTGACCATCCTTTGAGGCTTCTTAAAACGGATTTATGTTACAGTCAGTGAGAGCTGACCTTTGATCCGTTTTGGATATGACTGAGGTAGACAATGACTGTGGATACTACAATTACTTTATTAACTCTTTCTGTGCCAATCATGTCTCAAGTCGATCTACTCAAGTCAGACAAGTCTGAATTATCATTACAATCCCAGATTCGTATTCCTTGTAAAAAGACCTTTCATTCAAGTAGTAGTATGCCTATAGTTCCAGAGAGAAAACCCCAGATCAACAGCTTTTCTCGGCACGCATTGGGCGTATTCCACCCAATGCACACCAAGAAAAGCTGTTGACTCAGTCCAGAATTTGGCACTGAAAGGGTTAATATGCCAGTCTGTCCACGTACATGGACGAGGGATGCTTCTGCATTCAGCATTACTTCAATGTACTAAGCCAGGCTCGCTCAATGTGGGTCGCCAATAACTGAAGCCAAAGCAGGGCACAATTGTATTCCACATGGATTATTAGGTGTGGTCTGAATTCATTCCAAGCTACAGTAATAAAGGCCCTGGTCAGTCATTGATTGATTGATTTTTATTTACATTTTCTTTTGCCTGGCAAGTCACGTGCGGTGCACCCAAAGTATGCTGAGGAAAGCTGTTGACCTGGACTGTGTCACTACAGACATGCTGGGTCTGGAATGAAATGTACGTTTACAATTACCATGAATCTAGCACCTTATTGGGATTCAGAGTAATTCGTAGTCAGCAGTTCGACTTTAAGTGTCACAGTTGGTACTGAAAACATTCAGTTGTTTTTTAATACATTTATATCATATAAGCATCAACCCAAGAATTAAGGCCATGATAACTTTCGAGTCCTAAGATGCATCTCTGCCTGCAAGGTAATTTACATGTGGCTACTCTAGACCTGTATTTTAAAAACAATTGTATTCTCTTTTATTAATGTGGCCCTCTTGACAGTGGCTTCAGTGGCCCTGATGAGGGCCTCCTGGCTGCCATAGTACACATACATGCTTATATTTTAGTGCACACGCTATAGTGCTTATGGCCAAATAAGGGAGTCGTGAGTCTGAGTCTGTGTTTGTTCCTGTACTTGAAGGTGAGCTTTGGGGCTTGTTAATTAGCTAGGATGAGAGCACATCTTGCCAGAGATCTAGGGGGTCAGTGGTTTAGTACACCATTGTGCTTATAGTTTCACAGGGTCCTCTGTTTTTGGACATTTTCCTTCCACACCAGTATAGAGAAGGACTGGTGTACCCAAGACTGTTCTCTGGTGTACCCAGACTATTCTCTGATGTACCAAAAGACTGTTCTCTGATGTACCAAAGACTGTTCTCTGGTGTACCATAGACTGTTCTCTGGTGTACCAAAGACTGTTCTCTGGTGTACCAAAGACTGTTCTCTGGTGTACCAAAGACTGTTCCCTGTGGTGTCATGCTGTGTGACAGTGCATGTAAAAGACCCTACTTCCATTTTTTTTTCTATTTTGAGACAGGCAGGCCAGGTTGTATCCATGATGGGTTTCTGCCCTGTGTGGATGTGTGTAAATGTGGGGTCATCCTGTTGGGAATACTAGGACTTACTAGCCATAAGGAGCCCTCTGTTGAACCTGCACAACCAATAATTGATAACCGAAAAAAAGAAGGAAAGTTCTTGTGTGATGACACTATCATCATTAATATCTATTAATATATGATAAAGTCAGGGATGCGACATGGACATAGTTAATTATATGCATATAGCTTCTTCGTTATCTTTTCAATATACTGATGTTTCATCATCTTTTCAACTTTGCAATGTTTGCTCATTAGCAAATGCCTCAAAAGACAAACTCAATGTGCATTTACATTGACATCCAGGTCATCTGTGAAGTTACTGAGGCACAACAAAGTAACGCTTGCGAAAAAGATCAGACGTAACTTCAAGCATGGTTATCAACAAAGTTTAGGTATGACAGCATGAAAACTAGTCAGACACAGACAGCTTTCTTCCGGGCATGTTGAATGTCAAACACAGATCAAGAAAAGCCATTCAAGCAGCAGACCGTAGTTGTCAGTGGCTGGTTGCACATCTTAATGGACATGGTCCATGATTGCAAAAATACTGTATTTCCTCCATACTGCAGCTTCAGTTTGAATCAAGCTAACGCTTCCCGGCTCAAATTGCCCAAAACACCCAGATGTAAATCGTCATCTGCCTTAACATTTTTACTCACATTTCTTATCACTAGAAAACATTTTTGACAAGATTTGTACGCAAGGTCATCGTTCATGATGCCGCACCCTAGCTCAACAGCTTTCCTTGGCGTGGGTTGGGTGCAGCGTGCACCAAAGAAAGTTATTGACTAAGGCATACTCTGACCATGAAAGGGTTAATTCAGCCAGGTTTCCTGCCGTAGTGTTGCTTCAGTTGGTTGTCATGTCGGTGCACTGTCTACCAGGGCAGGTAAGAACCAAATGGAGGAAGTACAGTGATAAAAACCCTCACAAGAGAACAATTCAAAAGCCAGTTAGTTTCCCGGTGGTGTTTTGCATTTTAATTATTAAAAACTGATGAGCTGGACACTACCCAAAATTAATTCATCTGTGCTTCTCGTGACATTTTCAGCTGCGAAGTGCTGTTTATCAAATTTTAAAAGTTGGAAATGCTGATTGTCTGCATTAAAAACCCTGATATATGCAAATAGGAAGGATGTATAACTGGCAGTCTAGCGCCTTAACCCCAGGCATCGTGTCTTGAGGGCACTCATCTACAATTCAGATTCCAGCTGAGTTTCCATGAATATGTGTATATATCGAAACACTAGCGTCGGCAACATTTTACATCTGAACCCTTTTGGACCAGTAAAAGGAGGCGAGAACTGAGTCAGCAGTTTCTCCCATTGCATTGTTTTTTAACTCTTTCACTTCCAAGTTTTGACTGAATAAGCAATTTCCTTGGCATGCTTTGGGCACCTCGGAGCATGCCAAGGAAAGCTCTTGACCTGTTCCATTCTGATGGTCTCCACTGGGACTTGACTGAAAGGTCACTTTACAACGAGTACAAATCCTGTGTTGTTACGTTCATCCAGAACACATCAACTTTTGTGGAAATTGGCAGTGGGAGAGTTGATCCAAAAACGTGTACATTTGATCCTTTCCCACTCAAATCACCTGGACATAAACTGTCATCTGTCTTCTTGTTTTTAGTTCAACTTCTCACTAGAAAACATTTTTCCTGAGATTTGTGTGCAAGACCATTCATGATAGTATGCCCCAGGTCAATAGCTTTCCCTGGCATGGGCTGGAAGCACTGTGCCCAACGCGTGCCATGGAAAGCTATTGATTCCGTTGTACTCTGACCAGGACTGGCTTATATATATATATACTTCATTTATTGAGGGTGGCCCAGTTAGCATTTCTGCTAATCTTCCCTGAGGCCCTCAAGGAAAATTTGTACAATATATTTCATACACATGTGTAACAAGAACAGCCTAGCTGACAATCATTGCTAGGTTACATCAATTCAAGCCAAATTATCTAGCAGACAACAAGTAAGTTGTACAGTTCCATTTAAAAGCATCCAGTGTCTTTGCATTTTTCACATCTTGTGGCAGCTGGTTCCAGATAGTAGCTCCACTGTAACTTAGGGATATATACTTAGCTTTATAGTGAGCTGCTGGATAGCCAGAAGTCTCCATACAAACTGTATCTAAGTACTAATCCTTCACCCTAGTACTGCTGAATTGTTTTTTTAACCTGCGTTTTGGACCGTATAAACATGGGCACCGCAGCACTAGGGTTAAGTTCTCATGATGTATCAATTCTCTTTTCATTTCAGTGAGGTAATGAAAGCATGAAAATAAAAACATATCGGTAAGTTTTCTGACACGTCCGATACAGTATTTCATTATATGATAAACTGAAGCCCAACCACCCCCCCCCCGCCAACCCTTAAAGCACTGATTTAACATGGAGTAAACAGCTTTCCTAGGGATTCTTTGCCTGAGGAAAGCTGTTGACTAAGACCTCTTTTTGCTTCAGACTAGGCTTACTGGTATTTAACTGAAAGGTATCTTCATGAGGAACTTGAATCTTTTAACCATTTAATGTTTAACAGCAATAAGAAAACGACTACAGCCGTGATTAGCACTTTAGGGGTTAACATTGGCCGATGGTCTAATGTCCCTGGCTTCTGTGTTCATGTCTTAATTCAACAATTATGAAATTCAAATTGAATGAGAATTGTAGACGAGACCCACTAAGATGACATGCCCCAGGTCAACAGCTTGCCTTGACTGCCTTAAGGCAGAAATATATTTCCCACATGAGATAAACTGATAATAACAAAACCACCACTTCTTTGGCTCCACAGTGACTTGGCTCCTGATCCAGTTTTGTGAAATCTTCCTTTCTTATAATCTTAAGGGCCACACCTATGAACAAGAAATGACGTAAATTGCCTTAAGAATTTTAGCAAAAGCTGTTGACTCAGTCTTAGTTCATAGGGAAAAGGGTTATTGCAAAAAGTGAGAAAAGTGATACAGAGGAAAGCAAACACGCTCAAGCAGATAGTCAGGAAAATTAATGTGGTGACAACTGAGGTGCAAAAAGTACTGATAAAGTGGTCAATGGTTGTTGTGCATGTTGTCGTCTAATCACCTGCTGTCTCGCAGTGTTATCTCGACAACTACGCTGGAATGCGCTAACCTCTGCTCCATTGTTACGCATTCCTCCGCAGACCAACCAATTGTTGTCAATGTGTTGGCTGGCACCTGGCAATAATTATATGTAACAGTGCGACAGGGCTATTGCCTCCCCGGGAACAGTCTGACAGTCCTGCTAGAGCCTAATTAAATCTCTGATATTGTAGATTTTCACAGCTCTGCCCACAAATACAATACCACAGTAGACAGGTAAGACTACAGTGGAATGTACAGACTACAGTTGTCCCTGTCTTAAGGGACAGGACCTCTCGTAAGGTGATCAGGCCTTGTGACATTGCTGACTGCGAAGACAGATGCCTCTGACTGCAATAGTCTCTCGCAACAGGATTCACCGTAACATTAAAAGCTTTGCAACCTTCATGAAATTTTAAAACCGTCAATTTTTGTAACTCAATCCACAAACACAATAAGAGGATGGACTGGTAAAGGGATAATAATATTGATGGAATGTGGTGACAAGGTGGAACTGTCGATTTCAAATCCTTGTGTCATCATTAACCGTGACCAGGCAGCTGACTGTACTGTACTTTATCACCTGTGTTCCTTTTAATCCCAGGAAAATGCTCTGAACAACAGCTACAGTAAGATCTGGCTTGCGAGGGCCCTCACTGGGGTCCCCAAAGTATGCTCCTGTCACTACCTAGATGGTCTATGCCTGTAAATATGACCATCGCTAAGTAAAGTACAGTGGTCCATCTGTTGAAAGATCGCCCTTATGGAAGACCAGCTGTCTGAAAAAAAAAAGACATTTTTTCAGACACTTTGCTGAGTGCCTTTCACTCAACTTATTCTTCCATTGAAAGATCACCTGTTTTGGGAAATACCAAAAAAAAACCAAAAAAACACAACACTGCTTGCTGATCCCAATAGGTGGTTTTAGAAACAGGTTTCTCTGTATCATCCAAATGTGGCCTTTCAAGACAGGGATCACAATAGCTTCAAAACTGTGTGAAATTACTGGTAAAACGCTTGAGTATCCTTGAAAGGGCACACACAACATGCACTTGGCAGAAGAGAATGCTGCCATTGTGGTAAGCTTATCTTCACTTTCATTTGAGTTCAGGGTCCGGCGGCTTTGCCCACCTGTACGCACATTCTTTTGAAACTTTACCAAAGTGGGTTCAGCTCAGGGGAAGCATTCAGGAAAATTTTGGGAAAATTTCATTTTGAATTTAAGTTCAAAAGATGAACTTACACACAAAATTGACCTATCAGAAAGTTCAAATTTTGCAGTTTCATTCAACTTTTGTTTTGGCAAATACCACTCCAGATATTACTGATCAATAATTTTTTGTTTAAGTTGCTATGTGCCTCCCTGATCAATAAATATATGAATTAAATTTGAAGAAAAAAAAAGTCATTACATGTCTGCCTGATCAATGAATGTATGAATGTAGAAATTTGTAGGGAAAAAGAGTTTAAGTCATGTACATTTATAAATGTGTAAAAGATCAAACACCTGGCATTAACTTAGGTCGGTAGGCGGGTGGAGGATTGGAAAAAATACAGGCTGTAAACATTTCTTTATCATCAAAATTGTCTCTGTGATGATGATAGAAACCCAGCCTGTGTTACGGACTTTGTATCATTTCCTTGACATTTCAGGATTATTACGTATTATTGTATACTCTACACCATTACATCCTGCATCAATGATGCAAAATTAAAGTATTAAGTTAGTTCCAACCAATAGATCAAAATGTTTTTAGTCTAATCTTGCTTGAGATTCCTTTATGTCATAGTACGTTTCCTATAACATACGTACAGAAACGTGATGCGTTTCTGGTTACCGGTATTTTCAGTTCCTTATGAGCCCAGAGAAGGGCGAAACGCATCGAACTTATCTCTCACATTTTCTACTGAAAAGACAATTTCAGCTTAGACTCCCAAGCCGTCAGGCCCTTGCCTGGTTTTCACATAATCTTGCTTGATAAAATAAACTATGTTTCATTCAGTCATTCTGTTGTCCAAATACGTCCTCTGTAACCCTTGGCCTTCAGTTACATACATGCTACTAGAAGCTGAATAAAAAGACCACAAACAGGTTACCTGATATTACAAGACGAACAATGTATTAAATGTCAGGTGTCCTATACCTCCCAGCATGAAGCCCTAATAATAATATTATGAGGTAATTCGATTAAATTTTGTAGTTATAAGTACAAGGCCTTGAGTATATAGATTCCTCATCTTTTGTTCACACAGTATTCGATTATACCGTACAGACCAGGAGGAAATCACAGCTATATTGTTATATATTATGCATCATATTTCTACTAATTACCACATGGTCCTGTGCTGACATGCGTGATTACCTGTACAGAATGGTCTGTCTGGTTTCCAATGTCTTGATACACTACTGCCAAAATTATTGTTTGTATAATGACATGATAAACATATTCTAGTTGATGATCTAAGAATGTTAAATCTATCGTCTCATCCAGGGCATTTTTTTTTGGGGGGGGGGGGGGCGGGGGCTTAACCCTTTCAGTCCCAATTTTTGAATTAAGTCAACAACTTTTCTTGGCACCCTTTGGGCACATTCCAACCAAAGCGTGCCGCGGAAAGCTGTTAATCCAGACCATAATATTCTCTGGAACTGTGGGTATGTTGGTACGTGAATGAAAAGTCTTTTCCCAAGGAATACGAATCTAGCACTCTTACTATAACAGAGAGCAGTTCGTCTTTAGCAATTCGACTTTAGTTGCGGCTAGCACTGAATGAGTTAAAATTGTTTTGATACACTAATTACTGATATACTAATTAATTTTAAGCAATATGAATTTAATCATGCTAATATTCACAAGTTTTTTTGTGCACTTTTTCTGTTCTAGCATTTTCGAACAGAGACGTTTGAGACAATAACAAGGTAATAAACAGAAACCAGATTGACAGGAGTAGATCTGAAGTGTTCAACAACATGTTATATATACATGTATGACAACGCAAGAAGCCCATGGGCCTAATGCTCTGCTGACATGTAATCTGATCACCATCACCAAGAATTCATCTCCTGAAGAGCATTTGCTCCATGACCCTGAGCAATCACTCATCCATATGACGCAACATCAAACTTTCACATGAACACATTTGATACAGTCGGTGTTATTCCCCTTATTCTTCATCAACATACTGAATTTACTGTCCTTTTCTTAAGTGCCTAATGACCTTCAAAAATATGTCAAGGGATCATGCACCATATTACAAAATTTGACCACTAGCTGGCCTGACGCATATTTGGTGTAAGTTTTGCAGTTCCATCTCAATTTATTATGTCATGGGCAGGGCATCATAATAAAACCATTTCCTGATATGCATTCCCTCTGTGACCTTGAGAAAGTAGGTCAAGGTCACCCACATTATGCAGTACTGACCTTCCGTACACATATGATACACATTTATGGTACATTTGGTATTTCAGCCTTCTAGTTTCTTAACCTGTCAGACTGAGTATTGTTTTTACTGCATTCTCAATGACCTTCAAAAATAAATCAAGGTCACCAATTTTTTTCAGAATTTGATCATTGGCCTCTTACATATGTGGTGTAAATTTAAAAGCTCTACCCTCAATTTATAATCAAAATAATGAATTTTTAAGGTACTTTAATACCTAGGATGCTGATTCCACTTAATACCACCAGTGGCGCCACCGTGACTCCACACCCCATACACTTTTGATTCTCGTAGTGGTACATTGATAAATGTGAGCAAGTTCAGTCATAGTGACCATGAGAAAAAAAACATTTCCTGATATGTACTCCTCCGGTGACCTTGAGAAAGTAGGCCAAGGTCATTCATATTATGCAACATATAACTTCTACATATGATATACTTTGTGGTATATTTGCTATTGTTGACATTATTTCTCAAAATAATGAAGGTATTGCATTCTCCACACCTTTCGGGCGTATCTTCTGTCATATATAGACAAAATTACCCGAGTTGTTAATCTGTCAAACCAAATCCCCTGCGGTCAACCAAAGGCCTAATGGCAGATTTTTTTGAAAAGCCTTCGCTCAGCCAAAAATCTCAATGAAAAATGACTTTATTATTATTTCTATATGGAATTAATTTGGTGGAGAGGAGAATTGGAAGGTCTAGTTGCCTTGGAAAGTTGTACCAGCAAACATTCCAAAGTATGCATCCGTGGAGCTCAACTGACTGAGGGCTGTCAGATTGGCCCCATCGCTGACGGCAGCATTGCGAGCATTGCCTGAAGGAACGGGGCGATGGCTACCTGCTATGCCAGCTGAAGCAGGGCATTTTGAAGCATATAATTCATAGGCCCGGCCTACGATTTAATTGGACACCTATCTAGATTTGATACCTTTGGGACATTTTTGGCTGGAAAGACGTATTAGGTGAGCCGATTTTTGAACTCGAGTTTTGGTTTCTCGCTCATTAAATTCCAAGAATTTATTCCCATTCTCATCAAAATTGAGTGACACGTCTCTCCCCCCCCCCATAACTGTCTCGATTCATGACTTCCATTTTTATGTTTGAAAACCATTCATTTTTAAGTAAAGCAGCAGTGAATTTTCAGTGCTGATGAAGAAATTAGTTGACCTTTGACCCATAGTCACACCAAATATGGAATTGATTCCTGCCATATTTGGAAAACCATATCTATGATTTTACAAATATAGTAAAAAGCAGTCCCACCCAAGGGATATGGTCAGCAAAGCGCACAGTATTCCCCCCACTCACCTGATGTAACAGACTGTACCAGATGAACCCATGCTAGGTTCATAAGTGGAGGCCATCCTCATGCAATAACAGTGAAAGTGGGAATGATGTATCAGATTTCTTGTGGTCAAACCTGACCTTTCTTCAGGCAAAAATTAACCTACATGTTGACTGATGAACTATCAAAGGATGTCTAATTTTTGAGGGTAACAACTGTGTAAGATAATAATTATGGTGTCACGATTTTTAACATCTCCACCACTTTCTCTCTCCCACCTTCCCCATTGTTTATTTTCAGCGATACCCTTTTGTTGTTGTTGTTGTTGTTGGTGGTGGTGGTGGTGGTGGTGGTGGTCTACACTTTTCATCCACTGACCAGAATTTTTTTTTTCTTTTTCTTTTTGTCAGACCTGCATATGCATCTCTGCAATCAATGATGACCTACTATTTGAAATTTGAAGGCTGTGGCAAATTTGGCTAAAACAGCGCCAAGGTCTTTAGCCACATACCCAGTACTAGCTGTTTTGTCTGAGCTCAAAACCACGTATGCACAGGCAAAATTCTTTCTCTCATCCTCAACATGTCTGAGTAATCAATGTTTCGACGATCTTAAGCAATGTATCTTAACACTTCAATAATTTTGAACATAATCGGCCAATATGGCTAGAGGGAACAAACTGCCATTAGCAAATCTATACCCTTTTTTGCCACTGGCTATCTGGCTTAGGGATAGCATTAGCCTTAAGCATACTGTGGGTGGCCAGTTTGGTAGATCTATTACTTATTCCTGAAACTGTTAAAACTTATCTATATGTACCTATGAGAAATTATCTGGAACATGCACTTACACAACCGTGACAGTATGATAGACAATCCCGTGTGGATCATGACTATAGGAGATAACATTGGGATTATACATTATGGAATTTTCATGCTTTCAAGAGGCTTTGCCAAGTAAAAATACAAAAACTCGACGAGCGATTCCAATGTCATCTCTGACAGCCAGCCCTAACTAGGAAGTTTCTTTCTCCTTTGCCCACCAGAGCTATTTTGACATACGTACACCGCAGTTTAAAATACTGTAAATTTCTTTATTTTCGCGTGTACAAATTTTCACGGTTATTGTATTTTTGACATTTAACCGCAGTTTTATTTTACTGTTTTGAACATAATTCCCATTCAAACAATGTTAAAGTACTCTTTCACTGTGTTTTTATTTTCACGGTTTTGTGAAATAAGCGAAAATAAGAATACAGCGAAATTAAAGCAATTTACAGTACATATCAGGTCAGCCAAGAGTCATACCACCATCTGCCATGATATGTAACATTTAATGCGCACTTGTAAACATAATGCTCAGGGCACACATACAGTGGTCCCCCTCCATTAAGGCCAACCCATGGCCAAATGTTCCCAAAAATTGGCCACATTAGAGGGGTGGCCTCTCTTGATGGGGACAATATACTGGAAATACCACTTTTGTGGCATGGAGAAGTGGCCTTTGTAGAGAGGGTGGCCTCTCTTTGAGGGCGGCCTTATTAGAGGGGGACCACTGTACTACAAGTGTACCCTTTCACAGGTAGTGAACCCTGTCTTGAAAGACCACCCCTTGGTATGAACACAGTGGTCTCTCTAGACAGGTGGTCTTTCCTATGAGTTATAAATGAGACGAAGTAGTGTTAAGCAGAGTATCCAAAAGACATTAGGTCTTTCAAGACAAGAGGTCTGTCATTGGAGTACTCCCTAAGGCTGGGCTCATTGTAATGTGTACGTACCCCTTAAATTTGTACACAACAATTCCTACTTTGGGCCACATTGGCTGTATAATACAATGTATGATGATTACTGAACCCACAAGACGTACATGTCACCAGCAATCATAAATCCTAACTCGTCCACACAGAGAACACGCCATCCACACTGGCCAAGATTGGCAGAAAATTAATTCTGTCCAGAATAAATTGATTTTTCGGACTTTTATTGATGTGCCAATCAAACACAATTTCCAAATATTTCAGAGAGTTGCTCCCAGTTTCCTCAGTGGACTAGATGTTAAAATCAAATAGGCAAACATTCCATCAAGTATTAAAAACATAGAGATCCATGATGTAGCAGAACTTTTGCTGCATCAGAGAATCTATGTTTCTACGTACTGTGTAATTAATCAAACGCCCGCTTATGTCGAAGCACGGAGGCCGTTTCGACTCTGTGTATCCTGTATCTCTGTAGTCGCCACAGCCCTCCACAATTTTGAATACAATGTAAATGTTTGTATTTGTTTTATACTTTGTCAGCACTTCCTTTGCTGCGAGCATTCTTTTTTTTTTTTTCACGTACACGTGCACGTATCTCCTCTGAATGCTTATCTTTGGTGCCCTCTGGAAACACAGGGGACCCTTGTCGAACACAGGTCTTTGTTTTTAATTTACACAGGTGTGCGAACTTTCTGTCCATTTCAAATTAAACCATTTTGTCTTGCAGACACAAGCTGCCCTCCAGGCCTGCTGTCAGCCATCTTAAATGTACTGCCACAAACTCCCATCACTTGCTGGGTAAGCACTGCCATTTGACGACAGCGGAATATGCTTATTTGACCTAACTGTTGTCCACTTGTTCAAGTCCTCTATATTTGCCTGCAAATAAACAGTTGGTAAAACAACTGGATTCATCAGAACACCTTTAAAAACACTTTACTCATACTGTGCTCAGTTTGATATGTGTCAACCACTTTCCTCAGCATATTTTCGGCTTATGCTGAGGATGACTGCTGACCTGGACCTATTTTATTAATTCATATATATATATATATATATATATATATATATATGCATGGTGATATTTAAATGAAAAGTCTTTTATTTAGGCAAGTTAAATGTCAAAGCATTATAGCACTTACAGGGAGTGCGACTTATCTGACAAATAGTGATACCAATTATTTGAAAGACTGAGAACTGCATAATAAATTCCTCATGAAAAGACCTGTTGTTCAAATACTACTCCAGCGATCCCCTCTGTATGCACAAAACCCACTTGAAAGAGCACTTTTCAGAATACCTTGCTTTGTACTCTTACTTCTATACTTCTGAGACCACCTGTCTAAACAGACCACAATTTGTTATCTTCTATGGGTGGTCTTTCAAGACAGGTTCCATTGTCGATCAAGTGTAAAATCAGTTAATGTTTAATTCTTTCAATACCATGTTTTTGACTAAGTCGCACTGTGCCGAAATGCACTGAGGAAAGTTGTTGACCAGGACTAATATTCCATGTAACTGCAGGCAAGTTGGTTCTTATATATCTATAAGGTCTTTTCACCAGTTAAGGAAGATGACTCTGGCACCCTTATTATAATTCAGAGCAGTTTGTTTTAAGTAGTCCAACTTAAGTTGCAGCTGGCCCTGAAAGGATTAAATTGTTCATTAAGTCATACCTTAGCTGCTGCAACAACAGTCAAAGCATGACCAGCAAGCCAATGCAATACACATGGACGAGACCTTCATTAAATTAACTTGGGCTGACTTACATGATGATTTTCCCTTCAAATTGTTTACATGCACACTCTGTGCATATGATTTGCTAATTATCATAGTCTACATTAATATATGGATCAATCAAGCATGACTATGAATAGCAATCAGTGATAGAGTTTGCACTGTGGGGTTCTGTTTGTTGAAGTAGCTTATATTTAGAGGCTTCCTATAGATCCATAGGTTTTGCAATGACTTTCTTCCCTGCACAGATCTGCAAAACATCCAGGCCATTCAGGCAGCTGATTAGACTTGCATCAACCTCAGAGAGAGGACAGAGTATTTCAGCTTCGAAGGATAGCTTTGAGATGCAATGTCACACAATTTCATGCACTCTTAATGATATTCAATCTGCTGTATTAACAATCTTGTTCTGGATTCTGTTTTGCAACTCACTGCATATCATGCATATTACACAGATGTTCCTGGCTTCATGTTTTGCTCGCAAAATGACTTGCACTTCACAATCTGAGCCAATTCAAACTCCCAGGCTCCCCGGAACTATGGAGAAAAATAATGTCAAGTGCTACCTGTGTGCCAAAATACTGTTTAATTGGTGACGTTTAATCCACTAATACGGAAAAATATATTTACGTATTCTGTTTTAACAGAAGCTGTTCACTATCAGACACATCCACAAGCTTTCTGCATTGCCTTAAATAACTATTCATAAATATTTAACCCTGGGTACCCAATGCCCTCAGTCTCAGAACTGATATTCTCAGCTGTCTAGTTTTATGTCAACTGAGCACATTTTTGTGCTCAGAACATAGCCTCCATTTTGTCCTCTTCATGCAACATTTCTCCCTTGACTGTTCATTGCTACTGTTAAGACTGTGAAACAACCGATCCATCGGCCTACTGCTCTGATGACCACCATCACCAAAAAAAAAAATCATTTTCTGAAATGTATTCAATCCCTGACCTTGAAAAATTGGTCAAGGTTAGCCATATTATGCAATATCAAACTTCCACATGACACACATTTGTGGTACATTTGGCACCATTCTTGTTATTCTTTATCAAGATATTGAACTAAATATCCTTTTCTTAAGTGCTTAATGACCTCGAAAATAGGTCAAGTTCACACAATCATTGGGTCATGGTGACCAGTAACCTAGGTCACCAAGCCGAGTTTTTTAATCATATACAATGTACTCAAGTACAACTTGGACCTAGAGGCTCAGTTTCTTTCTCACTGAAGCACAAACAACATCCTACCCTTACAAAATCACCTCTTTCAACTTACCGGGTCTGATGACCTTACAAAAATAGGCCAAGGTCACTGTGGCCATATTAAAAAAAAAAAAAAAACTCAGTTCAAAATTCAAATAAGTTCAAAATTGGACTGTAACTAGGGTAAGACTTACGACACTTTTCTGCTCTTTTCTTTGACATGTTTGTCCATTTTGAATAAACTCATAATGAAAGTCTGGAAAACTTTTATCCTTAGCTGACTAGCATCTTCATTAGACAAATGTGGATGATTAATAGTATTTTCTATGCACAAAATGCAAAATGGGTGTTACCCTAGTTACAGCTCAACTTTTGAACTTAGTCCGAATTTTGAACTTAGTTTGTTTTATGAATACTGCGACAGATCTTACATTATATATTAGCATTGGACATGATCTACATATTCTATAAATTTGGCTTATCTAATTCAATTATTTTTAGAGATGTGGAATTTTGTATCTTTCAAGACATTTTAACCCATAATTTCTGTCAAATTATAGGTGGCACCACTAGTATCATAAGCAACCGAGATTTTGACCTCTACTAAATTTCATGAACATCCATCAAAAACTAAGGATGCTGGACTGGTCACAAGATTTTCATATTTTGACCTGTATATTACATAATACTACAGGTGGTGCTACCAAGATTGATGCCAACAAAGATTTTCACACACTTTATAACTTCTGAATGTTATATGGGCCTAACTAAAAAATTGTGGGGTGCAGAGCATTCACAAGATGACATCTATATTTAAACTGGCCATTTGACCTTGACCCTCAACTCAGATTAAATGATTCTTATGTTCAAAATCATAATAATACACCCCACATCCAGCTTTCCATACCTGGTCTGTTTGTTCAAATCGGGTAATAACTTTTTGAGTTATCGCAGAAAAACAATAAATTTGGACAACTGTAAAACTCCATAATTACTGGGTCACAGTGACCCATAAAGTAGGTCAGCAAGTACAGTTTTATGTACAGTGCAATCACGTGCAATTTGGATCCGAAGGCCCAAAACGGTCTATGCATAAGTTCACCAAGCGGGGAAACCCCAGCGGAGATTCAGATGTCAGAGCCAGGCGCACACACGTTTCTGGGTAATTTGCAGGCCACTGTCTTTCCGCACAGGCTACAGCGCTACTGAATACAGCAAGTTATGAGGAGTGAAACACGGACCATGATTTCTTCAAAAAACAGAATTTAGGGTGGCTGAAAAAGTACTTGAAAGACAAAGGAATATCAGTTGATGGAAGGAATAAAGCAGCATTTTCATTTTTGATATTTGCCAGTTTGACGTTTCTTCCTGGTATCAACATTACAGACCACTACACAACAGTCAGTGGTGGTTTACCATGATAATTCGCCTTGTCACTCAACGTTCTAACTATCAATGCTTTCTGTCACCCTCCGCCAACGATCTACAATGGTAAACTTCTATACATCTCCTGTATTTAGTCCATTTCCTGCTTTTCTCCTCATGTTGACACAAACAAGATTAGTGTCCGCCATCATGCATTATCGTGACCACTTTTGACAAGGTGCACAGCACGCCATCTGGTAGCAAAAAATCAGCCCGCATGCCTCGTTTTCGTAATGGGACAA